>CM025664.2:8611777-8643084 GCA_014621495.2 Entosphenus tridentatus
AGATCTGATGAGATCGGGCACATTGTGGGTGATTTCGGTGACATTTTAGCTGGAACAGAGTATATTGTGCAATGGCTACACTAAGCCACCTCGTGTGCATGCTGGCGTGTGTTGCTTTGCAGTGAACTTATCACGCAATTGTACTCGGCGCAATCAGACCCTAACTCCAATGAAGTAATCACTTAAATTGCTTATTTAAAAGAAATTACGAGACGGAGAAGCTTAACTGGATCCACCATTTGACGCAATATTTCCACTCGGCATGTTACCCCTTCTTGTGTTTTGTCCAAAAGTGTGCGCAGTCTCTCGTCTTGTCCTGCGTGGGGTGAATTTCCGAAGAATCTCCCGGCTGGAATCAGTCGCGAGAACTTCCCCAGGGGGCCTTTAGCGACCACAAAGCGACGAGAAGGCGCGGCGTGGCTGCGGCGCGGACACAAACCGACGGGATAGAGACGAGACACGAAGGCTGCCGGGGAAACGAGACGGAGACAGGGAGGCCGAGGAACGGAACTGTCAGCGATCGATGGAAAACCACGCGTGCGGAGGGTATAGCCAAAAAAAGAAAAAGAGAGTTGCAAACACAACAGTCACCGTCCGAGACAAAGAGCCACTGGTCCAAAGCGTGAAGACGAGTCGACTTTCAGCCGCAGAGAAATACATCATGCCACAACCGGGAGGCTCTCGCTCGCTCTCTCTCTCTCTCGTCGTCTCCCTGGAGCTGAATTTTTATGAGGAAAGATGGGCTTGTTGGTTTAGACGGCTGGAGCAGTGTAAACACGCACCCGTGGGGCGCGCGGGAGTAAGGCGGCTGCTGACACGACACGCGGACGGCGCACAAAGGCACCCCTGACGGTCGGAGCAGACGAGAGCTAAGAGCGCCTTTCTATCAGAGGGGTGGCAGAAACGTCACTCTTTTTTTCTCTCTCTTCCGCGGGATTTCATGTCGAGGGGCAACGGGTAACGCGCAGTCAACAAAGTCACGAGCGACTCAGAAGAAGCCCTCCCTCTTGTTGTTGTCGTGGCGGTGGCGGCGGTGATTTATTTATTCGCGTCGTAACTCTCGTTTCTAAAACTTTCTCAGCCGACGACGCACGCCGTCGTCCGGCAAAAAGCCGCCGCGCTTTGTAAACACGGAGACAGAGAGAGAGAGAAACGCGTTTGGCAAACGCGCGTGAACGACGAGGACGACTCTGCCGGACCAAGCGTGGTCCCCACACAATAAAGTCCCAGCGGCACCGCGTGATGCGAAGGCGACGGTTGTTTATCAATTCGGCCGCAGCACCTCCCTACGTCAAACAATCTCAACGGCACGCGCACCACAGCGCAGCTGTCTAATGTCCTTCTCGACCACGTAATTGCCAATGTCAATATCTGCAATTACAAATCGGTATTGCTTAATTACAATGCACGGCACTCCTTGCGTCCTGATCTAATAGGTGTTTTTTCTTTGGGTACGGAGCTGGCAAGCTATAAATGACCCGCGTGCGTTTCAATGACTATATCTGTATGGGCACAAGTACAGCACTGACCTTCCACAGTGAAGCCGGGTCGTCGTTCATTCAATATCCAGGGCCCTCTTTAGCCAAGGTAGCCTTCCATTATACCATTTGCCAGGTCACACCATAATAGTCACGCTGCCTGCTAAATGGTCTCCTATAAATGATAGTCATGTTGTTGTTTTTTAAATAAGTAAATAAACAAATGAGCAAAACAATGGATAATGAATGCAGGCAAGGGGAACATTTTTACTCATTAAGCATTAATGAACAAATGGAGAAAAAAGAGGCAGTCATATTCTTAGGTTTTTTCGGTAAAGTCACGTAGGTAAAAAATTCAAAATAATAATAATAAATAAAGAGGCAGTCACCTACGGGATCAGCGAAGCAAGAAAGGAAGGAAAGAATGAACGGCACTTGACATTAAATAAACAATCAAGTAAACGTGCGATTTGCTCACCGAGAGAAGGGCGACGTTCAGCTGATACCGACGAGAGCCACCGGGTGGTGATCATAAAGCAAAGGTCTCTATTTTGCCGTACATTCACGGGAAAAATAGAGTAGCAATAATTAAAGCTGCTACTTATTAATGTCCTTAATCGCAAGCGTGACTTATTTGAGGTGCACTCACTTTACGGCTCAAAATCTGAGCGAGCTTAACGAGACACGAAGATCGTACAATTATACAAAAGGCACACTTTGTACTCCTCGTCAATACCCGGGGCCCGGCTTAAATCGTCGCCGCGTTAATTGTAAACAGATTGACTCTTGTACGGCTAATGTGTCCCCATCATGTGCTGGGCTGATTACGCACCGCGCCGGGAAGTCCGGTAATAAACCGTGGCGGCGCGGCGACGTTTCCAGGCTTTCAATGGGATATTTTTTTTTGTGTGCGGGAGGAATTCACTCTCTCTCTCGAGCCCATGCGGACATTCAAACAGAAATCGATCCGATGCCTCCGCGACGTTATCGACGACTTGTAAAAACTCACGACGATGATGACCAGGATGATGATGATACTGGAATAATGATTATTATTGGCTAGCCCTCTCCATTTACTGTATGGTCAATTTCAAATCAAATGTATCTACCGTCTCTGCAACAACATTACATTATACTTGGAAAAAATCATAAGGATGATGATGATGGCGATAATGGCGATGATCATGATGATATCATAGTAATGGCTTTGATGGCTTTTTTTGTTCCATGACAAGACATGGGAGCGGCTGCTCCCTCTGTCACTTTCCTCCACGGATGTAAAAAAAAAATCATTCCGCCGTCTCTGCAACATTATACGGCGTAACATTTGTGAATAATCGATGACGACAACGACGACGAGGATGATGATGATAACGATGATATCAGAGTCGCGGATTGTGTCAATTTTTTTTGCCCACGACGGGGGGGGGGGTGGGCGACGATCGGTTTTCGCTCCCTCTCCGAAAAGCGGACGCGGGCGCACGGAGCGTAACGCGCGGGGAGTGGGAAGACATCAAGGTTAACCGTGTGCGTAAACGCTGTATCGACTGCGGGAGCGGGCCCATGCATCACGCCCCGCGCCGGTGACAGGCGAGGGATGCGCAGAAATGAGGCCACTATTAAAGCCGCCACCGCCGCCGCCGCCCTCTCGGCGCCCAGCTGGTGCAACACAGCCTCCTTCTCCTCGTCCTCCTCCTCCTCCTCGCTCTCCTGAAGTTGCATCCGCAAGCGGAGGCTGCCACCACCACCACTGCACCCCCTCCCCCCCGTCTGTGAACTTGTGCAGGGCGTCATTACAGTATCGATGATAAAAAAAACCACTACGCGTAATTACAGTGTGACCTCATGTGTTTGTGTGTGCTTATACAAAATGAAATCATGGCTGTGAAATGTTTTTATTTATTTTTTTAAAGCAAGCTCTGTGTGGGTGTGAGATGTTTGGATGTTTAGGGCTTAGCAACTGTGCGCTTCACTCAGGGAAGATGCCTGAGAGAGTGGATGTTTGGCCAAACGTGATTGTGTGTCCAGTGGATGCGGGTATTCTCCAGTATACATGCTCCTGCCGATGTTTAGAGAACGAAAAAGAGAGAGAGAGAGGGATGGCTGGGAGAGGCCTCTGGTGAAAAGCATCCCAGAGTCTTTCGTTTTGTTTAACATTCCAGCCCACGGTTGTTTTATTTGATGAAAGCTGGGGGTGTTATCATTCCACATATTTTATCGCTTAAGCTAAAAAGCACATCCTGAACCTTCGAGACCCCTTAAAACTATTTTTCACATTTTCATTATCAAAAGAGGGTGCCACTGGCTCTTTTGTGTTTTTTTGTATTGTTTTTGTTTTAATGCTTACTGTTATGAGCGCCAAAAAAAACCTCCCTGCGATTAAACGAGTCAATAATGGCCACGGCCGCTCAGTCCAGCCTTAATCTAAGGAAGCTATTGTTTATCCACAGTGAGCCTCACTCCACACAATGCACGGCCCCCCCTCCTCCCCCAACACGTGAAAATCTATATGCAATGGCAAGAAGATAGCCGTTGCTGATAACTTCACATTATTCATAAAGCTTAGGCACAGCCGACCTGTCCCTCTGAAACAACACAGCTCCTTTGCTATCTCTAGATAAAGGCCAGCGCCACCACAGCTGCCTCGAGTACTTTCTGACCTTTGCAACGCTGCTAAGTAGTTTGATGACGTACAGCATATCTGCTCAAAAAGGCCGAGAGACTGCGCTGTAAACAGCAACAGCAGCCATCGTGGGACCTCCATTGCCAGCATCAAAATATAATAATAGGTTTGACCCTTTCTGGCAATAAAACACAAGTGGTGTTAAGATGTTTAAACACCAAACAAGAAACCTTCTGCAAGCAATCATGTCTGCATTAACCACATGTTCTTGTGGTGAACATGCAGACAAGACAACAACATGCTCTGGTAGTATGTGATGCATTGTCTTTGAAACCGATTAGTCCACACCAGAGACAGCTTTCTTTATTAGAGCCTCGTCTCAAACAGTGTTCGACCAGAGGACGCCAAAAGGCGAACAGCACAAAGACGATGCACTATCAGGACATTGAGAGTTCGGGGTGAGCAGCTACATCATGGGACCTCCATTGCCAGCATCAAAATATAAGAATAGGTTTGACCCTTTCTGGAAATAAAACAGTTGTGTTAAGATGTTAAAACAACAAACAGAAACCTTTTGCAAGGAATCACGTCTGCATTAACCGTAGCAGCCGCAAAGAAAAGACCTCTTTTTCCATTTAATACACAATACAAACAATAGCAAATGTATTACAGGAAACGTCCTTGCCAAAAATTGCGTGGTTCACCAGCAATGGTGCAAGCAAGCCTAACTGCTAATGAGACACTGAATGTCGACACAGGGTCAGAGTTTGCTTGGATTTAACCAATACTGCTTATTTTATGCACTCCCAGAAGGCCGTGCAGGTTGTATGAAAAATAAAAGGGTTAACATTTTCACGTGCAAAGATAAATATGTGGGGAGGAGGTGGTACTTATTTTCTTTTTTTGTATTCCTTAACTCTGACCCTAAATAATGCTCTACATCCGATTCGCGTGGTGGTGTACTAAAATATGTTTTAATAACAGGCACTTTTATAATTAAAAGCAGTGATGCAGAAATGCTACATTTCTATTTTTTCAAGCAACGTGCAGGCATTGTCCTAAATGCCGGCATTAATAAGATCATAAAGGATATGTCCGAACTGCACCTTGCACAGAGTTAAGGCTTCCTTTGGTGGATAAATAGCAGGGATTATGGCTTATCACAGAGGGCCTAAGAAAATGGGGAAGTGAACAGTTACTCTACCTAATGTGAGTTAGTCATGGATGGGAGATGATAGCAATATTTTTCTATGACTTAGACAATTCATTCTGTCGGATTCTGACAGCATGAACGGCAGTCCAATAGAACTTAAAAGAATGTGTCCCATTATTTCGAGCAACACTTGAAGTAATGACAGTGAAAGGTAAGCGACAGCAGCGACAGCAAAAAAATCCGGTTCAGGCCTGCTGGAAACAAGATCTGAACATTGCCGCTGGAAAAAAAAAAACGACCCCGGCAGTTTGATATGCAAGCGTACACACAATGACTGACAAAAGAAATTGGGGGTGGGAAAAAAAACACTCACGAGATGTATCATGTCCGGAGTGTAAGGGGTTATGAATTTTCACGTTTGTTTTGGGCATCTGTTTCTCCTGTGGAATTGCTTTCAGGCATTTGCCTGTCGGAGCGGCTTGCGGACAAACACGGCTCGATGCAATCACGCACGGCAGGCGCCCGCGAGCCTGTGACCGCGCATGCACCACCGTGCTCCACACACCCCCCCGCGCCCCCAACCCCCCCCCCCCCCCCCCCCCCCAGCCATCACCGCCATCGCTCAATGTGCGCACGCACGCACGAAAGTGAAAGCAGGGCGACGGCTGTTGGATGGTGAGGGGCGGTGGACGAGTGTTGCTGGGGTGGAGAGAGGAGGATGCGTAGGAGGAGCGTAAGGAGCGGCCCGTGGGGGCTGGGGCTGGGTGAGGCTGTGGGGGTGGAAGGGAGGGGGGGGGGCACAGGCAAGCGGGGGCAGACGCTGGAGATGAGTGGCCCCCACGGGGGAAAGAACCAACGACACAATGACACCCCGCCCAGGAGCACACTCCCCCCCCCGCAAGGCCCCAACCAGACGCGGATATGTCTTCCTGTCTCCTCTGCTTGGCGCTGTGTTTTGTCTGGGCTCTCTTGTCACTTTCACCCCGCGACCCGCGGACAGAATCCGGGTCCCCAGAGAGGCTAACGTACCGCCCCACCACCACCACCGCCGCCGCTGCCGCCGCCGCCACCGCTAACCGACACGAAGCGCTTCACCTCGATAGCTCGTCCCGCTCTCAATTTCCCGGCTGCACACTTAACCTCACGTGCGAAAACGCGCGCGCGCGCGCGCGTGAGAGCGTGGCACGCGCACACTTGCGCGCGCATTATCTGCATTAAATATCTGTCTGGCTGAGTTTTTTTTTGGTTTAATATGAGACAACGCTCTAAGGCAGACACCGTTTTTGGACGAAAACATTTTTGTTACGATCTCACCGGTGGAGGTGATGGAATGAGAGCGGTTTTTGTAATAGAGATTCAGGAGCAGGTTTTCTTGCGCTTGTTGTATGTAATTACACCTACATTACCTGCCACTGACAGCAACTTTGCTTGCCTAAAAGAAAATTAATTTGCATGTTTTCAATAAATTAGATCTAGCCACAGCTCAACCAGCGCTGAGCACCAGATGAGATGGAGATTGGAATAACATTACCCCCTCTTCCTTTCTTTCCGATTAGCTTGATATGGACCACATACAATTAAACTCAGGGGAACGCTAAATGCCACTGCAGTTTATAATAGTGTTAAAATATACACCTACAACCTTTTTAACTCACTTTTATTTGAAGATCTCCGTGTTAATTGTGGGGGTTGTTTGACTATACTTCACCACACCAGTCAATACGGGTTTGTAAAGTGGGGGGGGGGGGGGGTGATCACACAGGACCGTTTGAGATATCACTCAGCACTGGTGTTAGCCAGGCACGGGAATAGAACTCGGGTCACCAGGTTAACAGCGCAGTACACTAACCACTGCGCCATAAATCCACGCACAGCAATAATAATAACTTGGCTCTTTTTGTACGCAGGAAAGCCTTGCGGAGTCTCACAACTCTTTTGGAGGAGGGCCCTACATTTGGATGTATGGCCAATTCGATTGTTAAATTTGAATCACAGTTCCTATGATTACTGTTGTTACATTGTTTTTATAGCTTTATTTTGGTGATTTCGAAAACATATGGTTAAACCATGTTTCTTGCGGAAGTGCAGAGTTGACCTGATAACTTTAATCTAAATAGTCTTATGGTTGTAATTGTTTGACTTGCATCACACTGGAATTTTTGCACACAGCGTTGTAATATGGTGGGTTTTTTTTCTGGAAGATTTGCTGGTTTATCCAGGATGTTTCTGTTGCGCGTCGTCGCTTTAAGATGTTCTCTGTTCATATTTTGTTTGTTGCGGTTGCACCTGACTCAAGAGCCGTATGGCTCACAGGGCTATACCTAATAAATGAAACTTGAACTTGAAAACTTTGATTACTGATTGTTTGTAAGTGGATACCAATAGAATCTGGATAAAACCATAGGGAAGAGTACTCAAATATCCACACAGATAGATTCAATCCATTCTTACCCTGCCATCCCCTGGCCATGTCACGGTCCAAAGCGTGCAACCCCTGGGTACTGGTTGTTGACTTTCTAACCAGCCCCCAATTCCAGCCTAATAATCATGAAATGCAAAAAAAAACGCCGATGACTCAAAATCACACGGGCAGGATCACCATCTTAGTCTGTATGAGATCAACAAGAGGTTGACCAGTGTCATGCAGACGAGTTCACAAACCTACTTGCTGTACTTCTATCTCCTGGTGAAATCGCAGCCCGGTGGGTACAAATCTACACGGCGAGCTGATTAAATGGCGGTGGCACAGCCTAGCGATAGTGCGTATGCCGCTTGTTGCAGAGGTTTGTGGTTCAAATTCAGTGGCCCCCCTGATTAATACTGCAGGTGTTAGAACCATCATACTACTACGGACCGCACATTCCACAGTGGACTTTAAAGATCCCCTGATGTCATTTGCAAGGGTAGGCCAATGTGTGCCGACATGACAGCCCATAATTTTCCATAATTAAACAATTTGCCTGCAAATGTTTCAATTAGGATTATACACAAAGCAATCATCGCCCCCTACTGGCGGACCAATTCCCCAGGTCACGGACGCAAATGAGACTCATCCCGGTCTCTAGAGTTCCCACCTGGAGTGGAAGATGGAAGCCTTCGCGCGGCCCATTCCGTAAAATAATAAATCACGACTGATGCACAAAGCAATCATCGCCCCCTACTGGCGGACTAATTCCCCAGGTCACGGACGAGACTCATCCTGGTCTCTATCTAAAGTTCCCACCTGGAGTGGAAGATGGAAGCCTTCGCGCGGCCCATTCCGTAAAGTAATAAATCACGACTGATGACATCAAACCCGACGACCAAACATCGATTGACCGTCTTTCCGATCTCCAGAACGGCAACTCAAACTGGCGAAACGAAGTAAGCTTGAGGCGTCAGCCGGCCACTGCGTGCGGAGTCTGACGGCGGCGCCGTATGCGCAACGCACGCGCGAAGAAGAATAAGAAGACGAAGAAGGACCGCTTTTAACCGTTGGTGCCCAAGCACTCGCGTTCGCCCGACGAAAAACCGCGTTTGCCTCTCAACAAGCGGCCCAGACCCACGCCTTCAATAAGTCGTGCACACGCCTGGCACGTTGCTTCAGCGGCTCTGTTTCGCGTTGATAATCGGCGTTCGAGGAGTGCCGGTGGCATTAGCCCGCCGTTAGCAAGCGTCTGTGGGCAAGATGTCGTTAGCACACAAGCAGATATCATTAACAGCGTGCCATCAATATTCCTCATAAAAGCTGACCTTTTAAATCTTAATCAACTAAATGCTGTCAGATGGTAATAATGTCATTAATTCCATTCTGTGGCATCCCTCCCTATCAATTAACATTAATTAGTTGCAGCGGGTTTTCGCCTTTCTCTTTCTCTCGCTGCGTAAGTGGCTAAATGAGAACTAATGTGGGTTAAACAGATTCCACTAAACATGCTATTTGTACTTCATTTGCAAACAATTGCATTTTTTTCGGTGTTTTCTAACCGCGATGTACTTTACGGTTTTCATTTTCTGTGTGTTTATCACCCTGCGTGCCCGCAGAGGATGCGATTCTGTTTGCTGCAGCTCAAAACGGCCTTGCTACCTTTGCACAGGAATGGTTCCCATGCTGACATGCTCTGTGATCTCTTCCAGCATCTAACTCAATGACCTTCCTATCCGGTATTGCATGGTGCGCCAATGATGGTATTTTTCACAACGTGTTTGCATTACGCTTTATTTTGATAAAAATCAGCAAAGTGGGAAGAAGGAGGATAGGTGGCTAAGCTGGCACCACTGAGATTCTGGGTTCGCAATCCAGATTTCAAATGCCTCTCATCAAACTGGGTTTTCAAGCTGAGTGAGTTGATGGCCTTAGTCCAGTCTCCAATGACTGCACACACACAACCTCCCCTCCGCCACCGCTTTTAATCTTGTTCTCCACTTAATTAGGCTAAATTCCAGCACTGAAAATTAGAACCCATCAATTTGACTGCCATGCGACTACGAACATTACTCTCCGTGGCAGAGTGGTGGGCGGGGGTAGGTGCTGCCATCCACGTTGGACCACTCGGGTAGCTCCACGGCATCCGCTTCCATGGACCCGTTCTCTCCGAAACAAAAGGGGCCCCCCCAAACTGCTCGGTGAGAGATCCGAAACGGACGCTTCGTCTGTTAACGCCAAAATCACAGTCGAGATGAGATTAAAATTGGTGGCCGGAGACCAAAAAAGGAAACGATACATATATACTATGGGAACCTCATTTGCCAGTAAAAATATGATAATTGGTTTTTTAACCCTTCTATCTGGCAACAAAACTGACCAACCCATGTGAGACTAAGGAAAGTTGTCTCGGGTGTGGACCAATCAACTTCAAGGACAGTGCACATTATCAGAGTTATGTCTTTTGTTTGTATTATGACTGCAGGTATTGCGGTCTATACAAACATGACTCCTTCTAAAAAGGTGTCAGTTTTGTTGCCAGATAGAAGGGTAAAAAACCAATTATAATACATATATACACGTTACAAAAATAAAATACTCAGCCGATGGGCTCAAAAGCGTTCATAGCACCATTGCAACTCAAAAGCTTTGCATCTCTGAGTGTGCCCGTCCCAAGGCTTGAACCCAAAATCCCAGAAGTGTTGGCTCAGTGTCCCGACAAGAGCATTAGCTTCCTGAGACAGCCAGCCACCCCGACTAGACCGCAATAATGCAGGCAATTATACGCTTTACGTGGAGCCTGCATTAAGCGAAAAACTGTAGCGCGTTTAGTGTGGGCGTTGCACCTGGACACATCAACTCGTTAAAAACTTTGCTCTCTTAGGGTCTCCAATGCAATAAAGTGAAACTATATATGCCGCACTCTTGTTTAGGGCATAAGGTAAAGGTGAATTAGTGAACAAACACCAAAAAAAGTCTTTGACAAATAATAAAAGTGAATGGGCTCGCACAGGATTACTTCGCTGGACACGATGACGGCCGATGGATGATGAGTCAATTCAAATTAAAAATTTGAATTAATCTGCGGCCACCTTCTGGCCTAGATCCGCCATGCAAGGCGCCCTTACTTCGATTCACAATGGAATACCGTTAAAACAAATGGAAGGGAGCATACATTCGCAAGCACGAACGCAATTCATAAAGTAATCTCCCGCCAGCACCATCGCCACTTTTCCCGGCGACGGGATGGATGTGACGCGTGATGGAAGGAGAGAATGCGCCCAAAAGATGACGACCCACTTTGAAGACGCAGCGTTTGGATGGGTTCATGGATCTTAGCGGCAATGGAACATACAGAATGGCAATGGTGGGCGGGGGGGGGGGTGGGGCATTCATCTAGCAGTGGATAGACAATGGCAGATGATGATGATGATAATGATAGGGTACAGGGATTTGGACAATAGATTGCACAATAACGATCGGACAGAGTTGGAGATCATCCCATTCGTAAGAGACCACCCTTCCGTGCAGGCAGCCGTGCACTGGTAATCTATGCAGAGCGTCGCATGAGTTCATTGTGCAATGAGTACGTCATTTATTTTCCACGGTGAGTCACGTATGTGTATGCACGTATGTAGTGGCGAGTGACAGGGGAACCGGTCTTGGACCTGCCCCTATGTCGACTCAGCCTTAAACGAGTACCTGGTGCTGTGCGTGAACATAAGCACTGGGGGGACGACCAGGCGTGACGCCGGCAATGCCCACAACTCTGTGCACCGTGCTAACCTTAACAGGTGCTCACTAACAACACTTGGGCGCCGTGGTGGTGAGATATTAACTACCTCGCCTGGTGTACAGGAGGTTGTGGGTTCTATTCCAACCCCGACGCTTGTATATTTGGAATTTCGTGTCTCCCTATGGTCGCGTGCATTTTTCTCCGGGTCCTCCGTGTTTCCCCCCTCCGCATGTGGAATCAACAGCATTTGGCTGCCGCCATACATCTCCAAGTGATAAGCCACTTCATTGGGCGATCATTTGTGGCCAGGTCGCTTCCACAAAAAGAGCTACATAGCTCAGTGGGCATTACCTGGTAAAATAAAAAGAGTCTCATAGTTTTTCGCTTGCCCCAGCAGCCTGTGAAACGCCCTTCGGGAGGCCTCTGTCTCCATTATAGCAGCGCCCAGCACGAGCTCCCTCGGCAAGCACGAGCGAACGCATCTCGACTCTTCACCCACCGCCGCCTCTGAGCTGGCTGCAAAATCCACAACACTTTTGCCAATTATCACAAACAGAAAGGATTACTTGGGCGCTCGTTGCGCTTTCGTCGCCGCAGTCCACCGGTCGCAGCCCTCTTCCTGGCAGCGGCATGGTGTTTTTTGGGTTTTTTGCACGCGCGGCGATTCGCGAAGAGCGACTCGTCAAACCGAGCCCTTCCGCGCCCGAGCGCAAAGAGCAGCTCAAGACACAAGAACACAGCCGCGTCTCCTTGGCACGCGATCGCCCTGCGGACCAAATCGCGCACTCACGCGCGCGCGTGCGTGCATGCCCTATGTGGCACTAAGGCGCACGTGTGTGTGTGTGTGCGGTGGTGTCGCGGTTAGCGCGCTGTGCTATGAACCCGACGACCCGGGTTCGATTTCCGTCCGTGGCCAACACCAGTGACAGATTATCTGAACAGGGTCATGGGCTTCCCCTAGGTCGACTCGGCCTCAAATGAGTACCTGGTGTGGTGTGTAAACATCACCACTGGGGAGACAAAGGCGGCCGGGCGCGGTGTTGGCCACCCACCCTCTCGTGTGCCGTGCTGGCCTTCATAGGTGCTCGCTAACAGAAACTTTCCCCAACAGTCTGTGTCACAAAAAAGCCAGCCGCCTATTGGCTTTGTCTGCCCAGTGACCCCGAGGGTTGGGGTTTTATATTGGGGGGGGTGGGGTGGGCTCACCTGCAGGGAGGGCTGCTTGTCGTTGACCTTCTGTGGCTTGAGTGACGCGGCCTGGTGCTGCAGGAGATACTGCCGAGCCATCGCCTGCAGTGCCTGCATTGGCGTAGCCACACGCACGCGCGTATACACACACGGGCGCACACACACACACACACGTGCGCACAGAGACAAAGATTCCAACTTTAGGCTCAGAGGCTGTTGCAGACAAGTGTTGTTGATAATAATGAGCATCTATTAGGGCTGCCAAGATGCACGATGGAGCAGTGTCGTTATTAACATGCTAGCCACCCCAATGCAAATGTTTGCAACACTGGATTAGGTGCTAATTTGAGGTTGAGTTGACCCAGGAGAGGCCCAGGACAGGTTTGAATACCAAAATGCCGTAGATGTTTTGCGTGGCCAGGAATCTATCCCAGATCGTTGGGATTGTATTCTAGAGCTCTAACATTGTCAATGTTCACCCCACACACACAGACAAAGGCAAATACTACCCCAGTATAGCCTTCAATAGCCTGTTGCTTCAAGTGTTATGACGGAGTGCCTATTAAGGCCGGATAGGCACACAAGGGGTTGTTGTGCCTAGCATCACAACCAGCCGTATCTATCCCCCAGTGCTGATGTTTACCCATCGCACCAGGTACTCATTTAAGGGGAGTCCTGGGACCAAGTCAGATAATCACCACTGATGTTAGACGTGGCTGAGAATCGAACTCAGGTCACCAGGTCCATAGCTCAGTGCATCAAACACTATACACTACTGCTCCCCACAGACACACACACATCGTCACACACACACAGACAAGTACAAACGCGCGGGGAATTAAATGTGTCAAATGGCGATCTCTGGCCAATGCCATCGGGCATCACAAGGAACTCACGGGGGAGGGAGATGGTGGGGGGGAGGGACGGGGGGGGGCGGGGCGGCAGAGCGTCCCATGTTTGCCAGATTTCCCCGGTCAGGTGTGCCCAGCGGAGCTAATTGGTGGGGAAATGGGTTTATGTTTTATTCATATTGACAGCGGCGAGACACACCTGGGATGGGGGGCAATTGTGAAGTGGAACACGTAAATAAATAAATAACTCCCGCGCTCCGTGGGGCCCATCGCCACTGCGAGGGGCCCACCGGGCACTTTTCATCCATCATCGCGAAAAATCTGCGATGATAATCACGGCGGCCACAAACACTTGTTGACCGAGGGCAAAAGCAGCCAAGCGGGCACGGGGCCACTCTGCGAAGGGTTCCCACCACTGTCGCCGTTGTGACGGACGAGCATTTTGCGAACCAGGTGGAAACAAGAGGGGGGGGGGGCAGGGGGGGAACATTCAGAAGACCTCACAGATTTCTCCACGCCACCTCTTAATTACCGGCACAACGTGAAATCTGTGTAATAACAGTAATAACTTTCAAACTGTCAAACCTACATCCATCTGTAAAACCCTGATCATTGTTTTATCCCTCTTCTCGCTTCAGAGAGACAATTTAAAATGTACACGTATGTATTTCTGGCACGAAAGTTGCATCTTAATCCTCGGGGTTTTTTTTATATATATAAAAAAAAAGATGAATGGTAAAGAACTTGCCAGAGGTGGTGTGACCAAAAAAAAGAAACCACACACTCACGCACAGCAGACACACCTCTGAGCAAAGTTAGCTTCATGACA
Organism: Entosphenus tridentatus; assembly: GCA_014621495.2. Lineage (NCBI taxonomy): Eukaryota > Metazoa > Chordata > Hyperoartia > Petromyzontiformes > Petromyzontidae > Entosphenus > Entosphenus tridentatus. Next base: position 8,626,040 of record CM025664.2, read on the forward strand.
TCCTGGTATTGGGGTCCTGCCCAGGTAATTACAGGCTCAGGTGAGATATTGGCAACGTCGGCATTTAACACGGGCCGGCTGCGTACGTTGTTGCCGTGTCTTAATTCAAGTGTTTTTTTTTGTTCCACATACGACTTTTCGAAGGAAAGGAAAAATCGCAAAGAATCACTCGCAGCTACGATTTCTCGCTTTCCAAAACAAACCAAGGCAGGTGTTGCGAGGCTCTCTATTTAATGTCATCATCATCATCATCACACAACATCCACCTAACCAAGCACCAAGGCCGTCCTGTGCCTGCAGTAGTTGGCCCCGACGCTTGGCAGTCGCAATCAATCTCACTTCTGCAATTGCTGAAATTGCCTCGACTTTCCTCTCCCTAAATCACTCGTGGTCACCGCCTCGATAGCGTTTCCGTTTAGCTGAACGTCTCTTGGCCATCGGCGTTGAGCTTAGTTTCATCTGTTTTGTCCCCATTTATAACGAAGTCGCTCGCAGTCTGTGCCAAAGTCCAGGGCTGGCGTCGGGCAAAGAAGAAATGCCGCAGTAGGTTTGTAATATTTCCTGTTTACCCCGAGAAATTAAAACTTGTCCTGAGGAATCATCACGGATGCGGTCCTCCGTACACTTAAAAAAAACGCACTTCGTGTTGCCACCCCTGAGGGTGATTGTGTCCAAATAAAATAGGACATACCGTGGGAAGAAGAATATCTCACAATACCAGGAAGCAGAGATCTACGCGTAAATGCATTGTCTCGAATGCTGCATTTTTACGCAACTGGCAAAATTCTCGGGACTCATAATGTCCCGGGAAGTCTCAGATTACTGGGCAGCTACGTAAAAAAGAGGGCGATCCTGAAAAAGCCAGGACAGGTGGCAACCGCAGAGCGAGAGGCGGGATCCCAAAAAGCGGCGAGCATCTGGCTGAAGAGTCGAACAAAAGCCAACCAAAAGGCCCGCCAATGATGACCGCATGGAACAATCCTGCCTGACACCAACGAAGTCAGGGTGACAGCGATTGTTTACCGAATGTCTCGGACCCGCTGACGTGTGTCACGTGTGCCCGCATCGTTTACATGGCACGCTGAAACTGCACAGGTGGCAAAAAAAACCCTGCAACGGGCTTCGCTTGCGGCTACGGCAAACGGGACCGGCGGGTGAAGAACGGGTTACGGCGCCGGGGGCCGTTTGCTTGTTGGTTGCTCGCGAGTCACGGGGAGGCAGTTTGTCAGCTGCGCCCCGGCGACGCGGTGGCGAGCAATTTCTCAATTTCCCCTCAAACAAGGAGCCGCGCGTGGGGTAAGTGACAGCTGATCGGATAAACACACACGGGTGGCGAGCGGCGCGCAACGCTGGGTCAGGCGACGCCTCCGCGTCAATCTCGCGCGCCTCGTAAAAGCGCGGTGTGGGATTGGGGGGGGGTCCCACACCCGCCGGCCCCCCCAAACACCGCCAAAGCGAGGGCTGCTCACGTCGTGAAATTTTGAAGGGTACATTTTTAAACGGCAGCTGCTCCTGCCGCAGCTCCCGTAACCCTCGTTTTGCCGGGCGGCCGCCCGCCTTGTTTAGGAATTTGCGTTCCTGCAGCTAAGCCCTGGGTCCTGAGCAAACACGGAACAATGCAGTCCGCTGTGTCTCGTAACAGCGCCTTTGTTTGTTCATCTGCCTGTTGGTCTCTGGCAAACTCTCTTGACTCACCACAACAAATGCCACGGGGGTATTTATTTCAACAGATTTATTTTTAGTGAGCTCACCCTAATATCTTCTCCCTGTGTCCCTGTCTCTCTTCTGCGCTTAGGTTTTGCAACGGATGAATGAGCCACGTTCTAAATTTGAAAATGAGAGCATGTGTCATAAAACACGCATCAAGCACGGTTACAGTTTCAATTATGTTACTCTTAGCGTGCCTTGCTTTTTATATTAGCGCGGGCTGTGGAAGGTTGAATTGACACGACGAGGAATAAATAAGTGCACAGGTAGATATGGCTTTGCACATTAGTTTACAAGCACATTGCGATTCTTTCCGTCTCGTAAATAATTTGCCTTTAGGTGCCACTATCAAGTGCACAAGGACTGTCAATGCATCTCAAAAAAACGATAAAGATCCCCTGCATAGTCGAACACACTGCTGGGGCAAGCGTTGTTATGAAGGAGGCACGGCACACGAGGGGGTGGCTGGCCAGCACCATGCCCGGCTGCCTTTGTCTCCCGAGTGGCGATGTTTATACACTGCATCATGTATATATTTGAGGCTAAGTGGACCTAGAGGAGGCCCAGAACCTGTTCAGATAATTGTCACTGGTGTTGGCCGTGAGCGGGAATCTAACTCGGGCCGCTGGGTTCGTAGCGCAGCGCGCTAACCACTACACTACTGCACGTGCGTACTCGATCAAACGCAAGCGCGCACACACAGAATGATTTTCATTTGAAAACAACACACCCACTGACATGGCCAAAGGGAACGCATCAAGATTAAGAGAAACGTGTGAAAATGTAAACTGTGTGAAAAAAAACACCGTTTTGTTATTAAGTTGCTTACTGGGATTTTGAGAATTGGGGAAACCGTTCCCAGTGGCTTGTGTTGCACTGTTTCACAAACGCATCATCATCCTACTTACGTATGTGCACTCGTTTTGTTTTAAAGGCGGCTTATTGCTTAATTTGTTTTTTATATTCCCTTGATGCGTGCAAAGCCACCCATTGCTTGTGAATGGCCAAACATTGCAATGTGGCAAGACCCTCCTCTAAAAATGTGTGGAGACTCAACGAAGATTTGCCAGTGTAGATAAAGGACATCATCAACAATAATTGTTCCTCCATCCACTCCGTCATCATGCAGTCCCACGTGTTTATTTAAAATGTTTAAAAAGTACTGAGCGCAGTATCTTTTTTTTACAAGCTGCACCCACTCGTTTCACCAAACAAAGTCTGCAAGCATGGGAAGATTCCGTTCGGTCACAAACAGATGTATTTATTTTTACAATCGGTTCCTGTTTGTTTCAAATAAAATCTTTACGAAAGGACACTCTTAAATATCACACAGATCTCTTTACAAGGCGATGTGGTGCACTATTGGCATACTATTTATTTAGTATACTGTTTATTGGGATACTGTTTACAATTGGACAGTAAATTTGGACCGTGAACATTTAACAAAAACAAGGTTCCAACACTTTTCCCAGGAAACAAATCCGGGCACATTTTGGTTCCATGACCAAATGGGTGAGACCTGCTCTTTGTGACCGGATTGCCCACAGAATGTGGTAAGAGTTGCCACTACTGATTTGCAACAACACCAGGACGTACCATAAGTAGAAAAAGAATATTTCACAATACTGACAAACCCCCCCCCCCCCCCCCAGACTTTTAATGTCCCGGGAAGATTTATAAAAAAAAAATCCAGGACAGCAGCAGCTACCTCAATGAGAGGGCGATCCTCGGAAAACCTGGACAGGTGGCAACCCCAGAGTAAGGTGGGGATCCCAAAAGCGGCAAGCATCTGGCTCAAGTGTCCAACAAATGTCAACCACAAGGGCGTCCAGTGATGACCGCATGGAACAATCCTCCCTGGCACCAATGAAGTCAGGTTTTAAGCGGTTGTTTACCAAATATCTTGACTTGTGGACGTGTCTTACGTCTGTGTTTCCATGGTACTGCAACGGTAAACTCAAACGTGTCATCAATGCCAGCTTTAAGTGATATGGGGCCCCCAGGTTCCAACTGTTGACAAGAAACCCAAGCACCTAAACGTGTAGACGTAGCCATAATCTGCAGCTGGGTATAAAATCACTGAAAACACAGAGTGTGGTCACTCAATGCCAACTACTAATACATCTGTTTTACTCACGTGTCAAATCAAATCAAAACTTCCTATTTTTCATCAGGACCGGCAGTGCAAAGTAGAGGAGGGGAGGTCCACCCCATGATTCAGAGTCGCAATTTCATTGGGGGCGGGGGGGGTCAGGAAGTAAGTGAATGGTAGTGCCCTCTAGTGGCTGCCACGATGACTTGGCCCGAATACATATGAAATCAACAAACTGGACAACATCAACTCCTACGCACGCAATTCTACAAATGTATCCTGAGCTTAATCGCCAATATCGACTGATGAGTCAGTGAGTCTCCTTGCACACTCTGTCTCTCTCTCTCTCTGCCCCAAAGAAGGAGTGTTACTGAAATCGTCAGTATACGAGAAATGTTCTGCTAGAATGCCGCATTAATGACGAATGATTCATGTCCGTGAGAACATATGTTTATAGTGTATAATGCATAGCGATTGGTATTATGGAGCGTTAAATGGTGTCACGCACTTTATATTTGGCAAGTGAGTCCGTCATTGTAAGAGTGTGACATGCGGACTTTAACACAACACATATTTACAAACTATGAAGGTTATTTGGTGATGCTGCGGCAAACACTGTTACACTTAACAAAAAAAACGAATTTGTCAACAATGTCGTGGCCTTACATTGAAAACAAATGTAAGGTCCGAAGTTTCAGGCAATGCCCGAAACATCACCTATTATATATTTCCTTTTAAGGTTGCAATGTTATTGACAAATTTTTGAGCTTTCATATTTACTTAACATATCACCGTACATATTTATCAAATCACCCAAGGATGTGCCTGATCCCATCTGATCAATTTAACTATTTTTTGGTATTTACCAGGTAAGGCCCACTGAGCTATGTAGCTCGTTTTCAGAAGTGACCTGGCCACAAATGATAGCTCACCAAAGTAGGCTTATCACGTGGAAATTGATATCAGCCAAAAACTCTGAACGCATGTTTCTAAATGCAGAGCGGAAAGGCCAGAGGACCTGGTGAAAAATCCCCGTGACCACAGGAAAAACATGCAAACTCCAAATATACAGGCATCAGGATCGAGCCCACGACCTCCTGCACACCAGGCGAGGGAGTTAACATATCGCCACCACTGCACCCCCAATTTAAACAAGATCGGACCTTTTGTGGATGACCACCATTCACAACCTGGTTGTTAAAGGGCTGCGAGGCTTTGCCGCGGCCAGCAGAGTATAGTGCAGCAAAGCCCATCGTTGTGCTGTACTCCTAAGCTCACCGCCTTCACCAACACACGCCGTCCCGCAACGCCATGGGGAAGCCCCTCACCCAGGAGTGGACTTGCAGAGGCGTGTTCATGTACGGTACATAACCTGTATACATTAGTTACCTCTAGTTGGTCGTTGCTCTGGGATTCGCTCCCACGAGCAATGCCAAATGGAGAGCACATTAAGCCAGGCCTTGTGATCACCCACGGAGCCTTTGGCAAAATTATCATTTGAGTCTCTATGACCATCTGGTGTAGATGGATTGCTCTTTGCTATAACATCAAACAAACCAGCAGCGGTTGCATAGCAAGCCTGATCCCGAAAGTAAAAAACTGATCGAGAGTCTGTTTGCTTAAAAATCTGATGTAAAACTTTGGTCCAGAAGGGCAAAATAGACCGTTGGACTAATTTTTTTAAAATTTCACATTAAGAGATGGATATCCTATGCGTCAGTTTTATGATTAATTTGCGAAAAGATCGCACTTCATTCCAGAAGTGTCAACAACACGATCGTTCAACAAATCCCCACGCCGTGACCCTTCACCTGAGCAGCATCGCGAGGGCCGAATTGATGCCATTCGGTAAACAAATCGGTCACGTTTATGAGGCCGGTGGCGTAGCGCGTCTTGAGAAAACGCAAATTAAAACTCGTTGCTCCCTTCCCATCGCGATAGCGACGGACGCTTCGGAAAAAACAAAAACATCTCGGAGAATCTCTACGCGACCGACGGCAGATAGACAGACGCTGCTGCTGCGGCTGCTGCTGCTGCGAACGCAAGTGGCGTGGCCACACCCTCCACTCCTACGCGACCTTGCTCCATTGACCTGGCATCTGTTTCCATCTCATCCACAATGCACTTCCCCGCTGACCTCTCAACAAGAAGGCAACAAAAAAAAACCCCACCGCACTTCCCCCACCACCGAGCGCAACGACCCCTCCCCTCCCTCCCTCCCCTGAAACGACTCCATCCACCCGCTTCAACTGCCGCCCCCGCAGATGCCCCGACCGCCCCCCCCCCACTTCTGTTCGCTTTGTGCTCGGGCGAACGCATAACGCACACAGCCTAGGGCTGTTCGCACGCCCGCCGCCGCATTATGTGCACACCGCAATCCTCGGTCCACGGCGAGTAATCTGGGCGATGGCACTCGCTGACGCACGGCACCTGTTTTTGTTTTTTTTTCTCTCCGCTTAATTTATTTTGTGGCCGCGCGCTCTGACGGCACGTCCCAGCAGGGGTTGGTGGGTTCAATCCAAAACCAAGGCTGCCTCTCTCCAGACAACTACTGGCCAGCAACCAAGTTCTTATCAACCTGCCAGCGGCCACAAGGACCCAGAAGCGAAGGCCAGTTTTGTTAAGAACGATGCGCTGCTGAGATCGTGTCCGGTCTAACACCGGGGGATTTTTCTTCTTTTCTTTGCACGCAGAGTGCCAACGTTTCAAAGCGAAAGGGATGATGGGGCGGTACACTTTTTGAGTTGGGTTGTAGAGCTTGTGATGCCGGACTGCTGTGCTGTAATCGCCAAGTCGGGTGGCTAAACTTACCGGCACCAAGAAGCATTGGGACAGATTATTCCTTATCTTAAGCGAGCGGGCCTTAATAGATGCTGCATACATGTAACGAGCATAAATCCAAATCACATGTCCTGTGCATCAAGCCCAAAATAAATAAAAATAACATCAAATATTTGTTGAACATTCTTTATGCATTAGAATGCCAAATTCATTATTAAAAACGAAATCTTAAGTCTGAAGGAAAATAATTAAATAACACGAAATCAATTCTGCTCATAAAATATGTGGGAATTATTTTCACCGAGGAATATATAATTCAGTGAGTGGCTGATGCACTCTTGTGACGTTTCAGCAAAAGCGCGGCAGGGACGAACGCTGTCGATGGAACTACGGTGCATCAAGTGGGGCGCCAGGCTAACAGTTGAATGGACGGCGCCGATTCCTTATATGCTGGCCCTTCTTTTGCCGCACGCGCGCGCCGCCCGATACGAAACCGCGCTCTCCCGAGGTGACCGGCCAGCCTGGGTACCCGCAAACCGCAGCGCTAATTTGCCACGCTCGGCCGAGCGAGCCGCAGTTTTCACGCTCGGGGCGGCGGGGGGGAAGACGGGGGACTCGGCACCCTCTTCCCCACCTTGCGACCTGCGACCTGCCGCCTCACGCATTCCTCTTCCTGCGCCAACCACCAGCGGCATCAGACGCCGCAACCGCCGCCGCAACCGCCCGTTCCCGCCTCCCCGCCCTTCCCTACCTCCCCCTACCCAACCGCGCCCCCCCCCCCCGCCAAATTGGCACCACGTTGCCACACGGCAGGAACGGCAGATGGCACGGCAAGAGGGCACGGCGAGGGGGCACGGCGCGCGCCGCGATTCCACCCCTGGGATGGGCCATGCGACGAGCCCGGACAGAGCCCATGGGAATTACGGTTTCGAAGAATAAAAGAAAGAAACAAAAATAAAATCACCTTACTGAGAGGAGGATGTGTGTAATGCAGTGTAGTGGTAACTTAATAAGCGTTGCTAATTTCAAATGCTATGAATCGCAATGATGTACAATTATCGGCTTTTTTTACGTGATTATTTTGTCCGTGGCCACATATAGCATCCCATGAACTTGGAAATGCTGCGGTTTATTTTTTTGCCTAAAACATTTTGAAATAATGTAATTACGGTCACAAAACTATCATTACACCACAACGTATTGTATTTAGCATTATTGATCATTGGGTAATTCGATTCATCTTTTAAAGGAACACGTAACTTAATTACGCATTCCCTTTTCCGCAGCTTAGGCACCGAAATCCTTTCATTGCCACACCGCTGTCATTATTTCCATGGCTTATTATGAATGAACGCATTGCCAGGATTCACAGCATTCTTTGTGGCTTTTCGAAAGACAGTGGGCGCAAGTGCAGCCTATATTGCTTTCAATAACAGCACGCAAACCGAGGTTGCATGGGCGCCGCATTTGATGCGCACGGCGATTTATGAAAAACGATGGATGGCTCGAGAAATATATATAAATAAATGAAATCATTGTATCCTCGCGAAGGCAAGCAACGTGACGGCCTAACAAAAACCCCAGATTTCTTTCTCCCCTCTTAAAACTCTCACCCACGGAAAGGTTCCACTTTGCCAACCGCTGTCGGCCGTAAAAAAAAAACAACCGTTCTGCCACGGAAAGATAACGAAGGATCTATTTCCTCGCAAGAGGTTTTTTTTCACGTCGCCCGGAAAATTTTAATTCATCACGTTGTCGCTTCGGGCGTCGGCGACGCAAACTGCGACGGGAAAAACAAGCGCGCGGTCACCGTGCCACAGCCGCGTTTTCCCCAGTGCTTTCTGGGAAGTCGAAGGTAAAATGGTTAATGTATGACGGCACACAGGGCTGTGGATTTTTTTTGCTATCTTCCTCGAGCCTTCACGAGCCGCTCGCAAAATATACGGTGCGCCCGCTATCAGCCCTGCCCCATGCCACCCCATGCAAACAGAGAGCTTGTGCTCTTTCTCTTCTCTTTCTGCCCCCCCCCCCCATTTCTTATATATTTTTTAAAAAGAGCTTTTGTGACATTGAAACTGTGACCGCGCCGACAATAAAAAGAAGCATCAACCGTGAGGACAAACCTAACCGGGATAAATTACCGAGTTACGGTCTCAGAGCTCCAAAATTGCAAAAGGGGTGGGGGGGGTGGTTGGCGGGGAGGATGGTGGGTTAGGAAAAAGATCATTTTGAACACAACAGAAAAAAAAAGTTACCGCTCCTTGTTTAAAATCGTTTACCCTGCTATTTGAGACGGCAGCATCTCCTCCCTGGCAGCTCTAGTTCAGAGACGTCGCGTTTCCTGAAGGCCGACGGCCTTTGGTGAGCGCGCGCTGCGTGGCGCGATTTCAAAGCGCGTCAGCGGCGAACGCGAAAGCAGCGTCAGTTACCACATCTGTAAACAGCGCGACGCCGGGAGCAGCTCGTCACGAGCAACAACTTGTCACGTACAAGCAGCACTGTTTACCCATTCATGGCCACACATGAGAGGCGGCGTGCATTCGCATGGATTATATTTCATCCGGTGACAATGTATTATCATCATTACTGCATAAACCACACACGGTCGGGGGCGGAGATGCAATGGATCACGCACTGCACTATAAATCCACTGGCCTGAGTTGCATTCCCGGCTACGGCTAACATCAACGGCGAGTGATGTCTGAACCAATCCTGCGCCGCCGTGCCCCTCACCCCCACCACCTCGCCAACCCACATTGGCCAGCACGGTGAAGTATGGCCATTATAGTAATTCATCATTCATACAAAGACTCTCGTGCAGCGTAAAACCAAAATAACTCCCCACAATTAAAACAACATGCGGAGGGCGTCATCTCGCAGTGGATTGATAAGGGGTTGACAATTATTATTTTACTATAAAATACCGAACACTCCGGCCAAACAAAGGCAGTTGACGGAGCGGGTTACTGGAGGAAGCAGCAGATCAGTGCTGAATACAGTCACATTTGACAATGTGATTTGAACGCCCGTTTATCGATAGTCCAATGTTAATGTGCCATTTTATTGAGGGACTTCTGTGTGGCGTTGTCTTGGTGCGGTCTGGGACTGTTTTTGTTGTTTTTGCTGCCTTACCCACGCTTGATAAATCGGACTTTAAAAAAATGAATGTAATCAGTCATTCTTTATATTTCGTGACTTGCTGACCATTTTCTCTATTTTGCACTCCTGACGTGCTTTTGCATTGTTTGCCGTTGTAACTTGCTGACCCTCACCCCCTCTCCCATACCGCACACCTGTGAAGAAAGAGCTTCACTGCTCATCGGATTCCTCATCCTCGTGCCGTCTAAATCAAGATTCCGATTCCGATCGATAAAACAGCGGACAAAAAGAGCCCCCATGGGGATCTGCGTGCTGCGGAGGGCCGCAGTTTGACAACGCGCTGCAGCAATACCCATCGCTCGCAAGAGACCACCACACCGGGTGGTACGGGCCACGAGGAGGTGCACCATGCCCCCCCCCCCTACACCCCCTGCCCCCTCCCGCCCCCGCCCGAGGGACATCTCACCACCGGTGTAATCTCCTCGCCAGCCACCCGACAGAGCCCCCGATCGATAGCCCCGGACACCGTCGGCAAATTTTCTCAGTTGCCCCGCGACGACCGCCCGCCCGCCCGCCCGCCCGCCCGCCCGCCGGCCCGCCGGCCCCCTCGACGTTGTACACGGGAGACTCGCAGGACGCGCGCGAGCGTCACGTAGCCCGCGAAATAGGGCACGCACGCTTGCTGCGTAACGCTCACGCATAATCCGCTCGTACGAGCCCTTTGGGCTAGCCACTGCTGGATGAAGACCTCCCCCCCACGCCTTGCTGAACACGGGTAGGCGAGGCGGGGGGAGTTTTGTGTTATTTGACCATACTTCACCATTCATAATCAACGTGTTTGGGTTTAGATCGCGTTTTTTATAAATGTGTCGTAACCCTCCACCACCCGACACGGCCAATTAGTAAAAAAAGTGTCACGTTGACAAAAGACAAATAGTTCACTGCTTTAGCCCACCGGTGTGTTGAAGCGTGAAACCACAACATTTACAATGTTTGAGTACGACGTTTCGCTGGTAATTGCATCCAGTGAAACGTCGTACTCAAATTGTAAATGTTGTGGTGCTCGAGCGTTGGGGCACCACTGTGTTTTGATTTAGAATTTTAAACGCGATGGTTTATGTGCTAAGAACTTGTGTGTTCATGTACACGAACATCCCATTTGTTAATCCACTGCTGGATGAGGGCAGCCCCATGGCCGTGTGGGTCACAGGGGAGCTTCACACCACGCCGGTCAGTGCCGGTTGGTGAAGGTGAGAAGCACAGAGGTGGGAGCACTGACCTCTGTTGCTGCCCACAACATTAAAACGTTAAGTGGAAAACTCAAAATGTACAGCGAAGGGCGACAGTTTATGAGACCGTACTTTGCCGATGAGACTGAGTGACACCAGTACGAGTCCAAGGTCACTTTGGGAAATAAATGCTACTGGGAAATGTGAGTCGTGGAAAAACCCGTACAGCTGTGGGTTATAAATGAACGTTATTTTAGCAGGTTATTTATTTATTAATTCGCTATTTAATGCATATTATTTCAACAAGAAGCAGCGGTTAACCCGCTGCCCAATGAACCCGGCAACCCGCAGTTCAATTCTGGGCCACGGCTAAAATGAGTGGCCAGCGATATCCGAACCGGACTCAGCCTCGCCCATTAGCCCGCCCGCCCGCCCCCCTCTCCCGTCCACCGATTCTCCCCCCCCCCCCGCCCCCCAGCAGAGAGACATTTAGACAGATAGTATTGTAAATGTAACAGGGAGGACAGGATCTTATTGCGAGGCCCAATAGCGCCGAGAGTGGAGCAGTTTCATCATCGGGGTCACAAAAAAAACTCGGTAATGAGCAGAACGACAAACAAAGAGAGAGAGAGAGAACTCATCACTGGGGGTGGAGAGGTGGCAGTGGTTCACGAACTGCACGCTGAACCCGGCATGCTGAGTTCAATTCCTGGCCATGGCTAACATCAGTGGCGAGTGATACCAGAACCAGTCCTTGGACCCTTTGCCCCTCACTAACTCTGACCGGCGTGGTGAAGAATGATAAAAAAAAACATGCACAACCAAAGAATAGGGAGGCATTTCATTCCCAAAGTGGATTAAGAAGCCTGTAAATGATGACTTTTAATAATCGAGCACGAATAACAAAAAAACACGCAAGTATACATACTATAAAAAATATAGATTGCGACTATAAATGCATAAGGGTAGAAAATAGACGTTCTATTTACACTGTAAATATGGTGTGACTCATAACACTATGTAACACAATTTTTGTTCCTGGGTACTAAGTGTTATTTTTTTTATTGCTTATGCCTAAAAAGTATAGAAAATGGCTATTATTCCCCACAAACTTTGCTTTTGTGACCGGGACTTTATGTGAACGAAAGACACAAATGCACACCACGTTTTCTCACTGAAAATAGTTACATTTCTAAATATCAATGTCCTGGTCACAAAAGCAAAGTTTGTGGGGAATAATAGCCATTTTCTGTACGTTTGAGGCATAAGCAGTTGGGAAATAACACTTATTACCCAGGAACAAAAAAAATGTGTTACACTGTGTAATCATTTCCAACCCCCATTTCAATCTCCTGCTGTCTAATGACCTCGAAGCGCCATGTCAGTAATGGGGATTTATTGACCATACTTCACCACACTCCCAGTAAACGTGCAACGTTGGACCAATGTTTGCCATGTGGTTGGAACCGTTGGCCCGACGTTGGCCGGGCGGTTGGCCCAACGACGTCCCACGTTCACTGGGCTGGCCAGCGCTGGTTCATGAAGGCGGCGCTGAGGACCAGTTAAAAAATCCACTCACTTACTGGCCGTGGCAGGGAGACGAACTCGGGTCTCCTGGGTTCGTGGCGTTGTGCGGCGACTACGGCCGCAGCACCACTTCGGCCGCATGTGGAATACGCGGTATATTCACAGAGGAAACTCATCTCCCGTTAATGCTGAGAATTGTGTTTTATTGCTGTTTTGACCTAGACCCCAAAGGAAAACCCTTTCAGCTTAAAACAAGGGCGGCTTTACTCCATCAAAGCATTCAGGAATGTTCTAAAAAATGTAGAAATATATACAAACACTCCCACACACACACACAAAAAAATATGTTCCCCTATGAATATGCATACCAGGCATTTATTTAAACATATTGACCTAATAATCATTTTATGTGTATCTGCTCAGAACAGCGGAGGTGTTGCCAACAACAAAGGGCCCAATTTGTACGTTCTTTGATGCCTGCTAATGTTCACATGTGACCTAGCTGCCGGTAAATTATTGAACGCGCTCTATTGAATACAACCGAAACATTCAATGACGTTCTCCTCCTAGCCATCGGAAGATGTTTTATGTATGCACAAAACATTTAACAGCAACAACAACAACAAAAAAACAACACACAACATACCCTCACCCACTTCCCAAAAAAATATTTTTTTAAACACGAAAATAAAACACTCCAAAGGGAGGATGTTAATGCGAGGTCTTGAAGATGTATCAACATCAGAACCATGCTCACTCCATTTTAACGTCTAATGTGATTCAAGTGTAAATTGCACTGTCTTGCATTTATCATACGGCAAGCCAGGCAATTTATAAATGCCAATTTTAAAATGTGTTCCATCATGTGGATGAAGTTGTTTTAAGCATGTGCTGTCTTTACAATAATAATATTATTTTTGTCATGGGATAGATTTACGTCCTACCCGTAAGTGTGATGCACATTTATCGGAGTCACGCCCCAAAAAAATAGTGGCCACAGGATGGAATTTTATTTTCATCTTAATTAAATACTTTCAAATGAGTCTGATTGGGTCCATCACTGACAGTGAAACTGCATCTTTTATTAAGCATTTCACAAGCGCTGCCAGCGCAGCATTTCGACACAATTTGTATGCAGGCAGGTTGATTGATGATTCGGCACTCACCAAATTCACTCCAGCCACTCACACGCTCACCGGCAGTCAGTCACCTCCCTACCACTCTTCTACTGCTATGTCCAAGGTGACCGTTCCCACGGACGTCAATCTTTAATCCTTGATTCCCTCCGCACGTGTAAAGACTCTCTCTGCCAGGACTGACCGTTTCATCTCATCCGTGCTGTGTTCAATCACCACACGGAAGGTAAAAAAAAAACTGTTCTCTTTCTGCTCCTTGTCACTCACACGTGTACTTGACTGGACTTCTCTCCCACCATCCCGAGATCTTTATAAGCTTGCTCAATGCAAGTACACTGAGTAATGTTTTAACGCTGATTCCACAGGATGGTCCAGATGTCTTTTGAAGGACCCCCCTCCCCCAATTAATTGACACCTCACATTTCCTCCCCTTTGCATATTAATTTCTGTTTAAAATAAACCTTACTTATATTACCTCTTTTGAGAATAACAAATGGTGGGTCACAAAACATCTGGACCACCCTGTATTATCCCATCAATAGTGCTGCTTGTTTGCCGACTGATTTGCTGTCTCGGGCCTTTGAACCTGTGCTCAGCAAACGGTGTTGAACAAAAAATTGTTTACGAACTTGAAAAAAAACAAGTGCTTAAATTCCTGAAGCAAAATTGCTGAACGAATGTTTTAGCAATGTTGGGGGGAAGGGGTTGTGGAAAGAGTTCTCCTTGTTGACAATGGGGAGATGAAGCTGTTGCAAGATCCGAGGGTGCACAGCGACAGGCACCACATCCCATCGCTGTGGCAAAAGCAGTCTTAGCTCCGCGGTGAAGATGTAGAAACGCACGCGATGGCAATAACGGAAGTCGGTGATTACGCACAGTGGTTATGACAAGGACGCTGCCCTCAAATGACCTCGAAATTCCAGCTAAATAATTAATGAAACCCCCAAAACAAGTACAATGCGAGGGTTGGTGAATGCTGATAGAAAGCTGAATAGAACTCCTGCGATGCGGATTAAGTCAAGTGGAAAACATTTTCGTGAAGGACTATAATAAACAAATGAGTCAACCCGGAGTCATCGCAACACGATAAGGATCAACTCGTGGAAAGTAAGACGTGCCTTTTTTTTCGAGCGCCAAACCCCAGCGTTAGCTTTCGAAAGCATATGCAAAGCATCTCGTTCAATTATCGTTAAGTTATCCAACACGGGGGGGAAAGTGTCCATCATCAAAATTCGTGAACAAAACAAATAAAAAAAATAGTCACCGCGGACGTTAACACGGCTTGCAGCGAGGCTGCTCGAGTGATCCGATTTTGACCGAGCGGCCAAAAAACACCCAAGCGAGACCCACCAATGCACGCACACCAGTGGCACATTGAGCACGTGGGTGGGCATGTGGGCCCCCCCGAGTGCAGTGAAATTGGGCCTCACCCACCCTCACCCCTCACCCCTCCCTCCCATCCAATTTCCCATCGCTCCTACTTCGTAGCCTGGTGACTTGGGGGCCCCTCTGGCCCATGGGGGCCCATGGGCCAAGGGGGCCCATGGGGGCCCCGGGTGCAACTACAATGGCTGCAACAGGCCGCAGTTTACGCCACTGACGCCGCACACAGTCGCTGCACTCAATTTAAATATAGATTTTATCTAAAAAATCCCACCCAAAGAAGCGCCGAGACACGCGACCGACGTTATTTTCTAAACTCGAATCGCGCAAATGAAAAAAAACTACAAAGTGAACCGATGGGGGGGGGGTGGAGAGAAAAAAAACACAAACAAACCCACACTCAGGTGCACGAGGCGGTGAGAATCAAGCTCGGATTGTCTTGGGTCACTTAAAGCGCCTGCACACGCCTGCGGCGGTACACCACCTCCTTGCAACACATGCTGCACTTAATGCCTCAGCGATTCGTTAAAAATGAAATTACCGGCGCGATGTTCCAGCACATTAAGCAGCGCCCGTCGCTAATAGAGACAGCCGCTTGCCCGTGCGAGGGCAGAATAAAAAACGAGGCAGGGATGACAGCGGGAGGGAAGGGATGGGGAGGAGAAGGCTGCGGTGGGGGGGGTGGTTGTGGGGGTGTGTGGAGGGGGGCTTAGAGGAGAAGGGAGGGTTGCAAGGGCTGAGGGTTGGTGGGGAAGAGGGAACAGGCGGTGGGGGCCAAAGCGTGCGCAGCAGCAGCAGCATCAGCGGCGGCGGCGCTCTGCTGGGCTATATTTAGGAGCAACTCCGAACGGTGTCTGTGTCACTGTCGCCCGGAGAACGTGTGTCACAACAAATTAATTCCATGCTCCGTTACAGATGACCTTGCATCCCTGCAAGACAAAGTAAACAGGCCCAGGCGCTTTGTTCAAGCCGGGCAAGGAGACGTATCCATTATTGCGCACCATTGTCCCGTTGAAATAACAAGGGCAATCCGCTGTTGTCCGCCCCACCGGTGACTGCTTAAGCGCAGCCGATCGTCAGCCCCCGTGGGGGTGTAAACATTGCGGAGACAACAGAAAATAAACACTCCGTTGTTATTTCATCGCACGGGATGCATGAGATTGCGTTCGTGACCGCCGCTGTAATCTGCACCGATGTATTCGAAGGCACTTGGCGGCTCAAGTGGCACAGAATGCGTCGCGCAGCGCGCGCATGCGAGAGAGAGAGAAAACGTTCGACATTTCGCGGGACTCTGGACGGGCTCTGCGCTCGGGCGAATCTCTTTATGCGGAAAAGAAAAAAAACAATGCGGGCGGCTGCTATTAATATAAGTGATAATCACACTGTCATCGTAGGTGCAAGGTATGAGTGAACATGTTCCTCCTCGCGACGGCGGTACTTTTTTAAGCGGCTTTTCACGACCCTTGCAACGAGCGCGGCACGGAGCAGCGAGCGAAAAACGAACGCACGCACGCACGCACGCGGTTTCACAAATAGCACTCATCGCCGTCGAGTCGAGCGCCTACGCGCGTGTGCGCGGGCTGCGTTTTCTTCTATCAAAACGTTCAGTCCCCGGCCCGCTAACGGGGAGAATCGCGTCCTAGAACCGGAAACCGATCGTTAGCAACAGTGAACCTATCCACCGCGACCTGTCGCCGTTTCTCCGTCCGACGATGCGACATTCCATCTCCCTCGCTCTCCCGTTCTTGCGAGCACGAGCCCGCTCTTGTCGTTCCCTCGAAGCGGCGGACGCCCTCTCCGGCGTGTGTTCGTCCTTTGCCTGCCACTCCGTCGTTGGTCTCGACCACCGGCCGTCGCCCCTCCCAGCGACGCGTACTGAACAAGCACGCTCGCGTTTCTGAACGCTCACACGACGGTGTCTCCTCTAACGTTGTGCGCGCGTTCGCCGATCCACGTTGAGCCTTGCTTCTTTTTGGCGCTTTGTGTGAATCTCTCCGTGGCCCTTTGCACACTTTTCAGATTTGGTGCCATTCTCTGTGTCTAACACGTGCACGAGCCATTTGCTATTAAGTCCAGAAGGACGAGTTTGGT
>CM025664.2:8643094-8655315 GCA_014621495.2 Entosphenus tridentatus
AGTTTTTTCATGATTGTAGTTTTTTCATGATTGTAGTTTTTTTCATGATTGTAGATTTTTTCCAGGTAAGGTTCAGGGAATCCATTACAAGACAGTTTTGTGAAGAAGTCTGCCAGGAAAATCAAAGTTGCTTAACCGAGCATGGGGAGACGGGGATCTCCTGTTCCTATAGCTCTGAGCCAGCAGTGGAAATTCCACATTCCTAAGACGGGTTCAGTCTGTCCACATGGACAACCTCCGTTTGACGTCACCACAAATCTGTACTCGTTTTATCCACCACAGAGGGGATGAATGGCAAGGTCGGCCCCTGGATTGGACTTGATCTCAGAACCTCCTGACCGCCAAACCATGCACTCTCCCACTCTACTACCCGGATATAATATGGGCAGTTTTTAATTAATTCTCCCTTCACAGTCTGGTAGCCTACACCTGGCACAGATGATGAACGACAGAGAACGGACAGCGTGTTTCTCCCCGAATCGAGACACTCACCTCCTCATCGCCAACTCAAATGTGATCTTTACCGTTAAGTGCATCAATGTGGATTGTATGCATGTTGAACTTCTTTCGCACCGTACATAGCCAAGCATGCTAATCGGAGGTTTGGGGAAAGGACGACAAACTAACACACACAAAAAGCAGTTCTAAATAAATAAGTTGTCAATATAGATGATTTCTAAGTGCATAGCTCCAGTGGCTTCCTAATATCGGAAGGAAGAGCGTTCCAGACGGCCGCAGAAGCGCATCTGAAAGCGCGCGATGCAGTGATCATCTTTGTTCGATGGCCAGCCAAAAGCCGCTGTGAGGATGACAAGAGTTCACGTGATGGTTCATGCTCCTTGACGATATCAGAAATGTATTGTGGTTTATTTGTGGCAAGTACTTTGTGTGTAATGCGTACGACCTAATAATGTATTCGTTCGGCAACTGGTAGCCAATGTAGCTAAGCGAGCACTGAACGGATACGGTTGGATCTTGCAGTATCCGTCGCGACACGTGCAAGTGAATTTTGTTCACGCTGCAGCTTGGTAATGTGTAGCACGTATATATACAAGTCTTATGTCCCTGGCACATGAATGTGGAATTTCCGCCGGTGACTCAGACCCACCGATAGAGCACAACACCACACTAATGCTCGTTTGTTTAGATTGTCATTTGCGTGTGTACATTAGCAGGCAACGCGCTGCGCCATAAACCCGGCGACCCGAGTTCAATTCCCGCTCACGGTCAACACCGGTGACGAATATCTGAACCAGTCATGGGCCTCCCCTGGGTCGATTCAGCCTCAAATGAGTATCTGGTGTGATGTGTAAACATCACCACTCGGATGACAAAGGCAGTCGGGTGTGGAGTTCGCCACCATGTACCGTTCCAGCCTTCATTGGTGCACTTGCCCCTAGCATTGTTTAAAGCTATACGGGGGATTTTTCGATTTAAAGCTTTCGTGACTGCAGGGATTCATATTCTTTCACAAGGAGTGACTAACCCCATATCTGCACTTGTCATCAACATGCTAAATTCCTCTGTTGATATGTAAACTCCTTTGTCAAGGCTCTCTCCTCCTCCCACCCAGCTTAAAATACGCTGCCAAGCTTAGCAGTGTTCATTAGGACGCTGTCTTTCCGACAGCTCTGTTCTTTACCCGAGGACGGCTCCTTGCGTTGTGGCCGAAACGTCGTGAGAATTGTATTGTTTTATTTTTATTATTTTAATATTTCCCTTCTACGTGACTTTACCGAAAGAACCAAGAGTATAATATCAGAACTGTTACTTTTATAAGGCGTGCTTATGTACAGCTTCTACCAGCAGGTTATAATAATAATAAAATAATAATATATAATATCACATTGACAATCGTCTGCTGAGTAAAGGCCTTTTGTCTTTGTTCGTATGCGTGCATGCTACATCGCCTTGAGATGCTCCTGAAATGAGCCCTTTGTAAACTCAAGTTATTATTATTTTTAAGGAAACCTTCTGACTTGACTTGGAGCACCGAACCACGTTACAGATGTTGTTACATTAAACAGTGCAGCATCGCAAAGGTTTGCTTTAAACCAATGGTTCTGGCCTCCTGTGCCAGCAACGGTTCATTTGCAACGCTGGCAAACTTTAACTTCACGGTCTGATCAGACCACACGGCGCTGCAGCTGCTACAGCGCACGCTTTGGCAAAGATGCACGGAAATCTTCCAACACAGTGCCCAGGCTTGTTAAAGTAGATCTCCCCCTAGTTTAACAAAAAAAAAACAACCAGGGATGATCTGAACTCATTCAGACCTAATCCGATAATGGACAGTTAGGGCATGGCCCAGCCTCTATCTGGCTGATAGAATCGTTTTGAGAAATGGCAAGAAAATTACAGCGTTTTTCTGTTGAGGAAGAACTATGTCTGGTTTAACTCCCTCACCTAAAGTGAACGGCGTGTAAAGGCATTATTTAAACCTTCTTTTACAGCAAAGGTCTCCCTAATCTCACTCTTTTCAAAGTGCCATCCATGTTGCTCGTTTAACAAGGTGCTTAAAGTACAACGTTGCACTCCGCCTTTTGTGCATTTATTTTCACGGCGATTATGAGACCTGCCAGCTTGTATGATTTCTAAACACTGCCGTTACCCCTCACCTGATCTTCCTCGGGACGCCACTTAACTTCCACATTTAAATCCATGTGGGCAAGGGAGGGGGAGGTCATTTAATAACTGCGCCAAATCAAAGTGCTCGAAGCTACCTGTATTTTACTTTGTCCCGACACTGAATGTTTAACATTCTCGATTTATGGTCCTACATTTATCTTTTTCCCTCTTAACTCGTCACGGCCGTATAGTGGCGGAGAGGCGCGAAGGAGATGTGAATAATCCATCTGTCCCACCGCTCCGCGGACGGCACGCGCTCTCCCCGTATTCCCGTGAGTGAAGGCGGCCCCACCGTTTGGCGAAAGCCCCTCCCCCCCCCCCATTGTCTGCTCTGCCCTTCACCTCGCCGGTGCCTTTGGCCGAGACGGCCGGCACCGCAAGCAGATGGCACGAGGGGGGAGACCTGCTCTCGGAGCTCGTCAAAAAATCCTGCCAGGGTCGGCTCGCAAAAGTTCTGCACGACCAATCTTCCTGCCACGACGCCGGCGAGCCATCACGGGGCTGTCCCGATTCAGGCCGGTGGACAAAACCCCTGACAAAGGACAGATGGCTAAAGTCAATTCGCTCCACCCTCCTGCATATTTCAGGCCTCCTCCCTCCCTCTCTGACTCTCTCTCTCTCTCTCGCTCGCTCTCAACTCGACCAATTTAACATTGGCTGTCTTCGCTCAAACTTTAACACCGCCACAACTTAAAATACACCCACCGATCCCTGCAAACCCCCCCCCGCCCCCCATGAGAAGGGAGGACAATGAACGGACGGCAGTTCGTGGTTGAAGTGGGAGGGGGGGGGTTCGTTAATTTTGTGAAATCTGCGTAGGCGGTGCACGCTGCATGCTGAGGTGTTTGGAGAAGGAAGGTGGGTGGAGGGGCAGATGCCTCATCGCCGCGACTTCTGAAATACGGCTTTAATGACCGGTGCAGGGTGACCACTTGAGAAATAAATCAGCTCCGTGTTCACCCAAATCTGGTGTCGTTTATTTACGCCCTTTATTACAACGTGGTCCCTATCATCCTTGCGAGACGTTTTACATATTTAATTTGTATTCCAATGTTTATTGTAGGCTCCATTGGTTTTAATTAGCAGCATGGTCCCTAATATCAAGATAGACATTCACGGCTAAATTGAATCTCAAAGTATAAAAAAATAAATGCCATCGTTTAAAAGGGGCTCTAATAAGCACACACAGCTGAGATATATACAGTATACACACACATCCCCACTTCCCCTGTAGTTCACCTTTCATTTTGTGAGCCTGCGAGAAGCTTCCCCAAGTCAAGGGGCACATCCTTTTTTTACCTTACGCTCCTGTTCGCAACAAAGTCCGCAGTTCTCCATTCCTGCAGGAAGTGTTTATTTCGTAATGAGACACAAGCCGGGGAGAAACATCGTCCTCACTGGGGCGTGGAGTCTGGCTGAATCGCGCAAGCTCTGGCCTTTGCGGAGGCCGGAGTCAAACAGGGGCCACTGAGGTTTTGACGTGCAGCGATTGAACCACTTTGCCAACCTTTAATTTAAAAATAAAGAAATAAAAAATCCCCAAGCTCACGTCTCCGCTACTGCGACGGGGACGTGGTAAACGTTCGTCAAAAAAGGTGGCAAAAAATTGCACGCGCAGCCCACACAACCTGCAGTCAATTACGCGGAGGGAAAAACGAAGGGGGGGGGGGGGGGGGGGGGGGGGGGTGATTCGCAGAGCGCGAATAAGCAATCAGAGTCTTAAAAAAGAAATACGGAATTACATTTTAAGCGAAGAAATTGAAAGCAAAATATGAAAACGGAAAAAGAAACAAAATAATCCTGCAGGGAAAAGAAAAGAAAACAGCGAGGTAGGAAAAAGAGAAAAGAAAAAAAAATAGGAAATAGAAAAGATATTCTGCATCAAGGACGGGCGGCTCTGTGCAGTGTAACTTTACACTGCTCGACACGGCTGATCCATAGCGCCCGATTTTTTTTCCGTTCGTTAATTCCAAAGCAATTATTTTTCCACCGGCAAAATTCCATGACAAATGCCAGGCCATTCTAGTGAAGAGACCGGACTGTCAAAATATCGGACTTGACGATCCGTGCCAACATCAACAGCCAGTGCTTTTGCCTTCGCTTTTTTTTTTTCGGGGACCCTACCTTTTTTTTCCCCCCCTTCCAAGCACGTAACATTTCACCAAGCGCTCTCACAGCCGCATTGCAACCGATACCTGTGTCAGTTCTTTTTTTTTCATTATTAGCAATTGCACTTAGCTCATAACCGTCAGAGTCGACATTTACTTTCCGGCTTCCAATTAAGGAAATAGCTGGGTTGGTTAAGCCATCTTCAAAGGTGTCGGCCATTACAGAGCTGCAGAGATGGCCTCCTTTCCTGCCAATGAGGATGCTATTTATCACATCTCCATTGCGAGACAGGCCACTGTAAAGTCACACATCTTGTAACATTTTTCTGGTGCGGGGCTTGGGCTGAGCGACGCCAAATTTGCAGTGAAGATTTAGGAAGGCCCCCCCCCCCCCAGACCCCCCCTCCCCCGCTCCCCATCCTTAACTGACAATTTTAACATTACAATTGATGCAGTGAGGCAGCCACTTTAAGGCGTATTTATTTGGAAGAGTATCTATATCTTTTATCTTTTGGACCTTTTTGCCAGTATCCAAAATGATGAAAAATAAGAAAAGGTTTTTACCTTTTTGCTGGCAAAAAATACATGCTAAGATGGTCAAACACCAAAAGGTGTTTGAACATTTTAACACCTGCTTTATTGCCATAAAGGGTAAAAACTATTCTTATTTGTCATTATCTATATCTTGCCTTTAGAAAAATGCATATGCTGTGCAATTAGCCTGGTTATTAAACTATTATCTGGTTGGCTAAATTATTGACGACATGAAAGTTGTCTAACAGAAACATTACGCTTTGCTGCGAAGTGTTATGGGCAAGAGCATATATAAGCAGAATTCCGTTATGTCTCCACATATACATACATTCCAGTTGGCAGTCCACAAAATATTTAGACTGCCATCATATTTCGTGGAGCATTTTTGAAAAAAATGTAATTCATAAATGTTTTCCTAAATGAGTGAAGGGGAAATTATTTCCCACTTGATACTCTCGGTAGGAAAACTACTTACTCCCTCCAACATTTATATCTGGTGGGTGTGCCACTGCAACCAACATAAACACGTTTATAATGCGTAAAAATCGAATCGCGTTTTTACTCGGGCACAAAGCAAAGAATGCAATAAATTAACATGACAAAAGTAGCAAACACAAAAATAACATATAGCATTTGGAAGATGACTATTATAAGCCACACACTTGGATTTTGAGCCTTAAAGGCTGTTATTATTATTCGAGCATTGGCAAGCCTTTGTTGTGTGACGAGAAAACTCGTCGTGAAATTTAATATCTCACGATTTCAAGAAGAAACCCTGAAGAGTATCTCAATGTCTGATGCAACACCGTTCCGTCGAAAGTCCACAAGGACCTGGACGGACGTGCATTTTAAATAAACATTGCCCAGGACCACACAGTAATTGGTAAGAGAGGCTTTTTCCTTCGTAACCATCGCTCTAACGGCTCCTGAGACCAAATGCCTCTTGGTTCAAGGGAGACATGGCTTTCGTCGCTGTAGGGAACAGACAGAGCCAAACAATTTCTGTGTAAATAAAGACCACAGTGAAAATAGCTACAAATTAAACTAGAAATTACAATACGATTTAGAATGCCCTTGCAAGACGTGGGAAAAAAAAACCATCGTTCACATTTGCTGCTCGTTCAATCATCATCGCGATCACCGATGATTCATTCACGGTCACATTCGCAGAGAAAGTGGACTCGGGCAGGACTCACTGGTAGCAAAGTGGTCGAGATTAATGATGGAGTGGCAGTCAAAGGCGGGGAACGCCCCGGAGATGATGTCCACCGCGGAAGCATGGAGCGACGAGCGAGCTGGTTTGTGACTGCTCTTATTTTCCTTTAAAAAGATCTTCGGTTTACATTGAAAGTTTTAAATATGAATAATAACCGTCACATTAAGTGCCTCTCGCGTGGAACCACTGCCAAAGTAAATTATTGCATTAATGAACGACCTTCATTAGTAACAGCGGAAAGAATTACATTATTTTACGTTACTAATTTAACAAACAAAACTTTAGGAAACTTTGCCACCTCCCCGCGCTCCCGCCCCCTCCCACCCCCGCCCCATAATTTTTCCAGCGCTGGGGTTTTCTGTATTCCTGTGCGGTCTAACGTGAACCTGCACTGAGAGTCTGCCCGCCACGCCAACGGGTTTGGGACACACCTGTGTGACCAGGAGGCACATAGAGGAAGCCTAACGGAGCGCTGGAGATAAGTTTGCGGTTCCCGTTTCAGACGGCCGCACACACCAAACAAACAAAGTTCCCCAACGTTTCCAAGAAAGCCTCGTACACAACAAGATGCTAACATTCTCAGTGTGTTTCTTTTTTACTCACCCCACACGATTTGGAAACCCTAGGTGCGTGGCAGGTGTTTTCGCGAGCGACGGTGCCATAAAACTCTGAACAGAGGCCCATTCTACTGGCAGGTTTAAACGGCGGTTTCTTTTTTAGCAGAGAATTAATTACAATTGATGTGTCGAAAATTATATGGCAGTCGGATTTTTTAAAGAGTTGTAAAATTCCTCGGCGCAGTTTTTTTTAATAACACAGGCAGATGAATAAGTGGCCCACCACTTTTCAGTGTTAGTGTAATTTCACAAAACCGCTGTCCCATTTTGCTAAATCTCTGCTTTGTTGAAACAACTATTATACATAAAAGGGGCTGGGCGCAGTTGTTATCCCACTCCACTACGAACCCCCTGGCGGTCTGAGTTCAATTCATAGTCACGGCCAACGTGAGTGGCGAGCGACATCTAAACCGGTCCGTGGTGACCGACGAGCGCAAGTGAATCGCAGTCGCAACGACCGACACGGTGTGGGTGGAGACCTTCATCCAGCAGTGGAGCGGAAAAGGGATCCACGTCTGAACTGTGTTCAAACACACCATGCCGCGGCAAAAAAAAACGTCCCTCCTCTCTCTGCATCTTTCATCGCGCCGTTCGAGCGTGGAATTCGTTTCCCAGCATGGAATTTCCTCCGTTTTCCCCCAAGCCCTTTGAACATTTGCTCAATTCAAGAAATGTATTTACGCCTCTATATGTCCGGCACTTTCAACGGCGCTGTTTGTCGCAGGCCGATTCGGCGTCACGGGCCTCTGGGCCTGTGCTCAGAAACCGTGATGAAGAGAACAAACAAAAAAACACCGTCGAGCACGACTCGTTGCCATTTTTTTGTTTCAATCAACTTCACTCGGCCCGATAAGTTGGCAGCGACGCAGAAAACGGGAAAGTTTTGCTGAGCGCGCCGCCGTTCCCGGCGGGGCAGTTTGGGCGGCCGCCGCCGCTGCTGCTGCTGCGCGTGGCTGCTCCGGCGAGGAGCAGTGCAACAGCCGTCAGGCGTGGTCGCTCAGTGCGAAGCCCTCCGTGATCTCCCGCGATGAGACGGAGGATGCGCGCCCGGCAGCTCACGCCGAGGTTACGCGTGGGAGCGCTCCCCGCCGACACCGCTCACTACCTGCTCCATGTGCCACGTCGTCCGAGCAAAATTATATATTTTTTTAAACTCAGCAACCTGCGTGGCTCTCCATCTGCCCGATCGCAACCGCCCCCCCCCTCCCCCCAACCAGCCCGCTACACCCCCCCCCACTCTCTCGCCCTCTCCTCCCCCCTCCCTTTCCCCCAAGAAAGCGTCCCGACGTCCCAGCGTGGTGCACGCAGACACCGTCTCTATCCCCGCGGAGCGAGCTGGCCATCAATCACCGAGTGACAGCTCAATTTTATTCAAATGAAGGCCGGCACCTTTTCCTTTCCGCAAGTGAACTGGGCCGTGCGGAGCCCACTCGTGCGAGGTGTGGTCACCGGACTGAGATAACGGTGGCTTTGCCTCCCACCGCGAACACGCAGCAGCACAACCACCACCCCCCCCTCCCTCCCTCCCCAGCAAGCGGAGAATAGCGGCGCTTACAGAGAGGGGAAGCCTCGGTTATGGGTGGCAAGCAGTGCGGCGGTCTGGAGGGGGTGCAACAAAGCTTGGAGGATGGTTGATGAATTAACCGAAAGAGAAATTAAACGTAAAATGATGACGCCGGACCTTTTAAACTTTCTCTACTTGTCGGTGCGGGGAGTTGTGGGAAGCGATTACGATGCGCAGGTGCTGTCGTGTTCCGGTAATTGTGCAGGAATGCATTTGGAATATCCTGGCGTAGCCGAAACGGTGACATTTTCGCATCAACTCAAGCATTGATTTCCCCCAACCCCCACCATAATCACCCGCAAGGGATGTAACCGCTGGTGGCTGGATATTTCAAAGCAATAGGCGCGACAGAGTTTAAGCAAAACATCTTTATACAAAGTGCAAAACTATATCTAGGACGAACTATTTGAGCTTCAATAATTAATAACCTGAATGGATTTTTCTTTTACGTAACCTATTGTTACGTGATGAAGAAAATGCAATGGAAGGGCATCTGTCGAACGCCTTTACCACCAGGCGCATAAGGCTCAACACATCTCCAGCCTCCCGTTGGTAAACACTGGTTGATCGGGAAGGTAGGATAAAATAAGGATGAATATCCAGCAATTGTTAGCTGATGATAGTGTTGATCAATAAATGTATGCTAAGAAAAAAAAACCCCGCAAAGTGCTATTGAGACTAATGATTTGACAATGCTGCTGCTGCTGCTGCATTGGCGGCTGTGGTGGACGGGCGAAATGAATAACAACAACAAAAACCTCGACACATGAATGAATACCACTGTGAAGTTAAAAGGGAAAAAAATATATAAAATAGACGACGTTTTAGGCAATGGTACCTTCTTCAGAGCACGTAAATTTAGGGAACCAGTAGGAAAAGTGGATGATACGAATTGTAAAAATGCACTTCTTTATATCACATTTTTTTTACAATCCTGATCACCGGTTTAAAAAATGGCATATTGACAGTGACGCTGATCATAGCTATGAGTATGTGGCTGTTATAAATGTCCACGTGTTAAGCCACTTCGTTGAGCTGTCATTTGATCCTTATGGCGGCACCCCGGGGTACCAAATAATACAAACTGGCCGAGGCAATTAAATATTTTATTTCTGGGACACAATTATTTTGCAGGGGTGTACTTAACTCCGCGACTGGGGTACCACTCAATCCGAAATCGGTGCCACTCCGCAATGTCGAAACGCAGCGAGGACGATTGCGCCGAAACCCTGAACGCTCGCGGTACGCACCGTGGTGGTGCATCGTGTACAGCTCGTCGAGATGAGTCGATTGCTGCATCGACGACCATCAACAGACTAGAAATGACTGCATCACGGACATTGTGCGAGAGCCGGGGAACTATGGTCCTCTGAGGTCCCGCCATGAAGTTCATTTGCCAGTCCTTCGCCTTTTCATCCTTCACCAACCCACACTGACCAGGCGTGGTGAAGTACGGTCAAACAAATTCCCATAACTAGCAAGGAATAGGGAAGCTTTAATCCAGCACCGTAATAACAAAGGGCTGTATATTATTATTATTATTATCCATGTGTAAGTGTGTGAAAATATACACGGTCGGGTCACTTCTGAAAAAGAGCAATACAGCTCAGTGGGCTTTACCTGGCAAAATAAAACGTACGCTCGTTTAGTTTACAGTTTGGCGATGGGGCACTCCACGCGGCAAGAGGTGTTTGCGAGCCCAGCAGAAACCTCATCTCGAATGTGAGCAGGTTGAAACGCTTCTCTTTCGTGACGACACATGCCCGGCTAGCTTTTCGCAGCGGTGAACTTGACGCACGGCCCGCACGCCCCGCGCTTAAACGCATTCCGCGAGAGCTCGCACCATACTTCCTCTTGCTAATTGAAAAAAGGTTCCCCCCCCGCCCCCAAATGCATTGCTCGGTGTGGCGGCAATAAAAAATACTATTTTGAGGTTCCACGTGTGTGATAGATGGATAGCGTATATCGTATTTAAACGTGCGGATGTATACATATATGTGTGTGTGTACCGTGCGTATGAATTTATCTGCGCGATAGGGAGGGATGCGAATTAGTGAGCTACGGATTTAAGAGGCTGAAGTGTACACGTGTATCCTGTTTCAAGTGAAAACGCCATGAGATCAACTAAAAACACATGTCCAGCGAGAGTAAGGACATCAACTGGAGTTTTATTCTTCATGGGGGGTGGGGGTGGGTTGGGGTGTTTCTCATGTCAATTCTGGCACCGGCTCGCCCGGCCGTGATTTCGTCCGAGCGTGGAATCTGCACGTGGCCCCCGTGGTGACCCTGGCACGAGTGCACGGCGGTACAAAAGGGGGTCAACGTCGATTTCTTTTCTTGCTTTCTTTCAAAAAAAAATGTTGTACCAAATCGGGGAAGGTTTCCCAGAACAGGCTTAACTCGAAAAAAAACAAAAAAAATTTACACACTGGGCGGTTTGCTAATTTTGGGTATTTTTTTTTCATGCGCGGATATTTCCATGTCATCATGTGAGAGTTTTTTTGTTTAGTCGAGATGACGCAATTGTGTTGTTTCAGTCTTTGTGAATAGTTCGTGTTGATTTTAGGAAGTCTCATGCAGCTCGGCGGCTCAATTCTATCTCCTCTGCATTTATGAAATATCGAGCCATGGCATTTCCTTGAAAAAATATTGGTCGGGGTGTGTGTATGTATGTATGTGTGTATGTGTGTGTGCGTGAGCGTGAGCGCGTGCGGGCGGGCGGGTGGGGAATTCCCCATTTACCTCAGCGCCTCGTTTGTGTGACTGAAATCAGAAGTACATCATTATAAACGAACCACCATCCCTCGCTTCGTACGCATCGCACAAACAGCGTAGATAACGAGATAAGCGCGCGCGAGGCGACATGCCGGCAGAATCACAGTGAAACAGAAAAACAATGTCCCAGCTTGAGATATTAAGAATAACAATTACACAGCCGTGATACACACTGTGATTATTGAGGTGTCAATTGATAAGCCAAAACAAGACGTTTTAATGCAACCGAAACTCAGTGCTCACAGCCTCCCCCCACCTCGCTCTCTCTCCCCAAACAAACACAGCTGCATTAACGCTGCTCCCAGGCACAATTTGCCAAAGTACAGAATACAAATTTTAAATGGTTCCAGAGCGGACCCCCAGAGCAGCCTTCATGGCAAAAAACTGCAACATCTACTTGGCTCGGCACCAGTTCGCTTGCAGGGAAGAAGAAGAAGAAGAAAAAAAACGGGGAGAGAAATAAAGAGAGAGAGAGAGAGAAAGGGAAAAAAATCATTACCGTCATCGCAAATTGTGCTCGCGGGGCAATTTCTAATTTACAAGATATCGTTTTCTCTCCGCTCGACGCGGTTTAGACAACAGCGAGGCAACGCAACTTTTAATTTCCCCGAGTTCCCCCAAGACCCCACTCCATTATTTACTGTGCGAGCGCCGATTGCGCCGCCGCTGCCGCGCGTCGCCGTCGTCGCAGCGAGCGCGAGGGCTGCTCCGCCACGCGCCTTGCTCCCTCTCTCTCTCTCTCCGTGCGTGTGGTGTGTGTGCGCGTGTGTGTGTGTGTG
>CM025664.2:8660801-8702386 GCA_014621495.2 Entosphenus tridentatus
AGAAGATTAGAGACGTCATCATGACTCGTAAGAAAAGCAAGGTGGGGGGGGGGGGGGAGCGACTTGGATAAGGGATGTGTCGCTCGAAGGAAATGACGACCACA
Organism: Entosphenus tridentatus; assembly: GCA_014621495.2. NCBI lineage: Eukaryota > Metazoa > Chordata > Hyperoartia > Petromyzontiformes > Petromyzontidae > Entosphenus > Entosphenus tridentatus. Next base: position 8,660,906 of record CM025664.2, read on the forward strand.
ATGGAAGAGACTTTTGATGGACTGGCAGCCAATGGAGAGAAAGTGCCGGAGGAGAAGATGACCGCCGTGGAGATGAAGCGATGACTTAACGCGCAGGGGTTGGATTGGACGACCGTGGCACTGAGGGATGGCGATATCATGGAGAGGGTCTTTATCGAGCAGTGATTAGGCAATGGTGGATGAAGATTATGATACTCTACGTTGCTTATGTTCCGATCAATGAACCATTACGCAAGAAAATGCACAAAGAGAGCAAGCACACAATACAAACACCGTCAACTCCGTCGGTAAAGGGCTTGTGCGATCACTTCACCCTTTGTCGCGGTGCGAGCACACTGCGAGGCTCCAGCGGTGCAATCGTGTCGCTGCGTTTGTGTTGAGAAAGCTGCCTTGGTAGTAGCGGTGTGAGAATTTGTATCCCACTCCCCCCTCCCCCGCTGATGCCTCGACCTCTCTGCCCAGGGATTCTTGGAACCGTCGTGATTCAGTGTCACGATGAGTCAATTCAAGAATCGACCGTTTGATGCTGTGGAGAAGGCAGCATTCTCGATAGACTGCTGGGGGTGGGGGTGGATTGGGACGGTCATGTAAACCAATCACTGCACACACAACAAAAGGATGAAAAAAAAAGCACCCGATTCCTACCACAGGTGACTCGACGCACGTATCGCGAGCTCAGCGAATCAACATCGAACGGACGAATCGGCGCACCGCTGCACCAGTCCCACTCCTGCCCCCCCCCCCCTGTAACGCGCCAGCGAATTCGACGAGGGTACCACGGCCGCAGGATGAGCCTCCACACACCGCGAGCATCGCTCGACGAGTAGACGTGGCGTGCGGGCCTTTGTGGGGAAAGAGAAGGGCCTGCGTTGACACTGAGCTGCGAGCGAGACTACTGCTGCTGCTGCTGCTTCATTTGTTGGGTTCCATCCAGGTCAATTGTATGTATGCACGTGTATGTGCGTTGACCTTCTTTCGCACCGTACGTAGCCAACCGTGCTAATTGGAGGCACGGGGGAAGGACAACGAACTAAACACAATTAAAGCACCCCCCCCTCCCCACATACAATGAGGGGGTCACACAGTGACAGTTTGGAGTTTTTAACCCCCCGCGGCCCCCCACCACGCCCCCCCCCCCCCTTCCCAAATGTTTTCTCCAAAAGCATTCGCAGGTGTCGAGGAATGCAGGAGCCGCTGCTGCTGCTGTTGTTGTTATTCTGGGGCCATTCGCGGCAGCAGATACGTCCCATCCCGCGGCTTCTCCGTCTTGGAAAGTTTTAGCGACTCCGACGTACAATGGGATACTTTGCTAATCAGTAAAAAGTATTCTGTGCTTCCAGAAATTATATATATTTTTAAGTAATTTATCGTACAATGATGCAGTGGGGTTTTTTTCTTCTTCTTCTTCTTCCTTTTCTTCAATTTACATATTGCTGCTTCAGCCTAATGTGCCTCCGCATGTTCCGGTTCAAACAAAAGGAATATTCTCAGCGCAACACAAAGGGGCCCCATGTGCACAACAGCGAGAGAGAAATTGTTATTATTGAGCTTCGCTGTTTGCTCAAGTACTGCTTTTCTAAGTTTCGAGCACTTCACATTAAACGACATCGCACCGTGTCGTGTCCTTCGAGCAGAATTCATCGGTCTCTGTTAAGGGTTAGAATGCATGACGGGCAAACAATTTTTGAAATGCTAATTGGGGCAATCCGGACGAGTGGCGCAGCAGAGCGGGCGAGCGAGCGAGCGAGCGAGCGGCTCACTCACTCTCAAGAGGTTGTGAACTCAAATCCTTGTTGGTGGGGGGGGGGGGCACCCAGCCCAGCATCCCTCTGGGGGTCGATAAAATTCGGTACCACTTTGTGGGGAAGTCAACAGTGGGTTGCCCTTGTGGATACCCACCTCTGTCATAGGAATGTGGAATGCCCACCAGTGCAGTAAACGCGGTATGAGCACCACTGCCTCAATGCTCAATAAGCAAGAAATAACGTTGGCTTTGTTTCCAATAATAACCAAATAAAAACTTCAGTTATATAAAACCCATACCTCTTACAAATGAATGCCACTTATGATTTTTTTTTCAGTGTGTGCGTCCGCTACGCTTGACATCAATAGAGCGGATAGAGTTCTACATTTATTAGATGCGCTTCGCGAATCAATGCCGGAGCGTAAGTCAGACTATTAAAAAAAAAGTTTTAACTAGATGACATTTAAAGCACCCAGCGGCAGCATAATAGATAGATTGGGTGTCCCTTCCTGTTATGTCTACATGTAATCTTTGCTTTTTTTCCGTTCGGCAAAACTCCAGATTGTTGATAGACTTCCTGCTTACACATTTCTCAAAAAAGGGGGCCACCCAACGATTCCTGATTGCAACAACATCATCATCATCATCGCGTTAACGAAGGAGGGTTTTTTTTTATTGGCCCGTCAGCTGTGCTCGGCATCTTAATTGTGCGCGAATCGCTAATTGATTCACAGAATTAAACACTTTGAAAGCGTGTTTTTGATTTTGGGTTTTTTTTTTTGGGGGGGGGGGTTATTGAGTAAGTTACACAACATCCGCAGCTGTCAACATTTTATAGGAACGTTAAACCGAGCGCGACTAATCTTCGCGCCGCCGCGCTGAGACACGGCGAAAGGGAGAAGACGGGGAGGGAAAAGTCGTCATCGAGGCTGCCCTAAATCAAAAAAATAGTGGCGATTCGCCGGTTAGTTGTTTTAACACGCAAAAAATTTAAAGCCCACAGATGGAAAGATAAGAAAACCAGATGGCCGTTAGCTGTTATCTTTGGCTGCGACGATGGACCGAGGCCGTGTGAAGACCCCGTGCAAGCCTCTCCCGTTACACACACACATTAAACTTGCATTACGCCGATCATTACCGACACAGACATCAGGTGTGCGTGCCGCCTCTGCACGAGCAGACGCGTACAGCTGTCAAGCCCGCCGACGTAATTGCAGAACGGAAACTTACTAGCACCCCCCCCCCCATCCATCCACCGCCGCCACCCCAACCTTTTCAGTTCGATACTATGTTCAAGCTACTGAGTTTAATGGGCCACGTTCCAAAACATACAACTCTCCCAGCGGTCGACATTGAGTATTTTATGCCATGAAGCCATCCCTGGACCGCCCCCACCCCCTCTCCAGCTTTCATTGTGCCGAGAATTAGACCCGCAAAGACCATTACTCATCGCTCAAGGTTGTCACAGCAAAGCAGGTTGAATATGATACAAGTAAGTGCGCTGAATAGACGCATGCACACGGGTGGTGAGTTTTTAAGTTATTCTGTTTTTGTCCCTTCTTTTTAAAATCCTAGTTTTATCCAAACCGCGCTATCAGTGTCATGTGCAAGAAAGAATGAGGGTGCATTCGGAGTTCTTGTGATGCTCGAGAATGGTCTGGCGGAAGTAATCTCGTAGAACTACTTCTGGGAACTCTCAAAATGAATGAATATTTATGAAGGCGGCGGACTTTTCCCACACACACACACACCCCATGTTACGTACAATTATTCACTGTATTTTTTGTTACATTCCATTTGGAATATGCATGCAGCTCATGTATAAATGACAGCCCGCATTTAATGGAATGGCTGAGACTAACAATCATAATACTCAATTTTAATCATTGTGCCGCTTCCTAAATTCATGCCCAGGATATCTCTGTGTCAATTGTCTCAGTTGCTGTGTCACCTGTGCCACCTGGCTACATTTGTAAAAGCTCATTCAAGAGGAAGTCTAACTGTCCTTATCAGAGGCGATTGCAGCGAATTTGATCTTATCGTCTCTAACCTATCGAAAGGCTAACATTTAGATGGATAGTATTGTAAATTTAATATTATAGGACAGGATACCAATATTATAGCGAAGCCCAATATCGCAGAGAGTGGAGAGCAGCTTCACCATTGAGGTCACTAAAACTCGGTAATGAGCAGAACGACAGAGAGAGAAGTCGTAGGCTTTCGCTTCCGATATTATCCATAATAAAGGGGCTTTTTGGGGCGATTTGCCAAAATTGTACAATTCTAGCAAATTTCCTGCTGAAACCGGTTGTTACCACCTGCGAAACAATCGTAGTCAAAATGTAAATGTTGTGGGTTTTACTCTGCAACACATCGTTGTGCTGAAATACTTACTAATTGGCACGTTTTGTTTACATGACAAACCTTACTAATTGGCTGTATCGGGTGGTGGTGTGTTAACGACGCATTTATATTGACGCGATCTAACCAAAAAAAACCTTTATTAGAGAGAGAACACATTATTGGGAGCAGTGGTTTAGTGGTGCACGCAGTGCACGCTGAATTTGGTTGCGTTCAATACCTGGCCATGATTAACACGAGTGGTGAGTGATACCAGAACCTCCTTCGCCTTTTCATCCTTCAACTCACACCGACTCCCATAACTAGCATGGAATAGGGAGACTTTCATCCAGCAGCGTAGTACCAAGGGGCTGTATATTATCATTTTTATTATTATTCGTGTGGAAGGGTATGAAAATTTCCACACGGTGATAAGCCTCTTCGTTGAGCTATCATTTGTGGCCAGGTGGCTTCTGAAAAAAAGCTGTATAGCTCAGTGGGCCTTACCTGGTAAAATAACAAATTGTTTAGTTTTGTTCATTATTTCCTAACACAGCAATGATCTGTTTATCGATATGACAATTTATTTTATATTTTAAAACACTGACATTCATTGCAAAATACTGGCACTAATTCACGCAGAATAATGTTGCATTGACCAGATCACCAGCCAGACCCATCAGAGATAAGAAGTTAACCAGAGTTGAGCCTGGATAGTGCTTGGTTAGATGGGCGACTGCCATGCAGAGACTAAGTTGCTATAGGCTGCTGGAGGGCTACGGTGTGTGCGACAGAGGTAAGTGCAGCAAAATCTGTCGTTGTACTGCACTTCTATGCTCCCGCATGCCCCCCGAATTCTACAACCGGCAATAAGCAGCATGGTGAAATTGATCGCACAACCTCGACTACACACAGGGCACGGGGGGGAAGTCATCATCTGGCAGTGAATTGATGAAATGGCAGCCCCTGTACACATGTTACAAGTTTGATTTTATACAGATGTTAAGACGTTTATCTTTTTCTTTGTATATATTAAAAAAAAAACATCCACATGTGTTGCTTGCATTGGTGCGGAACAGTTGGGGAGTCCTGCTCACTATAAAATATAAATCCTTTGTTGGCGCGTGCGTACGAGGGGAGCGGTGGCATAGCGGTTAGCGCGCTGCGCTACGAACCCGGCAACCCGAGTTCGATTCCCGCTCACGGCCAACACCAGTGACGATCATCTGAATCGGTTCTGGGCCTCCCGTAGGTCGACTCAGCCTCAAATGAGTACCCGTTGCGATGAGTGAACATCGCAACCGGGGAGACAAAGGCTATACGGAAGGGGACCTTTGTCTAGTGCGTGCGCGTGCGTGCGTCGCGGTGAATGTGCCGTGGGCTTGCGGCCCGCATCGCTCGTTAAAATATTAACTCGGCGCTCGGATTCAGGGGCTTCCTGGGGTGGCGCGGAAGCAGCGCGCCGTTCCCGGCGCGGAGTTTGCGAGCGCGGAACGGGAACAGCTGTCGCGCACAAAATCGGCAACAACGTCTCGACCGCACAAACACGAGGAAACCGGATGATCTTCGCGACGACGACGACAACCGTGATGATGATGATGACAAACGTGTTCCATCAGGTACATCTGTTCATGAAAACACCTTTCCCTTGTAACATATAAAGGGGGCTCTCTTTTTATAAATGTATTGCACGTGTCGAGTACTTTTACTGCCATCATCATCATCAGCCATGGGCGATCCACTGCTGGATGAACGCCTTCCCCAAGCCATCACAACTCACACGGTCCTGCGGTGTAATAATTAACTCAGCACCTGCATGCGAGCTGATTTCTTCGCTACATCTCCGCGCTGGACTCACAAGCGCATTCCTTGCTGGAGGCGCCATTCCATTGTCAGTCTCGACCACCGGCCATCATCCCCATCTCGCTTTTCTTAACAGCCAAGACGACGTCTCTACCTACAAGCATCACCATTTCAAATTGGGCTTCATTCCTACTCTGCCAGCATCACAGGCAACGTGCCCATCCTCACCATCACACTCAAAGGAATATTCGACCCCCCCCACCGACACACTCTGTCCTTCCTGCTCTTCCGCGGTGAAACACGAAGTGTTTATATTTCGTGTCTGTTCCCTGCCGTAGTCGCGAGCGCCTTGCGTCTTTTGTCGGCCGCGCGGGGAGACGGGCCACGACGGTGAATATACGATCGGGCGAGCCGCTCCCAGAGACGATGGGAGCCTGACCGGGAGAGCCCTGATCCGTGAGGCTCTGCCGTGCGTAGCGATGTCAATTTATTTATTTCTTTACCCACGAGAAAGAAGTCCACCTGGAACATCCCTCAGTATGGAACCACCTTGTGTTCCAGGCTGCCGCCCACGGTGTCGGATTGACGCACGCATAGCAATCACGCATGCAAACATTAGAAAGAGTAGACCTTACACAGGATGCACTTGTACAACACATCATAAACACGCCCGGCGAAACGAAAAAACAAAAAAATAAACAGGTAACACTAATTAAGTGTATTCTTGGTTCTTTCGGTAAAGTCAAGTAGAAGGGAAACAATAAAATAATAAAAATATAAAACAGAGAATGTTATTGTTTTATATTTGTATTATTTTATTGTTTCCCTTCTACGTGACTTTACCGAAAGAACCAAGAATATGAATCCCTGCAGTCACGAAAGCTTTAAATCAAAAACTAAATAAGTGCTTGAATAATTTTCATGGCGCGCCAGCCGCCCGCTTCGTACGGAACGCACTCCGGCCGCGACGATGGCTGTGACCGAGTCTGGAGAGAGCGTCGGCGAAAACGGCCCGGTGATGCCGAAACTCTTGCCGTCGGTCACGGTCACCGCATCGCGCGCTTCCAGGTGCGCTTTCCGCGACCGTCTGGAACGCTCTCTTCCTTCCGATGTTAGGAAGCCACTGGAGCTTTGCAACTTTGGCGTCATCCAGAGATGGAAATGAATTTCTTTCGAACCGATTTTTGGCCGTATTTCGTTGTCCTTCACCCGCGTCTCCGACGAGCACGGCTTGGCTACGTCGCGGTACCAATCGTGGCCACGTGCTTTTGCGACGTCATCGTTCACAGCAGCACCCACGTGAGCATCGCCACTGTGTGGTCGAGGCTCTGCGAGGAGCACTGAAGCTCTCTTGAGGGATTGGGATTGGAATCCTTTGTGTGTGTTTAACTGTGTTTAATTATGAAATATGAAATGTTTTTGGATGCGATACTAAAACAACAAGACAACACTAGATACTTAATAACGTTACGATTTGTCCACCTCACGATTCTACGATCGCTCATGATGCAACGACTTTTTTATGAGTCGGGGGGAGTCCACGATTTGATTCCAAAATCGATTCATTTTTATATGCATACACAAATATATATGTAAATATTGAAATGGGCGTGACTGCAGGGTTACAACGAAACAAAATAAATGGATTCTTACCCCGTGTGATTCCAAGCGCGTATCAAGACTGTTGTTGTGCAACGAGGCCTGCGAGTCTATCGAGAGTGGACGTCGGTCTCTGAAGGAGCGCTTGGGCACGTAAAAAACTGATCTTGAGTCGGTGAATCGAGTCGTCCTTGTCACGCGTCCGCCAAGCTTGCGGATCGCCGCCGTCGCGAGCGGAGCGAAAGTGAGAAATGCAGAGCGCGTTCTCACAGCCCAGCCAGCCGAGGCCTTCCAGAAGCCGAGCCAGAGATGGCTGTTGCGTTTGGACCCGATTTTTGCCAAATTTCCAGAAACAAACAAATGGTTTTGGAAGCTTTAGCCGCGTGCTGAACGCCGGCCCAAACAAGCCAAAGGTAGGTGTCAACTTAAACAAGTGAACGGCAAAAACGTCACCGAAGCTATTGGCTCAGCGAGGGTTCGGACTTAAATTCACGTCGCTCCCACGCACGCCACGCGGACACTGAGAAATGGGCCCAAATCAAATCACACAGCTCGTGATGTTCTCGCCAAAAAAATTACGTAGATAAATAACAAATAATAAGCATGAAACCCCTGTTTTTTCACGTGAGTGAAAACAAACTGGATTATTGCAACCACATTGACTCAAACGTTCGACAAAAATAAACGGCCATTTATCCTCCTCCTTTCGGTAGGTTATAGTTTACCGCATTCTCATAAATAAATCGTTTTAAATTAAGTTTTGCATTAGTGGTCGAGTCAAATTGGTGGCAGTAATTCCGTTTATTATTCTTTCGGCCAAAAAGAGCTATTGTTAAACATCTCAGTTCAAGGCTTAAACGGTTCGTTCAGTAGCCGTCTCTAGAAGCCGAAGCACACAGGGGTTGTGTTTACACCATGACCTACAGTCTTCCCACAATGCACCTTGGGAACCTTGAACAATTCTCACCAAAAAAAAAAAAACTCATTTTGAGTTACATGCATTGTTATTACGCAGTGCTCAATGTGTAAAGCCAACGCATATCTGGGAGGCTCAACTGAGACACATGCCTCCTTCAAGCCCTGCCCAGTCTTACATTGCCACACCCACTCAACCACTAGCTCTGCCAGAGAGGATCTGTTGGTCTACTCGTGTCTGCTAACCAAGCTCGCTAGTCAGGTAGCCCCAACCCTTTGCCCCGGATCACGATTCAAGGCAAAAAAAAAGGGAGGAACAAAATTCCGGACAGAAAGGTAGATAAATAAACGGCAGCTACGAAAGATAAGCAGACGTTAGAAGAGATACACGTGTGTGTGTATGGGAGCGGTAGTGTAGCGGTTAACGCACTGCGCTACAAACATAGACCACCCGAGTTCGATTCCCACTCACGGCCAACATCAGTGACGATTATCTCAACCGGTACTGGGCCTTCCCTAGGTCGACTCAGCCTCAAATGAGTACCTGGTGCGGTGCGTGAAAACATCACCACTAGGGAGACAAATGTGGCTAGGTGTGGTCCTGATAACCCACCCCTAATGTACCGTTCTGGCCTTCATAGGTGCTCGCTAACAGCACTTGCCCCAAGTCTGTTAAGGCTATACGGGGGATATTTGTCTTTGTATAGACAGTTAGATAGATGGACATATAACAACCGCCATTCGCCTCTAAGTGGCGGTGACGTCACCACGACGCTTGTGCCCGGCTACGTGCACCTTGAGGCCACGTGAAGTGTCGAACGCCCGCTGGCAGGAGGTCACGGGGCAGACCCAGATGCCACAGGTCGATGGACATATAGACAGATTGACAGATAAACTGGCAGATGAATATGTGGGTAAATAGAGTGAGAGAAGCAGATAAGGAGATTTACAGAGGGTTAGACATATAGACACAGACAGGCAGATAACAATGTGAAGGCAGACAAACGGATAGACTCTTCTCACCTGTTGCTGCTGCTGCAGATGGACCAGGTCTGCAGTGCTCACCTCCGGGGCAGCTGTGAGGTCACAGCTCATCCTGCCCTCCAATTGGCCACCACTGCCATTGCTCGCTCCGTTCTGATTGGCCAGGCTACTCCCGGCCAGCTCCTTCAGGGCCTCCTGCATCATCATGGCTTGATATCTGCACACACAAAAAAACGAGACAAAAAATCGTACATAACGCACACAGACAAAAACAAAGACACACACACAAACATGCACACATGCACAAACGCGTGCAGACATACGCAGACACACACGTACAAAGACAAAGATCCCACGTATAGCTTTAACAGGCTGTTGAGGCAAGTGCTGTTAGCAAGCACCTATGAAGGCTGGTGCGGCACACAAGGGGGTGGGTGGCCAACACCACACCCGGTCACCTTTGTCTCCCTTGTGGTGATGTTTACACAACACAACAGGTACTCATTTAAGATAGAGTCGACCCAAGGGAAGCCCTGGACCGGTTCAGATAATCGTCACCGTTGGTTGTGAGCGGGAATCGAACTCGAGTCGTCAGGCCCGTAACGCGCTAATCACTGCACTACCGCTCCGACATACGCACACAGTGACACGCACACAAACACCCGCACACACTGAAACACGCACAAGCACACACGTGGACACACATACATGGTCACGACACATACGCGCGCATGCGCACGCATGCACGAAGGCAGAGACTCCCCCATAGAGCCGTTAGCAAACTGGCGGGGTAGGTAAAGTATCATTAGCGAGCATGCAGGCAGACGTGCACACACGAACACACAAGTGTACACGCAGCGTCGAGATAAAAATAACAATAACGAAAAAACGTTGCCGTTGTTTTTAAACAAGCATTCTAAAGATGTGCATAAACACGTAGAAAATTGGTCTCTTTTCATGTGTTCGTTTTTGCTGCATCAAATTACGTATAATTTTAACAAAATGCAATGCACTAAGAAATAATATAATGATTGGGTGTTCCATTATAGAGGGGAACTGTGAACTGAATGCAATAAGCTGCTGGTAAAACTATGCTAAATTAGTTTCACCATATTCCGCTACTTATTATCACTTTTCCACCCCCCAAACCGTTGTTTGGGAGCTTTGGATTCAGGCTAGTTATTTGCTAGATTAATGTTGCGAGGGCCGAAAACAAATCTTATTCAAAAAATTAATGCTGGTAGCGACATGCGCTTGACAATTTCATCACCGTAATTAATAAGTGCCTGGGTCTCTGTTCGCTATGCAAATAACGGAGCGCCAATGAATGGCACAAATAGAGGGGGGGGGTGGTTGGGGGTCTGTTATCTTCAGAAATAACATGCGGCTGATTAAATGACAGCAAGTACGGGGGCAAGAGATGTGGTAATTGCTGCTTGAAATGTTAGGCACGTCCACCGCATTCTTGCGTCGCGAAAAAAATAATGCCGAAAATTGAAAGAACTGCGTTTCAGACTACACGTCGTTTTCGACGGATTTGCATGACATGCGGCGGAGGCATTTTAATTAACCTAGCTACGTCCGAAAAAAAAAGAGGGATTCACATTCAGAATTAAGTCAACCAAAATACATCACCGTGTTTTTTTTTTAAATTGCTTAATACAAGTACTGAAAGCTCTGTTTAAGCAGAATGTCATTTGTCATTTGAATTGTCCCAATGAGTTCATGTCTGCATTCTGATTTAATTCTATCATTGCAATTTTTTTAATTTTATACTTTTATTAGGCATGCAGCAGATAAGAATAAAATCTGACATTTAAAATTACAGATGTAATTAGTGTACACTCCAAGAAATGCAGTGCCATTGTAATTTTGGCAAGTAAAAATAATATATTCATTTTCATACTGCGGCTTCTGGTGTGGCAAATATTCACCAAGTCCATTTCAAGAAACAAACCTGGCACGGATTTCGTGCCGCCTGCATAAACGGTCATTACAAAGGCACGGATGTACATTTACACTTGGCATTCCCACTCCTTCAATACGCTTAAATGTTTATTTGCATCATTTACCCATTTATTCAAGAGCCACAGTCGCAGCCCGCATGATATTGCTCAAATTTGAAAGTGGCTTTGAAAGCTCACGATCAGAATTAATGACAGGCTCACGGGGTAAACGGCTCCACTGCCGAGTGCATGTGGCCGTGAAACCGAACGAACGAGGAGAGGGGGAGCGGACGCAGCTCGCTGGCGAACGTGCGATGCATTTCAGCAGCCAGGCCCTACGCCGGCTCTTCGGTGACTGGCCGCACACCAGCACCGTGGGCCCCACGACACCGATGCGAGTTTACGCGCCGACGTCGAGTGCGAATTGGTGGGGGGAAAAAACCGCGTGCGGCGCCACCGCGGGGGGGGGGGGGGGGGTTCCCCCCGCGGGCGGCGGCCCGCCGCGGCGCCCCCCCCCCCCCCCCCCCCCCCGGGGGGGGGGGGGGGTTTGTTCCCCGTGGCGGGCGACGGCACGTGGACGTCGCCGCACCGCCGCTACCGTCCCAAATGAAGCACGGGACAGATGAAACTCAGTGCCCTTTCAAATGGCAATCGCCAGGGTGGGATGGCGGTTTGGTGCACGCGGGTCTCTTCCCGACCCTCACCACCCCCCAAAGACTTGCCCCCCCCCCGCCGCCCCCCACGACTATAATGAGCACTGGAGTTCATTGTCAAGACATCACGCATGGGTTTTTTTTTGTTCACGCGGTAATAGCGGCCGACGATCCGGGCCTGTGGGTGAACTCGCGCCCGTGCGGCTTCAATGTTCGGCCCCCCTTTCCCTACCCCAGATCGAGGCGAAAGTCTTCACGCCAACGACGATCCGACGACGATCGCGCGCAGCGGCAGCGACCACGAGGGGCAATGAGCAGGGATCGAGCGCTGCGACGAGCAGGGAATGCGCCAGACATCGTCCTTAAAAGGGGCAATGAATAGAGGACCCCCTTTGTCCTCGTCGTGCACAAAAAAAAACCAAACACTGGGCAAAGTGAGTCAAGGGAGTTTTGTTTTGAAAACAAATACAGCTGGACAGTAAGACATTGCAAATGCAGCCATTGGCAAGCCCCAAACAAACACACTACCCATCAGCTCCTGTTAATGTATAAACTAGGACAAACAAACAACCATCTGTGTGCATGCTTCCCTATCACAGGTACACAAAACTCTAAAACCGTAAAAGCAAAAACAATGAGAAGGGTGGTAGGGGTTGCGGCTACGGGCTCCGGGAGAGCGGGCCGGTTGCTCAGCACGTGTGTTTGATGTGCTTTGTTTGCCGAAGGAACCCAAGACCAAGCCTCATCTTCTTGGCAAACAACCATTGTTTACAGGTTAATGGATGTGCCTCTTCAAAAGCGGGCGGCCGTTGCAAATAGAAGCAAGAAACAGTAAAGAATGCATTTCGACGTAAGAGCAGAAAGCTAATTTCGCCCGTGGCCCTTTCAGTAGGAAACGTTAACACGAAACGCGTAATTACTGCAGACGTGTGAACTTTTATTAATTATTTTGAGCTACAGACACTCACTTGGTACGAATATAACGGAGCCGTCGCCGCGTCGAGGCCAATCAGGAAAGGAGTGGCAGCCCAAAGGAGGGAACAGCTGCGGGAGGCCTTCATCCAGCAGTGGATAGTACACGACTACTACGGCTACAAACTATATAGGATTTCTGATTGTCACAGTGGTCACAATAAAACATCTTTCATGTGAAGATTGCCCCCTACAAAGCTGTTGCCGGTATTTATCGTTGCGTTACCGATACATTCCTTACAATTTATACAAAATGCCACATCCAATTTGTATTTTCCAAAGGGTGGATATTTCTTTGAATTGCATTTGTTATAAAGTAGAATCATTAATACATTTAATAATTAAAATGTATAAATTTACGTATAATTATTTTTCAATTGCATTACTTACGGCATTTGTTAAAGTACAGGACATTATTTTAACCGTTAATTGTTTTAAATGCCATTCTGTATTATGATAGCATTCAAACACCGCTAACTATGATTATCAATAAATTTACACTCATTATGAATGTTTAATATTCAGTCTTCTATCCTCTGTCGGGAGCATAAACCGCCACGCAAACTCGGGTCATCCCTCGCAGCGGCTTTTGGCTAAGCCCTCGAACAAAGACGATCACCGCATCGCGCGCTTTCAGATGCGCTTCTGCGGCCGTCTGGAACGCTCTTCCTTCCGATATTAGGAAGCCACTGGAGCTATTACTTCAGCACATCGGTGTGATGTAAATGTTTTGGGTTTACTCGCCATCACACCGATATACTGGCACGTGTTGTTGACGTGACAAACCTTATTAATTCGCTGCTTCGGTGGTGGTGGGTTTAACGACACAGTCATATTCACACGGATGTATCCGAAAAAAAACGTCATTATGAACCCTTAAGACTCTCTTTTCAAGAGGGTCCTGCCTAAGACGCCGCCAGTCCAATGCCCCTGTACCGTTCCCCATTACCCTGCAATGTGCAATGGTTGGGGTGAGATTGGTAAAACTGAAGATTCGTTAATTCATTTTGCTCTCCGCAACACGAATGGGTCAGCGCAAACATCTATGGTGAGAGTGGCGGTGGGAGGGAACTGTGGGTGGCTGACAGTATACTTTTGCATCCCCCACCAAAAACATCCCTATGGACTGGAATGTAGGAGCCAATTGACTTAATTTAAGCCAATTGCTCTAATTGAAATTTATTGGGCTCCAACATTATTGATTATCTTCATGTTCCACGATTTATCCACTGCTGTACGAAGGCTCCCCTCCCCCCGCCAGCCCTCGTGGTCTCATGATGAAGCAAATCGATCTCTAGCTCATGCGCGCGAGCTGATCTCGTCGTTTAAACTCCGCGATTGTTCGAGTGATCGCGCCAAAAGTTCAGCACAGCGTCGCTCGGTGCAGAAGCAGTGCGGCCACGTAATCCACAGCGGGGATTCCAACACGTACCAGTTACGCGTGTGACCAATATGCCACGTGTCTTATCCCGTCGGCTACAGCTCCTGCGCAGGGTCAAAACGCTGCTGTATACCCTCTGCCTTTTAGATGCACGTTGCCGGGTGCTCTGCCTCTCACCCGAGAACCAGATATAGATCAGCACGGCTTGGCAGAGGTGAAGAAGCCAGAATGCTTGGTGACAATGTTATGGACGAGGGTCGGGGGTCAAAACACAAGCGGAGAGGTCACACGCGTGTGGATTAGAAGTTAAGCCGGCCTCAGTGGATTGATGCGGGAACGGATGAGCTGTGTTGCTGGTTGTGTGCCGGGTTAGAGGGATGCCACCCCTTAGTTACGAGAACGGAAAATGAGCCGGAACATATGACAGGAAGAGGAATGTATCTCAGAATAACGTAAGAGGGGAGAACTACGTGGGAACACGTTGACTGGAGTGGTGGATTATTGTGCAACTGACAAGAGCTGGGTTGGAGTGAGGTTTCATGTGCCCCGGGGAGGCTTCCAGGTTTCCCAGGACAGCGGGCAACGCGAGCGACGGGCACGAGGTGGACCCCCGGGGCGACGGTTCGTGAGAAGGGGGGCGCGGCGGGGGGGGGGGACGCATGGAAAGCGACGAGGAGTTGGTCCGGCACTCGGCACGAGGGTCAGGGCCGAAGGATTACTTCGGCAGTGGCTCGGGGGTGGAGTGAGAAAAAAAATGTGAAAAGGATAGCAAAATAACTGGCAAAAAGTCCACCTCTCTGTGCAAAAAAAAATAGGAAGTTCTAAAATTCACGCATACGCATGGATTCCGTAACGCGTCGGCCTTCCTGAAGTATTTGATTGGCAGCACGGAAGCCAACGGCGGGAAGCTGTCAGGGCAAAATGCATTTGCGTGTAATTTGTAAATACAGTAGTCCTCTTTGCTGTGGGTTGTGTCTCCATGTTTCGGGCAATCCTTTGATCAATTCAGGCAGTTCTCTCTCTGGTTAGTCCGTCACAGCAGCAATAATTTACATCACGTGTTCGCTCACATTGGATCATGTTTATGAGGGTTATCGTGACCCTACGTGAGAGATGAAGGGACGGAGGGATGGACAGACAGGTGGACGGAGTATTCACACTTGTGACCTTCGTTGAAATAACAACATACATTCTAGTCCATCAGCCTTCGGGTCTTCCAGACCAACATTTTCTCTTCAACCCGTGCATTACTAAGTTCTTATCCTGTACTGTCAAGCACACAGCTGTGCTGCATGGCATTGTGGGACAGGTGAATTCCGGTCATCCTCGCAGCAGCGGCCTTTGGCTGGCCATCGAACAAAGACTGTCACCGCATCGCGCGCTTTCAGATGCGCTTCTGCGGCCGTCTGGAACGCGCTTTCTTCCCACATTATGAAGCCACTGGAGCCATGGACTTTTAAGTAATCGATATTGAAAACGCATTGCTTTAGAACTGCTTTTTGTGCTTAGTTTGTTGTTTGCAGCTCTTGTCCACTCCAGCAAAAACATTTCTTGCTGTGGCTGTCCTACCTGATGACGGAGGCTTGTGTTGCTTCCGAAACGTCGTGATTTAATTTAGTTCTTTTATAAAATTAGTTATTTATTTACTTATTTTCACCTACGTGACTTTGCCGAAAGATAGTAATAGGTTTTTACCCTTTCAACTGGTACAAAAACTTACACCTTTATACAAGGGATCATGTTTGCAATAACCACAACACAAGCAGTCAAAATGCAAACAAAAAGAAACAACTCTGATAATGATATGCACTGTCCTTGAAGTTGATTGGTCCACACCCGAGACAGCTTTTCTTAGAGCCTAGTCTCCATTGGTTTTGAACCAGATGGCGCATTTTGGCATCATCATTATCAGAGTTGTTTCTTTTTGTACCAGTTGAAAGGGTAAAAACCTATTACTATATTTTGCCACTGGTAAAGGAGGTCTCATAGTGTAAATGTTTACCGAAAGAACCAAAGAGTATGCATCCTTACAGTCACGAAAACTTCAAATCTAGAATTCGTTTGTTGTCCTTTCCCACACACCGCCAATTAGCACGGTTGGCTACGTTAGGTGCGAAAGAAGTTCAACGTACGTACAAGACAGAGCTGTGGCTTTGCCCACTCTATCTTTTGCAGCGTCTTGCGATTACTGTATTTGTATTGGGGGAATTAACGTTGCCGCTTTGGCAGTCTCGCCCGCTGCTTGAACGAAGACGCGAACACGAAGAGAAACAAATAGCTCCTCTCCCATAACCCGATGGGATTAAAGTTTCCGTGAAACAGTCATTGTATCGTCGTAACGTTCCTCACAGTAATTCCACTCGCGCTCGAATAGATAGTACGACTCGGAGGGGAAAGGAACCGTACACGAGAAAGGCAGACAGGGGGTGAACGGAGACCAAACTCCCCCCACAAAGCTCTGCAGTCCTCTATACAGAGGTGCTTCAAAAAAATGTAAACACTTAAATGGGACTATCGTTTTTAATGGAAAAAGAACATGATAACAAATGTATGTTCATAGCTTCAATTAATCAAAGAGTCTTCACTTGTTCGCCATTACTGTCAACACGTGCCTGGAATCTTCTCCAGGTGGTCTCCAGAGCCCGGAGGCACATTTCTTGTGGTGTTGTTGCAAATTCTCAGAAGTGTTCAAAAAACATTTTGAAGCACCGTGTATTATTAAGGATTTATCGATCAATTCATGCGTTTACGTGTGGAAGAAAACCGTAGCACCTGTAGAAAACGCACGCATGCAAGGGGGCAACCCTCTATCCCATACAACAGACGGAGTCCACATTTTTCCCTACCCGCTTCTCCTGGTAAACCAGCGTATGGCACCTCAACACCCACGGGAAGGGAGATTCAGAACATTTGCGTGATCCGCCAACCCTCGCCACCGCGGCGCCAGATTCCAGGCGTGCGTAAAGCTGCCACCGTCCGACTAATGAGGAAGGAGCAACTCTTAGCAGATGCCGATTTGTGCGACAAAAGCATAGGAGTGACGCAGCACCGAAAGTCATCGATTAGGGAAGCGTCGAGATGGTGTTGGGCAGCCTGGAACACAGCCCAGGTACAAATCCACAAGATCCATTTGTTTTTTGGATTAAGCCTCTCTTTAGGTAAAAATAATAATTAATAAAAGGACACTCGTGTTATCGGGCTGTTACCGCACGTTGCGCGGACAGGCCAATAACACATCAGCGAGCCTTACAGAACGACTGTGAAGAAAACATACACAGGGGAATAATAATGGGGTATTGCATAAATAAATAAAAATTTCTGTTTTTTTTATGTCACTTAATTTGATAAGTATGACCTCCAAATAGCAGGCGAAGCTAGCATCTGCTCCGTCATGCCAAATAAATAACATTCAATGTTCGTAATGAGTTTCTTTTGAGTTAGAGCGTATAGGTTACGTCAATATTATATCGTGGAGGCATGATGTCAATTATTTTGACATAACACCAACACGGTGTAACCCAAAAGAAACTAATTATGAATCATACTGGGCGCGATAGCCTCCGTATGAAATGTACATTCAATGTTAAAAGCGACGATAAGCTACATCCAATTATCAAGGGGGTTGTTGACCATGCTTCACCACACCGGTGAGCGTGAGTTGGTAAACAACTGGGTGGAAGCCCAGGACCTGCTCGGTTTTCACTCGCCACTGATGTTATCCGTGACCGGGAATCACACTCAGGTCACTGGGTTTAGAATGCAGTCCGCTAACCACCCCGCAATCAAAATGCTTTTGCCACTCTAGATTTACGGTGAAGATCGCGAACCAGTTTCGAACGTGACGGTTGTAACGCTCGATTGATACGTCGATTAATATCGATGATTCTTAAGCTCGCGATGCATGCATCGAACCGTGCGTGCGTAACAATCGGTGTTTTGATATTGAACAGATGCCGAAGGAATTCAGTCCTGAATTGAATTGTGCGCCCGAATCGCAAGCGGACTGGCGAATCATTCTACCCCTTAAAAACATTCCATTGCGAGAAACTGGGGGGGGGGGGGGGGGGCGGCACTTGGGAGACATCAACAAACACCGGTCCTGAGCACTTCGCAATCAACAACTTATTTGGATCGTTCATACGCGAAGCTGAGCTCGGGCCAAAGAGCGAATGTTCGGTACACGTGGCGGGTAAAAGTCAGAGGTGGCAAGTTCGGTGGTTCTGCTCACTGCGCCACGCCTCTTCCCTCCCTCCCAACCTGCCGGGCAACGGTACCATTTCATCCCCCTCTACTTTCACCCCCTCCAACCCCTGCAGCCCGAGCCCCCCCCCTTCCCTACCCCCACCAATGTTCCCACCAGGTCGCCCGCCCACACGCCTCCTCCGCAAAGCAAGGCCAGAGCAAACCTGGGCCAAACGAGGACCCCTCCCTTGCAAAAGCAGGGTGGGCGGAAGAAGGGCATTTTCGTTCGAGGAGGAGGAGGAGGGAACCAAAAAAAAACTGAGGGAAAGAAAGAGAGAGTTGAGAGAAGAGAGATGGGGTGGGGGCCGAGCGAGTTTTGTTTTATGTACAGGAAAAGCAGTCTGGGATGCTTCACTCATGCTCCGGCACGGAGAGCTCCAAAGGGAAAACACTTGCTCAGGAATGCAGTCCTCTGGAGTTACAGTAATAACAACAAGGGCTCCCACATGGTTATTGCATCCCCGGCGCATTTTGCCCACGATCTCGTTCGACAGCGCCCGTGTCAAGCATTTAGCGTTTTATCCTTTCGGCATGACAACGATCTCGCAATTGCGGGTGCCTTAACCAAAATAAACAAGGCGGGCAAGGTATTACAAAGCGCGAAGCCTATCACCATCGCTCGACTTTGCTTTACATCTCTTGCCCGTGGACGTTAAACGAATAACCTTCCCCCCTCACAAGCATCGCCACACCGCCCGTCCATCCATCCTGCTTTCTCGCCGCAAAGCGCCGACACCAACTTGCCTTTCGTTCGCTCCGACAAACACAAATAAAAAAGCTCGTTCGGGCAAAACAAGCGTCGCAGAGTTGCGCTTGAAAAATATTTTGGTCAAGCAAAAAAATTTAAACCTCAAGGAGAGAGTAAAAAAGAAGACAAGAGCGAGGAATTTTCAAGAGTTTGCGGACAAATCAAAGGACACACAAAAAACCGCACACACACACACACATCAAATAAAAGTTAAACCGCGCTCGCGATGTTGATATTGTGAAATGTTTTTCTGCCCCACGGGACGGGCCCTGTCCACGACAACTGGTGACCATGGTAAAACAATCAGGCACATTTTTTCCACCGCGATATCCATTTTATTGCTGCACCTGTGGTTTTATGAAATGAAATACACTCCCGACGACCGTCCTTTGTAGCCAACATTTTCAGTGATATATTATACACATAAGGGGTTTCTGATTTATACACGGCTGAAAAACGATCGCAATTGGTGCATGAAATCTCAATTATGCCCAGCAGTGAGTACATTGTATTGTGCACAATGTTTCGTAAGCTCTGTGGAAAGGCCCACTATGCAATCACCATGAAATCCAGCCAATACGCCACCAAGAGCATACTTCAAATGGCTCGACTTAAGAATTAAACTTGACTGTGCACAATATGCTTCTTAGCCGTGCCAGACCTTTGTTAAGCGCAAAGTACTGCCAATTCTGCCTGTGTGTATGTGCGTGCGTGCGTGCATATCACGGTGGTAGTGGGGAGCGATAGTGCATCGGTTAGCGCGCTGCGTTACGAACCCGGCGACCAGAGGTGACGATTATATCTGAACCGGTCCTGCACCTCCTCCCCTAGGTCGACTCAGCCTCAGATGAGTACCTGGTCAGGTGTGTAAACATCGCCACTCGGGAGACAAAGGCGTGGTGCTTGCCACCCACCCCATCGTGTGTCGTTCCTGCCTTCATAGGTGCTCGTTAACAGCACTTTCCCCAAAGGTCTGTTAAGTCTTTGTCATTGTTAGTATCACGGTGGTCGAGTAGTTTGTGCAATGTTGCTACGAAACCCCGACGACCAGAGTTCGATCTCCAGCCACAGCCAACATCGCTGGCTCTGCACGACATCTCAGCTGGGGCACACTGCTTGTGAAGTCTAAGGTACTGCCAATTTTGCCCGTGGGTGAGCGTCACGATGGTGAAGTATAAGGCCCTGCTGCTAAGAAGCCCGACATCTGAGTTTGATTCCTGACCAACGGCTAACATCAAGGGCGGGTGATATCAGAACTTGTGAAGAGGACTCTCATAGGTTGCCTATTCAAGGTTCCTCCGTGCACAAGGAAGCGGTGTGGTCAGCACCATGTGTGGCCATCTTTGTCTCCCCAGTGCCTACGAATATACACCGTACCGTCACATGGTCTTTGAAGGCTGAATCGACGTAGGGGAGGCCCAGGAAAGGTTCAGGTGTCACTCGTCACCTACGTTAGTTTAACCGTGGCTTAAATTCATGGTTGCGGGTTAGTGGATAAGGGTGCGGAATGAGAATCAGAATCTTTCTTTATCCTGGAGAAATCCGATGAGCCACGAAGCTCTTTGTCACGGACGCATCACCACTACCACCTCCCCTTGAAACGGGTGGCGGAACATTGGCATCGCGTGGACAGGAATGATTACGCACGCACGCTTTCTCTTTGATCACGCGTCCACAGACGTGACCAAAAAAAACAAACGGGGCACCGCTTTTTTTGTAATGCGCAATGCTACACGTACAGCTGGCACTCACGCGGTGCGGCGCTGGCAGGCACGGGGTACAAGCAGCTTTGAAATGAAAAAAAAATCAATAACCAGAATCGTCGGTGCCAATGCAACTACCAGCCCAGCACGTCAGGTATCACCCAGAGGACGTTCGCCCGAAGGGTTTATTTGTTTCAAACATTTTTGTAGTTCCACACACAACACCTGGTGTGTCTCCGGTCCGTGCCAAAGCCACGAGCGGCTCTGCAAGCGCCGTGCGAGCGCGCCGACGGACACCTCCCCTCTCGCACTCAGGTGGAGGGTTCGTTCGTTCGTTCGTTCGTTCAAACAATTTTAGTTTTTGGTTCCACACCAACACGTTGTGTGCCGGAGTCGGCACCAGCCCGTCCGTTCACTTCGACCGTTGAGCGAGACGACGAAGATGACGAAGACGACGAAGACAACAAAGACGACGACGAAGACGACGACGAAGACGACGACGAAGATGACGACGAAGATGACGACGAAGACAACGAGACGTCGTCGCGTTCGGCGCACCGTCGTGCCCGCGTCGAGGCAGCGTGGGGCCCAGATCGTTTTTTGTTTTTACGATCGCGAAAAAATTCTCTCCGCGGATGTTTGAAAGCACGGGCCCCGCAACTGCGAGCTGCCGTTACGGACACACGCACCCAACAACTCACGACACGCATTCTTCAGATTTGCTACAGATGGTCACTCAATACGTTGGTGGACGGCCACTGTGAAAAACAGGTTAAGGCTTTGACAACCCGGCGGATGAATGAATGATGCCCAAAACCCCCTCCAAAAAACGTTTATCATGGATGATACTGGCCGCGAAAGTCCACGTCTTAAAACTGATGCTCAGATCGTTTAAAAATCACCCGTCGACGTGCGTATATGCAACACTTGTACGGGCGGTGCGGTGGCACCATGGTCAGCGCGTTGCGTTGTCAAACAGGCGATCCTAAGTTTGATTCCCGACCATGGGTAAGATCAGTGGCGAGATATATCTGAACTGGTGGCGGATTGACCTTTCCTCTTCACGAATCTACACTGGGCAGCGTGGTAAGGTATGGTGAAACAACCCCCTTGATCGATATCGTGTGGGGAGAGGGCTTCGTCCGGCAGTGGATTACCGCAGTGCTGGACATTATTATTATTAACGAATCCACACAAGCAGATGTAGCGAGTTGAATTTGCTTGTTTTTCTTCTCCAGTAAAGTTCATACAGAACTTCTTCCTTGCGAGACAGGGCACTCAACCAACGGGCTGACTATCCGTCAACGTTACGATAAAAACAATTTTTACGAAAAACCATTCAATGCAGTCGTGTACACGCCGATGTAAATGTACATTCATGGCCTGATCTTTGCTTTAAAAAAAAAGAACCCACGCACGGAATCTCACAAAACACCTCGGCATAATCCCCCTCGCTTGCCAGGGTGCGGCTGCTACCGCCGTCCAGCAAAAACGCAACCCGCCTCCCTGCACCAAAGGATTTTTTTCTTTCCGGATTATTACGATTCAGTGGAAATGCCTTAGGCTCAGTGAGCCAAACTAAAGCACCCTAACGAGACAAAACGTTGGGGGGAAGCCAACGAGGAAAAGCAATTGGCACTAACGGTTTCACGGACGTGGCGGCGTCAGCGAACCGCGTTCCTTTTCTTGCCGGCGGCTTGTCTGTTGTCGAGAGGAGAAGTTGGAACGGGCCCGTTTATAGAGAGCAGCGCCTTCCCGACTCGAACATCAAAATCATAAAATGACGCCCCGCCGAGGCACCGCAGAGCAGATCGAGATGTACCGGCACGTCATAAATATTTCACCGTTCTTTTTGCTCCATTCATATTAATTTATTTCCTTTAAAACACGCACCCTGCTTACCCCCCACCCCGCCCGCCCCCCCCTCCCGTGCATCGCGTCGCTCTTCGCGACTCCCCCCCCGCGCGCTTTCACGGTGAAGCAAAAATAAAATCCTCCGCAATTAGCCGCGGGCGCACGGCCGCGATCGTCGGCGTCGCCCTCCGCCGCCGCCGCGCGCAAATTGTGGCGGCACGATCGTGGGTCCATCTTGGCACGAGAGGCACGACAGCGAGCAACCGAGCTCCGTTTAACGAGAATCATCCGGCTCGGTGGGTTGCCTCCGCCCCCGCCCGGTTACACGACGTAGACCTCGTCCTTCGGTGCGACGAGCGCGGGGCAGGAATTTGGTCTCGGCGATCGTTCTCGCTGCTGGGTAACTCTCCTCTCCTCGACCGCCGGCTTAATGCCGGCTGTCGCGCGCGTGCGACAGCCGGCATGAAGCTTCGAACCCAAATTTGCGTGCAGCGCACAGCGTCAAACCTCCGATTTGGCACGGTTGGCTACGTACGGTGCAAAAGAAGTTCAACGTAAATACATGCGTACGTCGCGTAACCAACTCGCTCAGGGCTGCGGCACACGATAGGTCGATGTGTGCAAGGCAGGTTGAATGATGGTCACACCGTGCACGAGTACTGGGAGTGGCCGGTTAATGGGTCGAGGTGGTCACGTCACGGGTGGGATACGTTTTTCGGATGCTCGTAAATAACAAATTTCGCGGATAACGATATTGGCCTACGAAAACCATTTTAATGAATTGCCTTCAATAAATACGTAAATAAGCAAAAAGTACATATAAATTATCATAACACAAACAATTCGTAAATAAAAAAATGTGTCTAATAAATAATTATGAAAGTATCTCATCACTTTATCTCTCAAAACTTGCTCGCATCACATTCTCTCTCATCACTCTCTCTCTCTCGATGCAGTAGTCGTGTAGAGTTCCAGACACGATTCGCGGATATCAAGCTCGCGAACGACGAGGGAATACGGTACAGTGTGATTGTCGCTTTGTTTCCGTGATATTTAGCCACTACAACCACCAACGTGACACGAAACTAACCCCGGGCAGTATGGCTTGTTGTTACAGCACACCTACGCGCACTTTACCACAACGTAGAGAAACACAGCGAGAGAGCTGCAAAGACAAAGATCACCCCCCACCCCACCACCACGTAGAAGCTCAACAGACTTTCTGGGGCAAGTGCTCTTTCGTGACAGCGCTGCGTAAACGTACGCGCGCACACGCAGGCGTACGAGCGAATGGTTACCACTCACGAAGCGGGCACCGCCGCCGCATGCACAGCGACGTTAACGCGTAGCGCGGCAACGACTGTTCATCTCGTTTGGCGTTCACGCCTTACGCTCTCTCGGCGAGCGTCGGCGTAAGTGACCAGGGTCCGCTTTGCAAAACGCACGGGCAGATTACAGCTTTTTTTTTTTTACAAACGATCAACTAAAACGCAACACGATTTCGCCCGTCGCAATGGGATATGTAATACCAATTACAGCATAACAAATCCCCACAATAACAAATGAAAGATACATAAACGGCAATGCCCTTGCAACCCCAGACTACTTCCTCCGTACCCATTTCTCGCTGCAAACCAAGACACGCTCCCCGATCGCTCCGACGGTGAGGAACGAGGGAGCCGCTCGGACTCTGAGCAGAGGAGAGCCTCCGAGCATATTTCGTACGTATGTCAGCCCCGGGTGGATTGGCATCGCCACGCCAGCACCCCCCACCATCGTCGGATAGACGCTTGAGCTTGACAATTCAACTCCGCCCCCCCCCCCCCCCCCCGAGGTGCTCGATGAATCGTCACGATCCGCGAGCGACGATTCAAGGAGCTATCGGACGCCGCAGCGTTGGACGTAGAATCTCTATTGTGGATGGCGGCAGGCATTGCTGTAGAATATCCCTTCGGGAGGCTGCAGGGTTTCCGTGAACCGATTACACACACATACACGCGTGCGTGCGATAAAAAAAAACTATCGATTCTCGCACGTGAAAATTGACTGCTTGTATTCTGAGCGTAAGAAACGGTTTTAATAAACGAGTTAAATCCCCACTCGCAGCGTTAAACAATTCACCTGTTCCGCCGCCCCACAGCCTCGCCCCCCCACCTAACCGATTAAATTATCACAATTTACTTCAACGATTTGTACACAATACACTTAACCTTTAAATGTGACTGCACTTGTCCAGAAACGGTGTACGGACACAGCGGGTATATTCATCTTACAGACAAGAGGCAAGCCGGTCATGGGCAGTGAGGGTTCAAGGGAGACCTTGAAACGTCGTCTTGAAGACGGGAAGGGATCTACGGCACGGACGTCTGGGGGGGTCGTAGGGGGGGACGTCCAGTCTATAGAGACAGCAGAGCAAAGGATGATTGGGGGTTCGACAGAAAGTATTGGTTGGCGAGAAGTTAACTACCTCGCTGGTATGCAGGAGGTCGTGGGTTCAATCCCGACCCTGACGACTGCTGTATATTTGGAGTGTGCGTGTCTCTCTCCCCGTGATCCCATGGATATTTCTCTGGGTTCTTCGGGTTTTCCCTCCGCATTTAGAATCAACACGCGTTTAGAGTAATTGGCTGCTATAAATTTCCACGTGAAAAGCCACTTCGTTGAGCTATCATTTATGACCAGGTTACTTTTGAAAAAGAGCTATAGAGCTCAGTGGGCCTTACATGGTAAAATATAAAAAAAAATAGTTTAGTTTTGGTTTGTGGAGGAAAGTGGAGCGAATTGAGATGGGAGAGGAAGGCAGCGGCGAGTCCGTGAGTATCTTGAAGGGCGTGCGAGCGATCTTGAAATGCACTTTGACACTGCACTGAATTTGGCGCCCTCCACCAGCTACAGGGGTCACGAAAACCCAATAACGTAGAACGTACAGATCGGTTATCGATCACCCATACACGCGCGATTCGATAGCCGAACAACGCTTGCGCTGCGCCGCCAATACCCGCACTTAGAGTACGGCCACGTTGTAATGCGCTTCAATTAGAGTGGAATCAGTTACTGCGACACGCACCTTCCACGTGTAGTGCAGACCGCAACAGGCTGTAATAGGCAGTTGGGATAAGCTGGTGATGGTGGTGATGGTGGTGATGGTGGTGGTGGTGGCAAGATTGCTACAGGGCCGCAGTTTGCACCGCATTGACGGCTCAATCGCTGCAGCAATAGCACTGTTCTAAACCATATGGTGCATTAGCCACGCTCCCCTGCCATACTGAGAACCATAATCGCATCACCAGAATCATTTACCGCTGTCATATTCGTCACAAATCCACTGCTGGATGAATGCTTCCCCATGCTACGTCGGTTCCGGAGGTCGTTTGACCATACTTCACCACACTGGTCAGTGCGGATCGGTGAAGTGGGTTGGGGAGGGGTTTGGGGAGGGGCAAGGGCCAGTTTAGATCTAACTCACCACTGATGTTAGCTTCGCCCGGGGATCTAACTCTGGTGGCCGGGTTCATAGCGCAGCGTGCTCACCACTGCCCCACCACGCCCCCATTGAAATGTCCCTCGCAACGATCGTACAAAGGGACATTCTTAACAGCGGCGATCTCATTATACACCTCTTTATTATGATGTTAACTCCCTCGCCTGGTATGGAGGAGGTCGTGATTTCGATCCCGAACCCGACGCCTGGATGTTTGGATTATGCATGTCTCTCTCCACCGTGGTTGTATAGATTTTTTTCCCCAGGTCCTCTGGTTTTTCCTACCACATTTAGAGTCAAGATGCATTTAGAGTATTTGACTGCCATAAAATGTCACGTGATAAGCAACTTCGTGGAGCTATCATTTGTGATAGCCAGGTCACTTCTTAAAAAAAAATCTATACAGCTCAGTGGGCCTGGAAAAAAAAGAAGTTTAATTGAATATTCCAGTTTTGCCTCGTCCGGAAAGCATTTCGTTGAGCAGTTATTCACGCGGAGACCAATGATGGGTTTACAGGAGGAGCAACGTGACCACACCGTTGATGTTTGCACTTAATTTGTCTCAACCCTTGAGTGTCCAAGCACCACGAGCGGAGGATACAAAAAAAAACATCTGGCACCGCAGCGGAGAGACGAAGCTGGATCCTTTGAACAAAATGAATACCTCTGTCAGTACGAGGAGGAGGTGAAGGCTCGCGAAACTTTCCATCAGTGTTATACCTGCGCGAGATACACGCGCATCTTGGCGGAGGCACAAGCGAGCGAGCCGACCGTTATTTAACCGTCCGTCGTCCGGTATTCTTTGGCGCGCGGTGAAAAAGAATCAACAAGATTATGTTTTTTAAGCCTGTGTTTGATCAGCCAAGATTTGTATAACTGTACCCGACTGTGTTTATATTGAATAGAAGTCACTTAGGCGTTACAGTCAGAAGACAGCGCAACCCCGCGTGCCCCCCTTCCCCATTTCCCAGGCTTTCAATTTGACACAACCAACAACAACAACATCAAAAAGCTGCAGCCACCACCGTAAGCATGAAAACCGACGGCGCGCGGCTCGAACGCGCGACAAACTTTCTGACCTCTTCGCTCTGACCTCATCAGCCAGGCGGGAGCGCGGCCGCGGCCCGTGAACAGTGGTGGCAGATGACGTCCTCCCGTTGTCGTGATCGCAGCGCTTAAAGCCGCAGGGGGCCAAACGCGGAGGCCCCACGGCGAAGGATTCGCCGCTGACGCCACCGCCGCGTCGCGGTAAACCAACGACGGCGAGAGGGGACCGATACCCTCGCGCTCCGGTTCCTCCAGAGACGCGTCGCTTAAGCGTCAGCGCCTATCGCGTTACACGTGCATTCAATCTGCGTGCGCGACGCGTGGTAGTGGAGCGGTTCGCGGCGCTGCGCTACGAATCCGGCGGCCACAGGTTTGATTCCCGCTCACAGCCTACACCAGTGACGATTATCTGAACCGGTGCTGGGCCTCCCCTAGGTCGACACAGCCTCAAATGAGTACCACTCGGGAGACAAAGGCGGCCGGGCGTGTGCCGTTCCGGCCTTCATAGGTGCTCGCTAACAGCGCTTGCCCCAACAGCCTGGTCAGGCTATATGGGGGATCTTTGTCTTTGTTGTGTTTTTTTAAACGTCTACGGTGTTTGTGACGCGTACGATTCGGCTTTGCGTCGCATTCAGGACGCGGCGGGACTTTAAACTGCACCGTCGGACCGCAGTGAGCAAAGGGAATGAGCGGGCGTTCAAATAACAACACGCAATTACCGCGGACGCTTTACACGCACGGGTGCATATTCCACGCAGCCGACGGTAGCCGCATAATGGCAGGTAATAGCATGATTGTGCGCACGGTAGCTGGCTGGAGTGTCTTTGCTAACACTTTATTATGGAATTATACAATACTCATGCCAAGCACCTATGAACTAGCACTCTCGGTAGCGGCCTAAGAGTAGACACTTAACTTTCATCAAACTTACAGCTTCCTCGCCTCGAGAATTAAGGCGCAGGAGGCGCCTTCAATAGCGTACCATTACCCCGAGCCCTGTTGTTTCTGCCACCCTGAAATTTGGCCAAATGTGGCGACGGATAGGTGGATTCTGAGCAGAGACCAGCCCCCAGGGTGGTATGAACACCTGGCTGGGGCGTTGGTATTAGGAGCTAAATTACACTGTGGGATGCAGTAGTATCAGCGGGTGCATCCCAAGGTTGACGTGGGGGATTCAGAGGGGGGGGGGGGGGCACTAGAGTTGAAAAATTATTTCACGAAACAAACTATCTTTCCCCCCCACCCACATGCAGCACACACACGCGCGGGATGTGTTTAAATTGTTCTTGCACTTGCCACACCGGCAGAAGCGTTTGAACGGGTGTGGATGCGATGCCGGGAAAAGGCGAGTCTTTTGTGCTTCTACTCCATTCGGTTGGGTCGGCGGTGTGAAAGTCTTGAGAAATGAAGCGGAGGCAAAGGCGCAGCTCAGCAATTGCCAGCTCACCCCACTGCCGGCGAAATAACTTTGGCCCGAGGGAGCTTTTGGAGCGCTCGCCTCGCCTACTCTTCCAAGCTCGCCACACGTCTCTGAAGAGGAGGGAGTACGCACACTTTATCACACCCGCACGCGGACCTGCCGATCGACAGTCTGCAGGATGCCACCCCATTCGCACTGCCGGGAGGCCAGAGGAGGATTGAAACAGAACCTGCCCCATCGTCTCAACTGCCGCCCCAGGAGATCGAATCGAACGGGCCACCTCTGGGTTGCAAGTCCAGTGAGCAGACCGCTGCACTCGGGCGGCAAGTTGCTCTGGTTAAGTATAGAAATGTGGACCTTCGGCTGAGCTCCACGCTCAAGCCCACTTCCCTGGAACATTATGACCGTCCCCCCGAAAGGGAAGAGGAAGCATCTTCTACGTAACACGGGACCCATTTCATGCAACACTTCCCACTAGACGATGGCACAATGCCGGTGGGATGCCTTCACAGTCCCATTCTCACAATCGCCAAAGTCCTGTTCTACCTCCAATGTCTACTGCGATCATGAACGAGGGATGTGTTGTTTCGTGTGTGTGCATATATACGTATATAAATAACACGTTGCACAATAGCAAGTGCTTTGAAAAGAGGCTCAATGATTCATCCAAATGGTAATTGGTGAATTGGCCATGATCGACTCGAATCAAGGATCGATTATTTTGTTAAGATTCGTGGTGAATGGTAGCGCCTCTTGTGAGCTGCAGGGGTGACGTGAACCCATTTCACACAACGTGTACGGAAGAGAAGATTGATGATTCTTACACGCGCGATTCGTCGCTTGGGCCACGAGCTTTAGAATCGATATTTAAATCGAGAAATCCACAGATCGAAGCACTCCTAATTTAGAGGGTCATGTGTTCCATGTGCCCAGCATATAACCAGCAAATCAGTTAATACAATCTATAGTTATTTAAAGCTTAACAAATACCCTAAGTCCGAGCCTTGCTCTGTGCTCTGATCTGTTTATCTATCTCAGTGTTAGTAAACCAGAGGGAACGAGAAGGGAAAAAAACAAAACACTTGGGGCTTTACGGATGACCCGAACATAAACCCCACATTCACGTCGCAACAACTAAAACAGAGAGGAACTCGCTGAGTGCAGCCCCCAAGGCTGTTGCCCTTCACACAATCCGCTGCTGGATGAAGGCCTCCCTCCTCCCCCACCGCCCCCACCCCCCCCCCAAAACTGTCGACGTCACTCACAACCCCCGCGACGCAACGTTCCGCACGGGCACCGGCCCATCTCATCACTCCGCCACCACTTGATGCACATCAGACGCGTCGCAAATTCGCCGCGACCCGACGAGTCAATGGATCGTCGCGATGAAAGGCGCCGCGATTCAACTCAAGCGTCAGTTCCCTCTGGTCTCGGTTTTACCAACTCGTTCGAGGTGTTTCTGAAACAACGCACACCTGTCAGGCCCTTATCAGTGCTGCCTACCTAATTACAGACCAATTCAGACCGTATTGGTCACCCCGTGCCCTTTTGAATCTCAACGCTCATCCAGAAAGTCCCATCACAAGGGAGAAACACAAGCAAATAGACAAAAAAATGTTGCCCGTATTGAAACGGCTGTACGCCGTATGGACCTGAAAACTCAATTTCCCTGTACAAGAATACGGGATAAAGCGTATGGGTTGACAGGTATGACAATGTCGCCCTGCGTCACAGTTTCATTTGCCGCTACATTAGCCTAAATGCAACACGAGCAATGCCACTGGCATATGAGTTGCATACTCCGTGCAAAATCAATTACACGCAGATGATTTGATGCCGTGTTTGGCGAAAGTAAGAATTGATTTTAATCGACAAATCGACGCATCAATACCAACCCCAATGAAAAGGCAATGTAAAAATAAATTCATGATGATGATGATGACGATGCACGTGTAGGAGTATACAATCCAGATGATGGTTCACATTAACATTGATTATTTATTGCAATTATTAGAATAAGTATATGATGATGATGATATGCATATGTATGTGTGCATTAAACAGACGGTGATGAAGATGATCACAATAATATTGATGACGACGACAATGATGATGATGCAGGTGCACGTGTAGAATTGGAAAACGATGACACGTGTGGAGACGCCAATACCGTGACGATGATCACAAAGGAGGAAACCGAGCTCAACGATTCCTATCAACGCTGCGGGGAGCGTGCCCTCCGTCGAAATCTAACTGCAGACGCACGCGCTCATCCCCGCCGCTCTGCCCGCTAAATAACGCGAACGCACGCCGCGTGCAGACAAAGGCGCGACGATCCGCTACAGGGATGGGAGACGACCGTCGCCTCGCGGAATTGTTAAACGGGGGGGATAAAAGTGAACGGCAACATAAATAAATAATTAAACGTCCGTAACCGCGCAATCGATTAATGAGTCAAATTGTGTTAAGGTGACGTATCGTTGCCGTGACCTCGTGCTTTCCCTCCCTCCCAAATCACAAAACCTCCACACGCACCTGTGTAAGTGAATGCTGACATGTTAACTACATCGCCTGGTATACAGGAGGAGATTGTGGGTTCGATCCCGACCCTGACGCCTGTATTAGGTGGAAGAAGCATGCTCTCTCACCGTGGTCGTGTGGATTTTTCTCCGAGTCCTCCGGTTTTTTTCCCTCCACATTCAGAATCGACGTGCGTCTAGAATATTTAGCTGCAATACATTTCCATGGACCGAGCCACTTCGATGAGCTTTCATTTGTGGCCACGTCGCTTCTTAAAAAGAGCTACATAGCTCAGTGGGCCTGAGCTGGTAAAATAAAAATAGTTCATTTTAGCGAGTTAAATGTGTATAAATACACTTGTGCATAGAGTGCGTGGGCGAGTGCTGTTAGCAAGCGGCTATTCAGGTCAGCAGAGAGCAGGGGTGTGGAAGGAGCCAATATCGTGCACACGGTCAGCACAGTGCAGAGGGCGCTCAGTTTAGGCTGAGTCGACCTACAGGAGGAGACCCCACACTAACTGCAGTTGGTTGCTAATGGCCACCAATCTAAGACATGTCATGGAAATTTGCACATAAGCCGTTCGTGCACGTGCGTAATTCAATATCCAAAATCTCGCGAATGTTTGACCACCCTGCGCACGAGCAATACATAATTCCCCTGCCTCCCGGTCCATTTTTCACCTGTCCTTTTCCGTTGTCTAATTTAATTCCAAATGCCAAGATCACTGAGTCACAAACACAGACTCAGCGTCAAAATCGCATCCAAATTCCATTAGGACTTCGGTCATTTCCAATCCACAACTTCAGCACGCCATTAAGAGATTCCGATCGCTCATTGTAACTCGGCCCTCCCCTCAATTCCATTTGTCTCTTGTGCGACAATAACGCGGCGATGTGCGCCCATGCCTCCCTGCCCGGCAGAAAGGCCCCGGCCGGCACAATGCATAATTTATCGCCCTGGACGTACGTGCGTATTAGTGTCGGGACGAGCGTTGAAAAGGCTTCCCGAGCTATCTGTTATTTTTGTTTAAACATGCGGCCGGGCCCGTCATCCCGAGTGAGCATTAAGGCACTGGTGGTGGCGGTGGTGGCGGTGGCGGCGGTGGTGGCGGGACTACCACCAGCGGTGGGGGGAAGAGACGTAATTAGCGGCAAGCGAAGGCAGAGCGGGCCTGTCTCCGATAAGAGACGCATCACGTGCTATCGTTAGCGTAGGACTTCCAATTAAAGTAACAACACAACTGCAGTCGTGGCATTAAACACAGTTTTTTTTTCTGTACACATAGGTGGAGATGGTGTGGTGGTGGGCGGGGGGAGAGAGAGAGATATAATAAATATATAAATAAATCTGCTACTCCAGAATAGGGCCGAGGAGGAGTGGGAGAAGGTGATAAAGAGCAAGACGCTTTACCTCCGGTCATAAATTAGCAGCTTTTGGTCTGAAGTCTGTCACCACATGTGGCTGGCTAAGGCCCCCACGTAGCCCGTTTTTATTCGTCGGGTTAACACAGGCAGCCACCTCCCGATGCCAAAGCAAGGCTACATTAATGTCCCGTGCAGGCCTCATCTTGAGCTTCAGATGATCAGAACAAGAAGCAAGCTTCATTATCTGGGCTTAATTTCTCACCGATATTTTTGTCCGGGTCGCTGGCAGCCCGGAGAGGGTGGAACGTGTGACCAGCGGTCGTCAACAGCCTTAGCGAGAGGTATACTGCACGTGGTCTGCACCGGATGTGGAAATATCATCTGGGCTACTGACCCAGCTGAAATGAAACCTTATTATTATTGCCATTCCAAACAAATGAAGTCGACTCGCGTACGCGCGTAGATGCCCTCTCTTGAAGCACTCCACCCCGATGCCAGACATGTGCTCTCTCTGCAGCTTAAGTCTGAAGGAAGTGGGAAAATTCCCCCTGCTGATACTCAACCGGCACCTCGGACAAACACGGCTGGCTACGTATGGTGCGAAAGAAGTTCAACATGCACACAACTCAGCTGTATCACCATATCGCCGATCGTGATTCGCTGGCCTCCGGACACAACCGCTAGCATTTCATGGGCGACTTGAATATATACCCATCTCTAAATTAGCAAGGGGTGCATAATCAAATATAAACACACACTTACGGTTTTACTTTTCAAGTCGCGTCTGCCACAAGCACACTGAAATATCCCACATTTCGCACGTAAAGGTCAGCGTAAAAAATAAAAAATGAGCATTCGGCCGATGTGACACTTCCGCCGTCAAAAAATGTGACCGGCGCTCCCCATATACACTCGGCGTGCGCGCGCACGTGCCGTTTCTTAGCAAAGTATGTAATTTTCGAACGGATAACAAGCACGAGCATGAAGAATCCGTTCATTTAATTCCACCGGGTCGAGTCTACGCCGCAAAGTTAAATCGCCAAAGCGCGGTGAGCGCTCGCCGCCGAAAACCTGATCGAGACGCGTCGGCAGCGCGGCTTCCTCGCCTTACGAGGACCATGTGGAGGGGTGGGGGCCTGGGGGGGGGGGGTAGCCCGGGGCGGGGGAGGGGGGCTCCGCTCTTAAATAAAGTGTTCCTTCGTTACGGCATCGCACAAGCGCCAACGCACCCGCCCGCAAAACGCGCGCGCAAAAAATAAAACTCGGGTTTTCGTGTGCGGCTTATTTACGCATGGCATCATAGAGAGCACTTAAATCAAAACAACAGAATGCCTTCAAGTGAGGTATTTTAATGGAAGGTTTTTCAGAGGCGAAAGACAAAGAAAGAGATTCTAAAAAAATATATAAAAAATATCTAATCTTGGTTGATGTTTTGTGGACGGAAAGGCCAGCTGCAACATCAGCCCTAGGGAATGCGGTGCGGGCGCACGTACAGCGGGTTTTTTTTTACATTTCCCCCTCCCCTTCCACTCTTCGTTCTTTTGACTTGACACATGCCACAGTGTTTTGCCGTCGAGAACAAATGACAACAAGGCATTCGCTAAACACGACGCGCGGAGGGGGAATCACTTCCCCATCGCATCCCGGGCCTGTTGCTCTTTCCGCTGCTGCCCCCGCCTGCCCCCGCCTGCACCCCCCCCCCTTTCTGCCATCATCTCCTCAAGTGCATCTCTCTGCAACACTGAGCCATCCACCAGTGCTCATCCTCTGCTCTCCCTCCCTGCCGGTTATTACGAGACGTTCAGTTTTTTTCCTTTCCCCGGCCGTTGATTTATGTCACCGTTCCCCCTCACTAGTCGCGCATCAGTGGCGCTTAATGAATTGGTAAATAAGGCCGAATATTAGTCCCCAACCCGCCTCCCGTCGGAGGCCCGCGCGAGACGCACGGAGCTTCTCCGACAAGATGAATGGACCCAATTAGGCCACTACGGAGGCAAATCGGTCAAGAAGAAAAATAGTGCATTTCGCTGAAAAAAAATTACTTACTCCTACCTTTTTGAGAGGCTTGGCAGTACATAGAGGAGGCGCCGCCGTAATATTACCTCGGCTTTTATTTTCTTTACGGCCGGCGAAGTCCGGGCGGTTATTTCCCGCGTCTATATTTCAGGCTTACTTCGTGATCAAATTGACCCGCGTGCAAATTAAGTTATTTTAACTCGCGTAATGTGGGCGGCGGGTAGGGGGGGGGAAGACTATCAATCGAGGGTGGTTTCGGGCGTTCGGATCGTCTTGCCACCGCGGCACGGCGTTGCCGGGATCGGGTGGGAGCCGCTTAGGTGGCGAATGTCTCGCGAATTATCTTTCCCTCATTCCAGTTGAGACGACCGCGACGCAGACACCACAGCCGCCGTGCAATTCGGGAAAGAGAGAAAGAGAGGGAAAAAAAAGCGTTTCAATTAAGCGACGTTATTTATTGCACAGGGCGCCTCACGTGAGCAATAATACTGATGCTAAAAATGAGCCAAAAATTAAGACGTGAATTTATTTAATTGTGTCTCATTTAAAACAACTTAAGAAATAATAAGCGTTGCATAAATTTTGTATAAGCCTTTACAAGTTTTATTTACTGCGTGTACATCTTTATAAATCAGGCTCAATGCTAATCGCGGCTCGTGACAAATGTTAAACTCGTCGTAATTTTATTCCAACAACATAAACCATTATTTTCATTATTAAACGAGTCTCTTTGAAAACACTGCACAGCTGTTTCAATTCTAACAAAAAAAACTGTTTATAATAAGCTCTTTTATTATTATTATTGTGATTCCATTGAACTCCCACACATAAGCACGGGTTGTTTGAGAGGGGAAAAAAAATAAAAGAAAATCTGAAAACATTTGGCGACAAACACACTACAACGCTGATTAGTCAACAGCCCGTAATTTGCCCAATGATGCAAAAAGCCTTTAAGCTGTCTGAAAGTCTAATTAATTTGCTATCTAATTAGCATTCAGCCCTGAGCAGAATTAACTGCTATTTTGCGCGAGCGCGCGGGGTAGAGACGGCGACGAGCGGCACGGCGGGACCCAGAGCGAGCGTCTCTCCGTGGCCCGCTATTGTTGTTGGGGGGGGGGTGCATGGGGGGGGAACTTGTCGGGGAACCGCTGTGCGCGTGGGAAGTCCACTTTGATATTGTGCAATTTCCAGCAGGCAAAAAAGGTAAAGATCAGCCTTATTAAAGCACGCCGTTTAGGCCCTGGCGAGTGTCCTTCATTAGCGGAAGCGCGCACTTCAAATGGCTGATATCGCTCGCACGCAAGTGCCGAAAATGAGATTTCTGTTGAAAAGGGGGGGGGGAGGAAGGGGAGAGCTCGTTTTAACAACCTGCATTAAATTGTCGACTGGAAAAAAAAATTGGCCGGACAGTTTTACATTTAAGCGCTTAATTAATGAACTGTGATGTAATTGGTAATGCTGCTTTGATTATTAACTAGAAGTAAAATGGACTCTTTAAAGAGTGATTGGCCAAAGCTCGCCTCCGATTGCCTTTTACAACGCACTATAAAAACCCCAAAAATGTATCTTTGTAGCTGCATTTTCTTTTTACCAACAACAATTTTGTCCGCACAATTGTCAAAAGAAAATATAATTAACGATTTAAAACAGAGAGCAACGTTACACTCACACCTACCACACACACACACACTCATACACACCTAGTTTTTATCAGATAACTAAAATTTGCGTTTGTGCAAAATTGACATCATTTTTTTTTTCCCCAAAATTCCCACGCGCATTTGGGCATTTTCAGAATGCATTTTTGTTTAAATGTTTTTTTGTCATATATATGATTTGCATTTCTTTTTTTTATTCAAGTGTAAAGCTCCCAAGGTCAATTCGCTGCCTGTTTGTTGCCAAATAAATCACGTGCGGCGTTGGCGATGAAATGTGAGGACTACTTGAACGTGTAAGCGAACCAAATAACGCACGCGCTCGTACATTTGCCCGTACAAACATACAAACCACGCACCCAAATGCTGCAGCTGCAAAGATATGAATCACAAACCGTAAAATAATAGCACAATAACATTCAGAAAACAAACGCCGGTTCTTTACGTGTCTCAATTTTGTACACGGCATTTTTTTTTTGTGTGCCACAATGATAGCTCAAATTGTCGCCGTAATGGCTACACTGGGCCCCTTCCTTGCAATGCCAATCTAACACCTCCCGACACGGCGTTAATTTGGAGCAATGCCTCAGAATGATATTCCTCGTGCCAGCAGTCGGAGCATCGCACGCCCCGCGCGCCATTCTCGTTCCCCTTTGTCTGCGCCCCCCCCCCCCTCCTCAACCTGGCCATCAAAATCAAGCGCCGCACCACTTACTTATGCAGAATTAATGAATTTAATGGCAAAGGCAGTTCATTTACAATCATGGGGAAATAAATAAATACATTAACCATACAGAACCGTCGGTTCGGGGTGATGGTGGTGGTGGGGGATGGGGGGCCGAGGGAGAGGGTGGGCGAAAAAAAGAAATCCGGATTCAAAAATTCTGTTTGTTTCCGTGAGCATTCGTCAGCTTCCTTCACACACACATACACACAAGGCGCCGCGCGGCGCCTTTGCTACCAATTAAGGCTACTCCAGCAAACATGAAATAATTTCCGTTTAAACGAGCGGCGAGAGGAGAAGAGGCAGAGATGATTATGGGGTTTAATTTACCGCTGCCCGAGCGCGCGCCGTATGCAAATGGTGGCGCGCCGCCGGTGCTTGGCCATCACTCACGGCCCGGCGTAATGGCCTCGTCAGCTGGGCTCTCATTCGAATTACGCCGCAATTAGCATATCTAAGTGGCGGCACCTCTTGTATGAAACAAATAATTTTCTTAATTAACAAAGCTAATTGTGCCGGCTTTGTAATTAAAGACGCCGGGGCCAAAAAAAATGGAAATTAATAATAATAGTAATAAAGGAATTGCGTGATTTTGTAAAAAAAAAATTTAAAAGAGGGGGGCGGTGGGCCATCGTCACCGCCCCCCCGGGCCCCCCACCGACAACCACCAAACAAAAAAGGGCACCACCCGAAGAGAAAACACAAAGCCGCGGATGCGCTTCCAAAGAGACTCGGAATTAAAACAATGCATTACGGCCCAGATCTTTAACAGTGTGAGATTTGAAATATGAAAGTGTTTAATTTTTATCGCGCTGTAGTTCCATTACGGGAGAGAGAGAGGAGAGAGCGTGGGGCACTGTGTAAATTACTTGAAGCACAGCGGAGTGAAAGGGACGGAGAGGGAGAGAGGGAAGAAGAGTTGAAGGAGAAGGAGGGGTAAAAAAAAATGCCCCCACGTCCAAGAAAATCCTGCCACTCCACTAATGACGGGAGCTCATTACTCTGCAGGCGTATTAATTATGAAATAACGGCCTGCTGTCGTGGCGAGGGAAACTGATGATGAAATGGCCGGTAATATTCATGCACAGCCGAAAGGAGGGAGGTTGCTC
Source organism: Entosphenus tridentatus (assembly GCA_014621495.2). Taxonomy (NCBI): domain Eukaryota; kingdom Metazoa; phylum Chordata; class Hyperoartia; order Petromyzontiformes; family Petromyzontidae; genus Entosphenus; species Entosphenus tridentatus. The sequence goes on from CM025664.2 coordinate 8,699,126, forward strand.
CTGGTCTCCTCTCGATTGTATTATTATCGACCCCCCCACCACCACCACACCTCTCCCTCAACCTCACCCAACTCCACACCCCCTCCCCACCACGCCACTCTCCATTCGCCAGCCTTCCCACCACTCACCCAATCATGCCTCTGTTCCCTTGAAACTGACGGAGCAGCCTATTAATTATCTTTCAGTCATTTAGGAAAAGGGAGAGAGAGAGAGACGGAGAAGCGTGCTGGTGGGGGGGGTGTAGTGGGGGGGGGAATCAGCGGTGAAAAAAAATAAGAAAAATGCATGTACCTATCGGGATGCACCCATTCAAAATTCCACAATACGGTAGCTGCTCTTCTGCACCCTGTGTTTTTCAAAACAACATTCTAAACCATCAAGTTCTGTGCCGCGAACTGTCACCATATGTGAATCGTTTAAACTTGACATTTTAACGTATTAATGAACGGATTGCACGCGACACTCGCGTTGAACTTCCACTTCACTGATTTCGCAATAAACGTATAGCTATCATTATTTATTTTACCACGAAATTTAGGAGGAAAATACTTCGTGCCGTTCTATTTTCTCCGAATGAAAGTTCCCGTGCCGTGATAAGCTTCGCAAGTTTAATCACTTTTTTTAAAAAAACAAGACAATCTCGCTACACGGGAAGCCGACGTCAAGATTTTCTTGGCCGCCTAAAAATGAACCTCAAAAGATTTGCGATACGGCGGGCAAAGCAGCGGCGCTGCTCCGAAACACCTTCGCCTTCAACGGTGGCCTCGAAACAACGAAGCCCATAAACAGCCGCCTCACTTTACAAAACACTTCTTGCATTTGCCTCGGCTTGGGGGGAAAGCCGCCCTCGGGTTGTGCTCCTAAAAGAGACGTGAAAGTATCGCAGGCTTCGGTTGCCGCGCGGACGTTTATTGTCAAAAGCACATTAACCGTTTTCTCGAGCCCGGCGCTCTTGTTAATAAGGGGTTTAACAAGGTTAAGCACTTTCGCATTCCTCTTGCCAATAACCCCACAGCGAACTGATGTTTTTAAATCGGAGAAGTATCCGCTCAGCTCAGCAGCACACACGCGCGCGCGCACGTAATTCACACGCACACGTGGAACGATCAAAATCTTCTAAACATGCATCCACAAAGGCAGAGATACCCCGTATAGCCCTAACAGAATGCAGGAGCAAGTGCTGTCAGCGAGCAACGTGTAGGTTCTCGCGAACAGCACTTGCCTCCTACAGCCGACGCGCGCGCAGAGAAAGGGATGGCTTTCACATTCGCATGGATAAGGTATGAAAGTAATTATAACAGAAACATTTTTACCCGATTTAGCACAGAGGCATGCTGGGAAGAGAGACGAGTACTTTGTTTTTTTTGTTCCCCCACCACGCCCTGGAGGCCGAGAACGCTGTCGCGACGGAGCCCGCTGGACGCACGCCGAAGCCCCCTCGCCCGGGACGGCGCTGAAGAGCGCTCGCAAAAGGAGACGCAACGACGATCAACACCTGCCCGCCTTCCCCTTCCTCACGCCCCGTGCACCGCTCACGCCCGCCCGAGCCCGCCCGCCTGCCCGCACGCCCGCCCACCCCTCCGAGCTACTACCACGCCACGTCCCTCTAAACACTCGCTCACCTTGAATGCCAAGGTCGTCTCCCTACTGACGTCAAGCAATTTGCCGTGGCTATGCTTGCCCGGGTCAGTAGACTCCCGGCTGCTATTTATGATTTCTCCTCGCGGTGATTTTTTCTCTCCCCTTTTACATTATTTTATTCCCCCCCCCCCGCTCCTCTTATAAAGGCGCGGCGATTTATGTAGCCGGCCAACAGTCTCCCTTTGGCTGCATCAGTCATCGTTTAATGGACACATCAATTTGACGGGGAAACAACGTAATTATTCCGGCGAGCCCTGCCATGAGATCGGCCTAATTTTTCACCGCGTGTGTGGCGTGTGGTTATCACGGGGTTTTTTTTTTCACCACCACCACCATCAGCACGCGTGCGCACCATCGCAAAATGACCTTCACGTGATTTTTATCGTCCAAGTTAATCGGCGGATATTTTCGAAAGGTAAAAAAGGGTCCTTTTTTGGGAGGGGAGGAGGGGGGTTGTCTTGGCGTTCAAACGGAACTTGTGAACCGGGGAAACTTTGAGAGCGATGAGAGCAATTCATTTTAGCCTCTGAAACTGTAGCATAATTTCCTGGTGTTCAACCGGTTTTGACGCTGAAATCATTGCGATTTAGCAAAGCAAACTGCAAACAAATGTACGTAAACTTAAATGTATACGTACAATTTGTATTTTGCCAGGATATAATTGGGGTGTCCGCATTTTATTGCTAAAATACATTTGTATGGATGTACGTATTTAATTTCTGAAATGTCAGAATACCGAAATAATTTACTGTCTAATTTATAAGCCTACGAGCGTGCGATGAACTCTGGTCTCCATTCGAAATGATCTACGAATAAAAACTTTGGCCTTTTATCATCATTACAATTTTTAAAACCCTATTATTTTTGTATCTGTTTCACTTAAAAAAAAAACAGGCAAATACATTGGCAAACACACAAACGGTGGCTTTCATCAACGGCGCTCCACAAATAGTTTCCGCAAGGTGACGATGTTCGATTAAATATCGCACGCCCGCGCGAGTTCCCGTCCGCCGGGACCCTTATTTTGTAGGGATCCGTCCTAATCGTTTTGACACGGTAGTGGTCGATCACTAATGAAATTGTTGCTCCCCATAATTTTGCAGTACAAGTGCTTTTAAGCGAGCGGCTTAAAGCCGGATCGTTCGACGGCACGCGCGTCGACGGGGAAAACACGCGCACGCACACAACACGCGAACCGACGTACATTAAAATATCATTCATTAAATCTGTCCACGGGATCCCAGGGGGGGGGAGGCGTGGGGGGGGGACGACGACGACGAGGAGTCTGCGGTCTAAGAGACGCGCGGCAAATCAGACCGACGCCGCCGCACAATCAGAAGCCGGCGGCGGGAACCGCGGAAAACGCGCCGACCGCGTGCGCGCTCGGCGGTCTCCGCCAAGGGGGGCCCTCGTCACACGTGGCAGCCGCGATTGGGGCAAAGGGGGGAAGGAGCAACAACAACACATGCACGGAAAAGAGGCGACACGTGCAGCCGGGACGATACCGCGGGTTAAAGAGCGGACGGGCGGGGGGGGAGATGAAGCAGTTGATGGAGAACGAGCGCTACGGCGAGAAAAGCGGGGGGGGGGGGCTGCGGGGGGGGGCGCGCGCTCCTCGTG
>CM025664.2:8710042-8722776 GCA_014621495.2 Entosphenus tridentatus
CAGATGTTACCGTAACCAAGCAAGGGCCACACGAGTGATAATTAAGAGACGAAAGAAGGTGGGCACAGAGCGACCACTTCTCGCGGCCGCACGGCACTTTGTACGGACAGCAAAGTGCGTCGTGGTGTCGGTGTAGTGATGGGATTATTGTCACCTTTAACGCTCGCGATTTAAAGGCTGGCCCCCCCCCCCAAAACCAAATCTCGCAACCGTCTTTCAACCACGGTATCTCCGCCATGCGCGGAACAGCTCTGGAGGATTTTCTGCTGATCCTAAATCAGTCTCCGCAGTGTTCTGTTGTCACGATTACTGCTCTGGAAACTTTTCGCTTGTGGTTGCTATGAATTGATGACCAATTCACCCGGAAAGTGCCTGAAGTCATCAGATCTCAGGGACCTTTGTTGTAGTGCACCGAGGAGTGACCACAAAGCCGAGGACAGGTGCTCACAGGCTGCTGTGGCCCTCACAGGTCGCTGTGGCGCTCACACACCTTCACCGAGTGACAGTGACCGGCGTGGTGAAGTATGCTCGTGGGCGTAGCCCCCACGGCACGGGGAGGCCCTCATCCAACAGTGCATCAACAATGGCCGTGCATGTCAAGGTACGATTACTTTTATACATTGTCACCGGTGTGTTGTACTTGCGCTGCATTTCTTTGCTCTGTTTTAACTTCCTGCCCCGGGTCTCCCTTGAAAGAGAGCTGTTAAGTCGTCTCAAATTGTCTCTCAATATCATCAGCCATGATCAATCCACTGCTGGAGGCAGGGCTTCCTCAACCGCTGCCACCCCCTCACGATCCTGCGATGTAACGATCCACTCAGCACCACCTGCACACGAGCGCATCGCTCCATCTCCTCAAGGACGCGCTGCCTTGCAGGAGGCGAAGGAGGCTTGAGTGTTTATTTTAGACTCGAGTAGCTTGCTTTTTATTATTTTACCAGCTAAGGCCCACTGAGCTCTATAGTTTTTTTTCTTGCAGAAACGACTTGGCCACAAATGATAGATCAACGAAAGTGGCTTATCACGTGGAAATGTATCGCAGCCAAATGCTCTAAATGCGCGTTGATTCTAAATGTGGAGGGGAAAACCGGAGGACACGGAAAAAAATCGACGCGACCTCGGGGAGAACTTGCAAACATCAAGGCACGTCAGGGTCAGGGTTGAACCCACGGCCTCCTGTACACCAGGCGTGGCAGTTCACATCTCGCCACTGCGGCACCCAAGCAGCTAGACAGCGTGCACCCGTACCAAGTCAGGTGCTTGGTGAGAGGCGAGACAAAATGTTACCCCTCCCCCCACCCCTTGCCGTGATCCCCCCCTCCCCCTCCAACCAACCTCCACCAAACGGCGTGGTGAAGCAAACGGGCTCTCACCCGGCTACAGACGTGCACTGGACGTGGGGAGCAGAGGCTCGCGCTAGACAATCGACCCGGCACAGCGACGACGACGACCGACTGAGTGCGGAGTCAGATGCCTCCCTCTCCGTGGCGAGTCCCGCCACGCTCCAACACCTCCCCGGAATTCTGTTGAGCCAAGCGAGGAAAGTGAAGGGGGCTTGCTGGGGGGGCGGGGGGGGGGGACGCCTTGCCTACCTACCCCCCCACTACCCTAACCCCTCCCCCACAAACACTCCCCCCCTCCCTCCCTCCCGCCACCTCCGTCCGTAAACCCACCACTGACACACGCCTTCCGTAGGTTGTCCCAATTGTGCTGGACGGGACTCGGCACTTAATCTCAGCTGGTGAGAGGCCCCATTGCGCTCAGCTGCTCCGTAGGAAGGACGACTGCAGTAGGGGCAGTTGCCCCGCAGTATATGAAGGTCTCAGAAGCTAAGCTGACTTCAGCATGGTTTAGTAGTTGAATGAGAGGCTGCCTGTGAATCGAAAGGTGTTGTAGGTATGTTGAACTTCTTTCGCACCGTACGTGGCCAACCGTGCGATATCGGAGGTGCGGGAGGAGGACGACAAATTGACGGGGGTGCCCAGGAGATGGCAGTCAAGCGTTGGATTCTTGAATCTATCTGTGCGGAGATGTTTAGTGTTGCCCCTTTGTATGCGTTGGTTTGGTCCAGGTTATTCTGGTTGCCCCACACAAGCACTCATGAATGGAATTGGCCAAGCGTCCCTCTCTTGAAAGATTCTCGTAAGAGACTCGTGGAAGTTTTCCTGAGCAAACAGAGGTCATGTATATCGATGGGACCTTTTTGCCAGTATCGAAAAATGTTGAAAAAAACAAGGATATGTTTTACTCCTTCTAGCAATAACACTGGAGGTGTTAATGTGTTCAAACACCAGGTACCTTTAAGTCTACGTGAACCAGACATACGTGTAAACAAACATGCTGTGAACTTCTATTGCACCGTACGTAGCCAACCATGCTAATCATTACCAGGAATGTAGCGACACATTCCTTTGATTAATATCGATTAGTAAGCTCGTGAAAAACACGCATCAAATCTCCTGCGTAATTCACACGCGTGGTATGTAATGGGTTCTCGTGTGACCTCTGCAGCCAATTAGTGGCCGCTACATTTACCGCGATGTACATAACAACAAAACTCAGCCATCCTTTAATCGAATCGGCATGCGACAATTCATACGATCGCCAAGGCAGGCGAATCATTCCACCCCGAGTAGAGTCCACGGAACAAACACAGCTAACTTATCACAAAACGCGACTGTATTTTATCACCCCCCCAAGAGGAATGATGATGATTAATTTTAGCAAACCACTACGCAGCATTTGAACTCTCAAACCCTGGGACGACGAGTCACGCGTCCCGACCGCCGCGATATTCCGGCATCGTTAACGCAAGCCGCGTGATCTCTGCACGGGGCATGTGCCGTCTCGCACGGTTCAATAAGCCGGCAAACACACAAAAAAAAACCACGGCGTTGTGACTTTTGTCACTTAGCCTCGGAACGGCGAAACAAAGGCGACGCTCGCCCCCCGTCACAACGTGTCGGCATTTCCGACAGCGTCGTCAGGACACGCCAACCGTGCGCTCGGCTTGGCAGCTTTGTAATGGTTGAGCGACACCGGCTTCGTTTTTGTTTGTTTGTCCGGCGGATCCACATTGTTTCGGAATAACAACGTCGCATTCCATGTAGTGGGGAGGGAACACGACGCTCGCCTCACGATACTCCCTCATGCACGCACTCCCCTACCTCTCATCTCTCATACCTCTCATCTCACTCTACTCATCTCACTCTACTCCCCTCCTCGCACTCTCCTACCCCTCATCTCTCCTGCCTCTCATCTCACTCTACTCCCCTCCACGCACTCTCCTACCTCTCCCCTCTCATCTCACTCTACTCCCCTCCACACCCTCTCCTGCCTCTCATTTCACTCTACTCCCATCCACGCACTCTGCTACCTCTCCCCTCTCATCTCACTCTACTCCCCTCCACACACTCTCCTGCCTCTCATTTCACTCTACTCCCCTCCACGCACTCTGCTACCTCTCCCCTCTCATCTCACTCTACTCCCCTCCACACCCTCTCCTGCCTCTCATTTCACTCTACTCCCCTCCACGCACTCTCCTGCTTCTCCCCTCTCATCTCACTCCACTCCTCTCCACGCACTCTCCTACCTCTCATCTCACTCTACTCTTCTCCACGCTCTCTCCTACTTCTCATCTCACTCAACCCCCCCTCACATGATCTAGATTTTAGCAACCGTGGCTATCTGTGGGAGCCCGCCTAAACGATTGCTCAGCGGGAGGAGGTGTCCCCTTCTCCTTTGCTGCCCCCGTACTGTGGACCGATCTATCCACAGCTCTCTGTGCTCTTGACCCCGTGACCCTGTTTCGAGTCCAAGCTCAAAATCCTCCTGTTGTCCTCTGCGAACGGCCTCTCGGGGTGCCGACAGCCAGACATTGGTGGAAGAGGCGGAAGCACCCACACTATACCCCACCACACGCGACCTGCCGACCGATCGACATAACCTCGGTTGTACCCCATTCGCAGTTCCGCTGGGTGGATAGAGGCTGGAAGGAATTTTAAAAAAGATGTGTTTAGAAAAAACTAAATATATATATACACACAAAAAAACTCGCGCTGTTGTTTCAACCACCGTGCCGGGAGATCGAATCGAACCGGCGAACTCGGGATCGCAAGCCCGGCGCGCTTGCCGACCGTCGCACCGCTGCGTGGCGGCCTCCAGTCGCAACGAACTCGACGCTCCCGAAATCCACATCGCACTGCACAATGGTGCCAGAAAAAGTGGCTCGGCGGAGTCGGCTACAACAGCGTTTGGGATCCCTCTCGAGGCCTTTAATTATCTGCCCTCTCTGCCTCCCTCCACCCCAACAGGGGGGTGGATAATTTTTTTTTCCCGGGAGGAGTTCACACGACTGCTTACAGCCCTCTCCTGGACATCGTGGGGACAAAAAAAAACTAGCTGCAGGAACCTTAACGCAATTGAATAAAAAGTGATCTTAAAAAAAACCAACTCGGTAATTATTTATCAAATAAATAAAAAATCGGGACGAGCGTAACATGATTCACGACCTTTCAGCTGACGAAGCCGAACTTGGAATTCCCCAGATTGGGAATGATCACAAACACCTTGTTGTCAACGACCCAATGCAGAAGATCCCTGAGGGGTTTGATCTTCCACGAAGCTCATGGTCCACCCTAAACCGCATCCGCTCCACAGACCATGGCAGATGTGGACACCTGATGCAACAAATGGAAAACAGTGTGCGATTGTGGTCATCCAGAACAGACCGTACAAAATCTAACGACGCAATGCCCGATCAACAAATACGAAGGAGACATCGCGGTGACTCACTCCGCTGCTCCGTGACGCGGCTGTCTGCCTTGACCACCCGCATGTGAAATTATAGCTGTTGTTCTGCATCTGCATCAGCCATACGGAAGAAGAAGAAGAACTGCGGATATATCTGCTGGCTTCTTAATCCACCTGTTTCTCTGCAGACCATAAAGAGACATCACTCCGTGCCAGACTGGGTAGCGATATCCAAACCGAGCGGTCCACGGCGGTGTGTTTCTCGCCTCCGGCACTCTTTGACTCACCACCACGGCCGGCACCGACATCCCTGGAGTGCCAACCATCAAAGTGTGTGTGCGGTGTGCGGCGGCTAGATTTGTAATATGAACCGAAACGATTGGTCATCGCAATGAGGAGGACCGTGGAGGGGAGGAGATGAGGGAGGCGGGGGAGGTCACGAAGAATGGAGTTGAGAAACGTTGGTTTTGCGGTGGATTTATTTTGTGTACAGCCTCCAAACAAACAACAAAACAAAGGAGCTCAAGAGATTGTGAAATGCAGAGCAAACTAAATCTAACACTTTCTAAAAATAACGAGTGAAATTTCGATTTAAAGCTTTCGTGACTGCAGGGATTCATCTTCTTGGTTCTTTCGGTAAAGTCACGTAGAAGGGAAGTAATAAAATAATAAAAATAAAACATAATAAAATAATTCTCACGACGTTTCGGCCACAACGCAAGTAGCCGTCTTCAGGTGAGTCGTCTGATGGTAAACAGGGTCGAGGTAAAGGTACAGTCCTATAACTTCTTGTCCTCGATGGTGTTTGGCCTAATCTTCCAGACGTCTCAGCTTCACCCCAAGGCTTCTTAAGCTCCCCAGACGTCAACCTCTCTTGCCTCTCTACGCGCTGCGAAGAAGGGACATCGTCCCCAGACGTCGCCTATTGTTTACATCTCTCTCGCCAAGGCCACAGTGTTATTGACGAATGTGGTGAGTTTTAGTTCCTTTAGAAGAGGTGGCAGGAGCAACCCTTTTGAGCAACCACACGTGCCCGTCCCATCGACGGAACGATTTGCGCCCATTTAATACTGCCGGGTAAATTCAACAAAGCTCCCCCATTGTCTCTTCATGAGCCGGTGACCTCTGCATTGCAAGCCCAGTGTGCCACTCATTGCACCGCGGCAGCATCCCAAATAAGAAGACAATATGTACATGGAACGTCTTTCGCACCGTACGTAGTCAACCGTGCTAATTCATCAATCGTTAATAATGATGACACGGAAGAAATGCAAGAGGGGAGTGGGTGGAGATGGGGAAATTGTGGCAGCACTCCATCCCAGCCCAGCCCAACCCACCCACTCGCCCACCAACCCACCCACCTGCCAACCTATCAACCCATCCTCCAACCCGCCAACCTACCCCACCCAAGTGCGTCCAACAATTGATCAGGTCGGCAGACGGCAGAGAGAGAGAGAGATGGGAGGGGGCAGGTGTTAGGCACGGATGACTGTGGCGGCCGAGCGGAACGTGCCATGCCGCAGTTGATGGTCCAGCAAAAGCAGGCTAAGCGAGATCGTTTGTGCGGTCGCCGTCCACACGGCCAAGCCGGTATCGCATGCGGCAGGCTGCCTCGCACGTGGGGTAATTGTAACTATAATGAAAGCAAAGGAGTAAATAAACCCAGAGGAGAACGCCGATTCTCGTTCCTTTTGAGTCCGCCGGTTTATTTACTTTTAATTCGCGCAATCGCACATCGACCGTTGCTGCGGCAAAACGCCAGGAAGCATTCATCGCGAAGTCAGCCCGGACCGTGGCGTATTAAACTCACTTGTAGGCACGTGCATGCACCACACGACACACAAAAAAACACAAAGATCTCCCCCATGTGTGGCTAGCGAGCGCCCGTTAAAGCCGGCCCGACGCAGAACGACGGTGTGTGTAAATCCGGCATCGCGCGCACCTGGCCACCTTTGGCGAGATGTCGACGACTCGCAACGGAAAGAGGCACACGACTACTCAGGCCGAGTCAACCGAGCGGAGACACACGCCACCTTAGTTCAGAATTCCGGGAACTGCGGAGCCGCGTGCAGGTGCCGGATGGATCGTTGCACCGCAGGATTGCGCGACAAGCTGGTGGTGACTTTAGCCAGGCCTTCATCCACCAGTGGATTGATCGTGGCTGCTGCTGCTGCTGCTGATGATGATGATGATGATTAAACTACAGCTGTCCGCAACGTGGGCAGGAGCTACCTCCGGGTCGCTGGGATCGCAGCCGACCGCGAAAACCGCACACCCCGATACGCCCGCAGATACGCAGGGAAGAGTTTTTTTTTTTCCGGCGACAGAGAAAGTGTGCGGCCGCACCGTCGCCACGACCTGGAGCCCCCAGAGCGCCGCCACCCCGCGGCCACCGTGACCCACGCCCGTCCAGAAGTATAGAAAAATATAACCACGGAAGGGGGGGGGGTGGTGGTGTAAACCTGGTCGGGTGGGGGTGGGGGGCCACAGCCCCCGGGAAATTGGTCGAGCGCCGTGTCAGACCCACGACGCAATCAAACACCGAAGGAGGGAGGGGGGGGACACGGAGCCCGGCGTCGTTTTGCGTATCCAGTGGAGGCGTCGTGAACGCGTGCAGCTTTCACCGCTATTAATCTCAAATGGCCGCGGTTAATTTTTTCGATGCAGGTGGGGGATCGAGCCGGAGAATGTGTAAATCGTACGCTCAAAAAAGCCGAAGAGACTGATCAAGTGGCAATCTTTTAAATTACCCTCTTTCACCGTTTGTCGCCTTGCACCAATATCAACGATGCATGTGTATCCGCTACACTGCGTATACACATACGCACATGTATTCCACCAAATGGCCGCGCGAGCTTTTGTTGTGTTATATTGTTTTAATAAAAGACGTTGCCGTTATCCGCCCGTAATTGAGCGTATTACGAAACGTAAATACATGAATGTATAACATTATAATAAGTGCAATTGTATTGACACATGCGATGCGTCGCATCGAATGCATTCTCTCGCTCTCGGAGTAATTCTATCCGTCGTCACGCCGCGCCTTGTTCTAACACACGCGCGTGACAAAGGGACTACCGCTGATGAAGGCGGATGACATTAAAGAAAATGTAGACTGTGTGGAACCAAAAAAAAAAGAAAATTAATACGTGTAGAAAATTAAATAACATTTTTTTTTAAATCAGTCAAGCCACTGTATGCCGTCACTGACACCGTTTCCACGGTTACAGACCGGTTATTAATTTTCAATTAAGCTGGGCAGAAACGCCGACAGATCGGAGCTGAACTGTGCAGCCATTTTAGTTCGCGAAGAAGAAGAAGAAAGCGCCTCGGTTAGCGATTCGACCGCGGTCAGCCTCCGTCCTCCGTTCGTCATTTGAAGTTTTTCGGGCTCGAAAAATACATTTCACACTCGCCGTTCGCTCCCCGCCTGTGATCAAGAGTCTCACTTCTTCGGCGGCTCGACGCGGCTCTCGGATTTATTCTCCAACGATGACGACGACGACGAAGACAAAAGTGGAATTTGCATACGCGACGAGATTTCCCGTCGCGTCGTGCCGAGGCCTCTCAAGCGATGACTTCGCGTTGCTCCGGAGGTGGCTTTTTTGTTTTGTGACACCAACGCTCGCTCGCTCGCCCACGCCACCAAGGCGTCCTGTGACGACCGCCGCCGCCGCCCGAGCCGGGCTTTGTCTGCTGGTCAAAGTGCCTCCCACCGCCGCCCTCTCCCTGCTATGATTAATGTGGCCAAACAACTCCTCACACAAACTCCAGTCCTCTCTCTCTCTCCACCGGAATACAGCAAAGCGCAACTATACAGAATCAGTAAGCACAAACAAAAACGTGGCCAAGGTTGTTTTCCCAAAATGTTTGTTGTTCAACTTTTCGCATTGGCCATGAATGTGACGCGCGAGCACGCACGATGAGACTGACCGTGGCAAGACCTCGTGACCCAGACACACGCGCGACGGCGAGCATAGTAGCTGCTGCTGCTGCTACTGCTACCGCTGCGTTGCTACAAGTGTCATTGTGGATTTTGGATCGGCTCCTGTGCCGGAACCCAAAAACGGAGCTCCCACGGAAGGGGCGGGCGGGCGGCTGCAGTGGGCGCACGGAGTCTGGGCCAGTCGGTTGTTGTTGACAAACAAGCGCTGGGCAACGCTCATAGCCCCCCCCCCGCCCCCCCGACTACCCAAGCTGACGCAAATATAAGCAGCTGCCGATCAAAGTTCTCCCCCTACGTTCTGCTCCCTGCGCCGGTGATCCACCACGTCTGTCCCAAAGGATGTCAATCAATCCTGCCACGCTGCGCTTAAGAGTCCTCGACAACTGTCGAGGCGGGTTCGCCTCCCGAAGAAGTAGGAAAATACGCTAACGCCATCGCTCTCAAGTGGCGTTCGTACCGTTTGACACGGTGGGCCGACTTTTCACTTCACGTGCTGGCCAGGTTTCGGTTCCAGAAGATTCGGAAGCCTCCAGAACGTCGAGCGGAAACTTCGTGAACGTCGTGGCGAACGACACGTGGCGGTACGGCAAAAGAGCACGCGCCGGAGAGCCGAAAACACGGAGGTCGGCGCCACTGCGAAAACCGACGCAGGGAAAAGCGACGCCGGTTTTTGGAATTTAGCGGAGCAGAAAACGGATCCAGAACTGTTTGGCGAGCGGGCGGGCGGGCGGCTGCTGCATTACTCGTCGATGATTTGAGAAAAACCGACGTGCACTTGTTAAATTCAGATGAGTGCTATATGACGAAATATTTGGTACGGATCCAAATCATAAAATACCGAGGAGCGATTCTAGGACCGTCGGACGCAGCAAAGTACACGCTTGCGGCTTGGAAAACTCAGCAAAAATATAACCTCGTTCATTTATTGTACATCATCACACACACAATTGTTTAAATATATATAGCATACATTTTATCCATAATACAGGTTTTTTTTGGTTCGATTACATAAATATAAATGTGTTGTTAAACCAGCCACCACCCGACACGGCCAATTAGTAAGGGTTGTCACGTAAACAGAACATGCCAATGCGTTACTAGTACAGCACTAACCAGTGTGTTGGAGAGTAAATCCACAACATTTGCAATTTGAGTCCGACGTTTCACCAGTAATTACCACTAGCATCATCAGGCGACAGCCAGATTTGTGGAGAAATATATGTATTTTATATTGAAGAGTTTAACAGTGTAAAAAAATAATTACAAGATGACAAAATAACATTGAATATATACATTGAACGTTTCGTATTATGCAGCCAATGTAGAATCCCACTTGCACTGATTTCAAACAAAACCCCATAGGAATTAAATATACACACGCGCACACGCACAATAATGTATTTAGAGCCCGAACAATGATTGCGTAGATTCTTTTGAGCGCATCTTTTGAGCTGTGATTGAATTAATAATGTATTAAAATAACCATAGAATTGAAAAAATTAACGCACAATTCCTCATTTGTTGTAAATCGGAATTATTCAATTGTCGTCAATAAAACACAAAACTAACCCAAGTAAACTACCAACGCTCGCTCCGAACATCTCTCCGTTGCGAACGAGCGAGCGGCCGAGCTAGGACACGAGTTGACTTTGCCATCGCCGTGGGGCAGCCAATTCATCGCGGGTCTTTTCACACGAACGGTGACCGAAAACGGCGTACGCGCACGGTGTCGCGTGAATATACGACGACGACAACGAGAACAAAAAGTTTGCGCATTTCAATCGAGTCCGGAGCACTCGCTCAAAAAATTCTATTTCGCGCAAGAAAAACTGCCCCCCAATCGGTTCGACATTCCTGACCGCTGTCGGGGCAGCGACGGCGGCGAGGATGATAAACATTTCGCATCACGGAAGTGATTTGTTGCTAACTTTTTTTCCCCGAGGTCACAGTCCTACGATTCGTAAACATCACCACGCAACGTTTTATTTTATCCCACGGACGCACCGTATTTCAATTACGCCTGTCACGCACTGCACACGTAGTATTACATTTGAGAGAAAATACACCGGCCGGGGGGCTTACCTTTCACGAACGAAGCCAACAAAAAATGGGTAACCAAAAAAAACCCCGAAATCACCAATGCAGTCTCGTCGCCAGACACAAAGCGCCCTTTGCAACTCCCTCTACATTTCTGTTTAGTCTTTAATCGTCACAATACAACTTAATGACCAAATAGATTGTATATAAAAAAAAGAAGAAAGCAATCTTTGATTTCTGTTTTTTGCTTAATATATATCCCGTTTCAATTGCGCCGCACCAGTGAGGGCCTGTCCCTTTTTTGTGTCCCCAGAGACAACGAGAGCCTCACGCCCCCGTCGCCCGCTGTAATCTGTCTGTTACGCGGTAATTATCCGGCCGAGTCATTACCCGGGCTCACGGCTGACGATATTATTTCCAATGCTCGCCCAGCCGGCGCAGTGCATTAGCGCAAAAAATACGGGCGGCACGACAGAGAGACAGAGGGAGAGGGGAGAGAGAGCGGGAGAGGGAGCGGGAGAGAGAAAATCAGAATTACAATGAATAATTAATCAGCGCAGCAGATGAATAAAGTACAGGTTTCATCTGCGACAAAAAAAATTGGGCTCCCCATCCCACGCGCCTTATTTTTTCATTTGCGCTCCCCCGGTGGGGTAACAAAGTTCTTCTTTTAACTGTTAAGTTTTTTTTATTCCATCAAGCCACACCCAATAACTGTCACCCAAATTTTTCGCGATAGATTTTTCAGTGCGTTAAGGTGCACCGCATAATTTATTCACTTTGCTCCCCTTTTTTTTGTTGCAAACATCCATTCTGCCCGACTTAAAGCAAATCCTCAACCGGCATAGACTGTTTTTAAGGGCAGCAATAAATATTTTATATTGTATATGGGACATTGGTTCATACGGACTCTTTTATGCATTACCCTAATAAAGCGAAATAAGTGGCTTGCTGTGTCAAGATCCTTTAAAAATACGTAATATATACCTCGTTTTTTTAATCTGTTTCTGCGGCAGGTTCATAAAGATTTTCCCGTGATTTAGATTTTTGGTCATTTAGCACCTGGCTTGGAATGCGGACTCTTATCTTGATGACAGTGTATGTATTGTATTTGGATTTTCAATTATGCCCAACGCTTTATCCGACGCTATAGGTGCGTGGTGTATAATGCGTGCAGCGCGTTGCGTAAAGAAAGCCGAGCAAAGCATATACGGTCAAAATTAACGTTTCTGTTGCTGCTGCTGCTGCTGCCGGGAAATAAATAAAGAACCGAACGATATGAATTAATAAATGATGGCCGTAGAAATATGTTCGGCAATCACGCATTAATCAATGTAAATGAATGACCACAGCTTGAAGACAGACTATAGCTGTAAATTAAACAAATCAATACGCGCACGGGTTTTTAGTGAGCGTAACAATGCTAAAGCTGTCTCTTGCCGCTCCTGTCACCATAAACGCTGTAAATAAAGCTAAGCTTTTTGGCCTCTGCTCCACAATCTTGGCATGTTCTTCCTTCAAGGGATGGCGATGAGGTGAGGCATGCGTGGACGTAAACACTTAAAGGTGAACACGCACAGAGATATGCATGATGCACACACACACCGATACTTGTGCAAATTAACACAGAGACAAATACCGGTGTACACAAAGAACGACGCACACACAGACACACAGAGCCTGTCAGATGTATTGAGAGGCACACAGACACATATAAACAGGCACAACAATTAAAACACAAACACAGTCAGCCACACACACACACACAACAAGCAACCAGGCAGTCACACTAGCAGACACACAGACACACAGACACACAGTGAGGCAGGCACACAGTAAGGCAGACACACAGACACACAGTGAGACACACAGACACACAGTGAGGCAGACACACAGACACAGTGCGACACATAGATACACAGTGAGGCAGACACACAGTGAGGCAAACACACAGACACACAGACACACAGTGAGGCAGACACACAGACACACAGTGAGG
>CM025664.2:8746854-8760870 GCA_014621495.2 Entosphenus tridentatus
GAGGGGAGAGGCAGGAGAGTGCGTGGAGGAGAGTAGAGTGAGACGAGAGGGAAAAGGTAGCATGTGTGAGTCACTGGAGGAATTGCCACTCAATTCAATCAGGTTCCCTTTGTTTAAAACCAGACGATGTAATAGATACATCTTGTTTTTGCACAGAACACGTGGGGTGACGATACCGAGCAGTGGCGCCAGATATCGTTAGTTTCTCCGAGTCATTTAGTGGGTGATCTCTCTCTTGCTTAAACCCTGGCCACCACCTGCATATGTACACAGCAAAATATACAAGTGGTAAAAAAAATTTCGATTGAAAAACTGACATTCAATGCCACTTGGCACGGGAGTTGTTTGACAAATACCGCAGTGTAAATTGGTTGCTTGTAATTAAGTGCAAAAAAAAACTAAATTCGCATTGTTTGCTTCCTCCTGGAATAATGAACACGCACGCGCACACAAGGACAAAGTTCCCCTGTAGAGGCACACAAACTAACGGGGCAAGTGCTGTTGGCGAGATCACCTGTTCTCCAACTCAGCAAGGCGTACAAAGCGGTGGTGTAGCCACCACAAAACCCAGACCGCTTTGTCTGCCGACTGGCGATGTTCATACACAGCACCGGGTACTCGCTTGAGGCCGAGTCGACCTAGTGGAGGCCCATGACCGGTTCGGATATTCGTCACTGGTTGTCGGCCGAGAGCGGGAATCGAACTCAGGTCGCCGGGTTCGTAGCGCAGCGCGCTAACCACTACACGACCGCTGCCCACAGATGCACACGTACATACACGTACACACATACACACACGACAGGATTTTAAACATGCAAAGCAATTTAAGTCCACGTTGGGCAGAGCTTTGATTTTAGCGCAGCTTCAGGGTTGCTATGGATGCCAACTAAGCTTTTAATCCTTGCCTCGGCTTTGAATAAACACCGCGAAGGATCGTGCGGAATATTCCCGCAAATATAAATTAAAACAACTGTTTGTTTGGGGCAGGTTTTTTTTGCCGACGGAAGCCTCAACGATAAAATGTTATAGTGTGTCACAGGTAGAACATTTCCCTGGCACGGGACAGCCCCCCCTCCCTTCACAACCTCTGCCCCCACTCCCCCTCCTCTGCAATCAGCAATGTCTCACTCCGCGCCGATCCACGCGGTTTCACAATCGAAGCGAACAAGCCCCCCCACCCCCCGTAATTACGCTTATTCGGCGTTCGCGCTCCAAAAATTAACACAACAATAATGTTTCCCACTATAATTACCGACGAGCCGCGTATTGTTTCGCGGGTGTATTTATAGATTATGTTCATCGCGAGCGAGCGCGCGATGAGTCGGCGTCGTTTAATTTTCGTTTCTCGGGAAATTGCGTCGGTGGCAAGCGAGAGTGGCTGGGTGGGTGGCGGGGGGGTGAAAACGAAAGAGGGCAGCTGATTTACTGCACGTCGACCAACACCCATAGCCGCTCACTGCCATCCCCGTTACAATTCAAAATTGAGTTGAAAGTTCCGCTTTCTTTCACTGGAGAACTCCTCTCGATTCGCGGGCTCTCATGACAAACTTCTCCGATTGCCAGCCGGTTTGTTCCCCCCCCTCCCGCCCCCCACAGGACAAAAGTCGCGGAAAACCCGGCAGATGATAGGATCCAGCGATAACGGTTCCCATGACATATCCGAGGATAAGTGGATTTCTGCTGAACTTATCCAAGGGAGTTAACATCTTGCCACGGTGGCGAGATATTAGCTACCTCGCCTGGTATACAGGAGGTCGTGGGTTCGATCCCGACCCTGACGCCTGCTGTTGTATATTTGGAGTCTGCGTGTTTTCCCCGTGGTCGCGTGGATTTTTCTCCGGGCTCCTCCGGTTAGAAGATTTAGTTACGATAAATTTGCACGACGTTGAGCAATCGTTTGTGGCCAATGTCACTTCTGACAGAAAGCTGCGTAGCTCAGTGGATCCTTACCTGGTAAAATTAAATAATTTGATGATTGAGGGCATATGTGTTCACACCGTATGCTCCTCGGGGCCCCGCCCCCCCCCCCCCCCCCCGAGGTACAACCTCGTCTCCTCCTCGTCATCTTTACTCATTCCTCATCATCGTCGTCTCTTTTCCTCACTCCTCGTTATTGCCCCCGGCTTCTTTATATTTGCTTCTATTTTTATTTTTTGTCCCCGCACCTCCGATGAGCACGGTCGGCTACGTACGGTGCGAAAGAAGTTCCAACAAACATAGATCAGTAAGTCATGAACTCTTGGTCATACCCTGAAGTTGCCCAAACTCAGAGAAGTCACCAGAGACTTTACTTGGAACGTTGCTTGAACTCAATATACTCCAAGCCACATTAGCATTCTACAGGCCCAATTAAACCTCTTTAAAACAATTTTTTTAATAAGTATTTGAGTTGTATTGCTTTTTACCAGAATTGATTAGACACAAACTCGCCGAGCTTAATTGCAAAATGCCCTCGGATGTTTTGTCTGAAGACCGCGAGATAAAATCAAACCCATATCGACGACCACAGTTTGACAGGAAATAAAAGTCAAAGCGTGCGAACTCTTGCAAGTGGTGCTCATCTCTGCCGGCAAAAACCCAGGAATCGTACATTCCACATTCCTCTGCCAGAAACTAGTCTCTCTACAGCAGAACCACTCTGAATGATGATGGATCCTCACCTGGCAGGAGAACAGAGAAAGGAAGTGGGGCCTCAACTTGAACGAGGGTCCGGGGGCCGATTGCACTGATGGCTGGGAGAACTTAGTTCCAGAACAAACTAAACTTAAATAAACAATTTTTACTTTACCAGCAACTGGCCCACTGAGCCACATAGCTATTTTTCAGAAGCGACCTGGTCACAAATGACAGCCCAATCAAGTGGCTTATCATCAGCGTGGAAATTTCTCGCAGACGAATACTCTGAACGCACGCCGATTCTAAATGTGGAGGGGAAAACCGGAGGACCCCGAGAAAAATCCACGTGACCGCACGGAGAACACGCAAACTCAAAATATACAGGCATCGTCAAGGTCGGGATCGAGCCCATGACCTCCTGTATCGCAGGCGAGGCAGTTAACATCGCGATAAGTGATCTTCCACTAAGCAAATGCACAGGGCTTTCACAGAGAGAATTGCCAGAATGGAGAGTGCGTGGAGAGCGGGGGGTGTAGTTTGAGGAGGGGGAGGGGGGGGTACGCAGTGGCGATTCCACGTTTGATCGTGACGACAGCGCGACCTTGAAATCGATCCGGGATTGCATCCGATGGCATGGCGGCGTCGTGGTCTCATTTACAGACGCGGGCGAGGGGTCAAGAAGCAGCGACTGCACGGACCTCCAACCACACAAAAACACCGGACAGAAGGCAGCTTAACCTCACCCCCCCCACCTCCCCCACCGGAGCAGCAGCAACAAGCCACGCCGAATCGCTCGTCCCACCAGCAGCCGACACGGCTACGGTGTGAGTGTCCCACGGAAGGCGGCATGCGCAGCCCCTTTAGAGTGGCCCTGTTTGCGTTACTAAGTACCTTCGGAACAGAGTGGCCACATTAAGCGGTGGCGTGCCTCTCTCTCTCTCTGCTGGCAAGTGGGCCTTGTTTTCCAATTAACCTTTCACGGGCCCGTTCTCTTGACCCCAATCGGCGACTGCTTGATGACTGCGGTGTCCAAACGGGCGGACAACAATGGGATAAATAAATAAATAACACGTCGGGGGAGGGAGGGGGTGGGGGCCGGTGAACGTCACCGCAAGGTGCCGAGCCAGCGGCATCGTGTTGGTGGGATTCCGTCCTGCGTTGTGGCTTTTGTTTCAGTTTCATAATCCTGACCTTTTGCGATGCCTCCGTATGTAACGCTGCCGTGGTCCAATCGCGAACGCGTTGAGAGACTAACAACGCACAGCGCGCCGGTTCTTTACGATCTCCCGGCACCGGCAGACAAAACGACGTGGAAGGTTTTTCTTCAAATACCACGCCCCCCCCCACCGCACCTCGTCGCTGTCCAACTCCGATTAGCACGGTTGGCTACGTATGGTGTGAAAGAAGTACGTACATACCCAGCGGCATAATTGGCTCACCGTAGCTTGTCAAACGGGAGGTCGCGTGTGGTGGGGTAAGGCGTGGGTACTCCCCACCTCTTCCAAGACGTCTGGCCGGAGTGCAAATGCGGAGGGGGCCCTTCTTGTCCGGCGATGGCACGGGCTCGTACGGAAATTGCAGGCAGGGCCGCACCTCTATCTTCACATCACATCTGATCATTGATACATTGACATTGCATGTGCTTTGCAATCCAGATCTCCCCTCGTAAAACGGACCAAGTCTCGGTGAGTTATTTCTCACCCGCTTTTTAATAGTCGGCTCTTCAGCTAATTCGTGCCACTCATTTAAAAAAAAACTCTCCATTGGTTCGTCAATCATTGTGGCCGGGCCTCCTCCGTCCGTCACTTTGCGTGGCGCGGAGTTTTTCAACTCAAGCTCAGGCGACGGCTTTCGCAGAGGCTGCTCAGAGGAGATCGTTGCGTCGGAGCTGAGAGACGCAGGCGTGGGCGACACGGGCACGGCCTGTTTGTCTGCCGGAAACCGCGCTGAGTTTGTGGCAGCAAGAAGAAACGTGAGAACAACCACACGTGGATTTTTTTAGCACACGTGCCTTTAGAGTTTTTCTGGCTGCTCGAAATTCCCGCACGACGATGGTCCATTTCGTTCAGCTGTCACTTGCAATAGCCAGGTCGCTTCAGAAAAAAATTGCTATACAGCTGAGTTGGGCCTTACCTGGTCATATAAAAAGTTTGGTTTCTAGTTTAGTAAAACCCGAATATGCAGCCGGCATTCATTCGCACGCCCCCCCCCCCCCTCCATCAGAGACTCCGAGTCAGTTGCAGGGGCTCGGCCCGGCTATTTGTCACGGGGCTTCCTCGTGACAAATCCCTCGCCACCTTCTGCACAAAGCGCTGGGGAATCCGCGGCGAGCGAGGGGAGCGTCTTACGTCTTACGCCGCCGCGCAAAGCCAACGCCGCACTGCACAAAATCGGAACAACTCCCCACGGACGGGGGAGCGCCACATTTAAATGACGACGACGACAACGACATGACCTCGCCACCACCATCGTCATCATCGTACAATGCGAGCAAATATGTCACCGTGTGTATTGTGGGGGGGGGGGTGTTATTTACTTTTTTTCACCCCCCCAATACACACCCCCCTCCCCCTTTTTTTCACCCCCCCACCACCCCCTCCCCTCTTTTTTTCACCCCACCCACACCCCGTCTTAATCTGGATATTTAACATCAACAACAAAACGCCGTCGATTGCCAGCGTAGGCGTCCGTGCCGGGGTAACACACGCGGAGGGGAGGGCGACCGCTCCTGACGGGAGCCATCGTTCGTTCGTTCGCCGCAGCCCTGATCGAGTAATTATCGCGGCGATAATTCGAGCCGGGATTTAGCCGAGAAGGACCGTGTGGGGTAGGGACGTGGAGGAGCTTAGAGGTAAGCGTTGGGTGGGTGGGTGGCACGAGAGGGTTGGCAGCGACGGTGGGGGTTGTGGGTTGACGCTGAAGCCCTCGCACACAATGAGGTGACATCCACGTCGCGTGGTTTGTTAGGCCACCACGTGCCAGCGAGCAAACTACTCAGCCAAAGGGCTTCGGGGGATCCAAGCAGCCCGCGGGGAGGCCCGCCAATTCATGAAAACACACGGGTGGCAACACACACCTCCGATTAGCACGGCTGGCTAAGTACGGTGCGAAAAAAGTTCGGCATACACGCATCAGCTCGACCTCAGATCCTTGCTAATTTAAAACGTCCCCAAAAATCGAAGTCGCCACCAATGAAGTAATTTTAATCGCAAATGAGTCTATTAGCTTGAATACGCCTCACCCAAACGCCGCCGTCTGCTTGGGGTCTCCACTGAACCAGCACTGCTCCCGTGTGTCCCCCCCCCAACTCTACCACCCAGGGCCTTTTCTTGCAGTGCAGTCCCCATTTGTACTGAGCCCAATAAAACTTCGCATTCATTTCTCTCTTCGTGCAAAAGGTTTCGCCTGTTGGCACGTTTATTAGCCGCTTACATCTCAAAACATTCAAAGCTCTGCCAAACAATGCACTGGAAATGTGCTCAGCCTGGAGCCTTCTCATTAACGAGCTGCTGGTGAATTCTCTCATTAAATGGAGAGGGGGGGGGGGAAATATACTCTCCACGAATTAATGGACTCGCTTGAGAGCAGTGGAACTAACCGCTGTAAGCCAAACTAAGTTGCGGTGGCGAGATGTTAACTACCTCGCCTGGTATGAAGGAGCACGTGGGTTCGATCGTGACCCTGAGATGCCTGCTGTATAATATTTGGAGTCTGCGTTTTTTCTCTCCCCGTGGTCGCGTGGATTTTTCTCCGGGTACTCCGTTTTTTTCCCTCCACGTTTGGAATCGACATTACGCGTCGAGAGCATTTGGCTGCCAGAGATTTCCACACGATAAGCCACTTCTCGTTGAGCCATCATTTGTGGCCAGGTCGCCTCTGAACAAGAGCTGTATAGTTTAGCTTAGGAATAAAAGCAGTCAGCCCCCGCAATCAAATACGATCAATAATCTTGCTTTCAAGCTTTCGTGACTGCAGGAATCCATACTCTTTGGTTCTTTCGGTAAAGTCACGTAGGTAGAAAAATAAACGTCGTGATATATGTTTTATTTATTTATTTTTCTACCTACGTGGCTTTGCCGAAAGAACCAAAGAGTACAACCAATAATATCCACAGTTATTTTTTTTTCGCAAGATGCCACTGCCACCGCAACCTGCACCAGCCCCTTAAAGAGCACGCGAGTCCATTTTCTAAAGTTCTCACCCGTGAACAGATCTTGATTTCTTCTGCGCCGCCCTCCGTTCGCATTTACGCATCCTAAACCCCCACACCGACCTGCAAATGTGCTCGTGAAACTGCCGCGTGCCTACCGAAGAATCGTTCCTGTAACCTTTTCTCCATCTCCACCACCCTCTCCTCTCCAACCCCTCCGCGCCCATCCCCACCTCGGTCTTTAAACGCAAAGTGGCATTCAACGCCGCGTGCCGCAATCCAATGTGTGGATTTTAATATGCGTCAAACGAAAATGAAAGAGCCGAGCCGGCTGACGCCCTCCCGATGCCCGTGGGGGTGGGGGGGGAAGAGTCCTCTCCGCATTTCCACGGTAGAGCCAGGTGCCGCTGACAGTTGTTGCTGCACTGCGTACGAGAAAGAACGAACGAGAGAGAGAGAGAGCAAAAGAACAGGAGCGCTGTTTCCATCTTAATCTCGTTCCCCCCCACCACCACCAGCAACCACCCACAGCGGCTGCGTTGCGCCGCCGCGTGTGTTGACAAACAAGCACCGCGCCACACACGTGGTGGTGGGCACGCCGGCTGCTGTGTGCATTTGCCAGGCGCGATCAGCACCGGAGAACAATTACAATTAACTCAACAGCCCTCAAGTATTAATTACACCCATTAAGGGAGGCACGCTGGGACTCAGCGCAAGGGGGTTGGGGTTGGTGGAGGGGGCGATGCTTTAATTACTGCGGCGGGGCTGGCTCTAATTACTGAGCAAAGGAGGGGGGTGGATGGGGGGGAGAGATGTGGGGGGGGTGTGGAGAAAAGCCGTCAGTGAATTAAGCTAATTAGTTGGGAAGTCCCCGGAATTAACGTTAATTAGTTTTCGGCAGTCAGCCAAAACGCCTGCAGTTTGGAATGAGGCGGGTGGCTGGGTGGATGGGCTTTCCCCCCCCCCCCTTCTCTGTCAAACAGATGTTGCACTTATTTTAAACGAGGCAAAAGCTGCCAGCTCTATAATAATATTTACGGGGTGTTTTTTTGCGCGCGCATGTGTGTTCGCGTTACACAATTACATCAAATCGGAGTGGGGGGTTTTTGAGTTATGTACGCACCAAGCACGCACGCACAGCCGTTGCGAGTAAACATGCGAGCGCGTTAATTCCGCGTGCAGCCACTTGCTTGCTTGCTTATTTGCAAATAATTCCGAAGCTGCTGGCACAGCAACAACAACAACAACAAAAATTGTGAACCGTCGGTTCGGTGCAGGGGATCACGTGGAAGTACTGGGCACGTTATTCCTCCGAACGGCGCAAACACACAATTCTCACGACGCTTCGGCCACAACGCAAGCAGCCGTCCTCAGGTGAAGACCAGGCCTGTCGGGGAGACAGCGTCGTGAGAATTATCTTATTATGTTTTATTTTATTATTTTATTATTTCCATTCTACGTGACTTTACCGAAAGAACCAAGAAGACGAATCCCTGCAGTCACGAAAGCTTTAAATCGAAATGTAATACATACTTTGGCATTTCCCTCCTGTTAGCCTTAGGCCTCTTGTCACCTCAATCCGGCCTGGCCTACGACGCATGAGGGCTTCTGTTTACTAGCCGCATTGAATTTGTTTCCAAAATCTCATGCCGTGGTCACGAATGTTACTGAAGACTACGAAGCCTTCAGTAAACACACACTTTGGCGACGCTGTATTTGGGCAGTGGTTGCAGGCCTGGTCTTCACCTGACGACGGCTGCTTGCGTTGTGGCCGAAGCGTCGTGATAATTATCTTATTATGTTTTATTTTATTATTTTATGTATTACATATTGCAAAAATATATATAAAGTCATTAAACGTAATAATTTTTTTTACCCATGTGATATTAACACATTTATTCGACTCCGGGTAAAGTCTTTAAACATAAAATCCCTCACTCGAGTCATTCGAACGAAAACATCTCCCTACCTTAAGCTGTGGCGGCAACGTCACGAACGCCGCCACAACGTAATTCAAAGACGAAAAAAAATGTCCGATGGCCACGCTTACCGTCGCTAGGCCGTGACTTGGACGTGATATGGATGGCCTTAGAAAGGAGGGCCTACAAAATACGGGTTAACCCGGCAATAGTCGTAGGTGTCGTGGGAACACGGCTGGCTACGTACGGTGCGAAAGAAGTTGAACATACATACAAACACCAACACCTCCGATTAGTACCTCTGCTTAGCACGGTTTGCTGCATGCAGTGTAAAATAAGTTCAACGTATATACATACACCAAAACCTCCAATTAGCACGATTTGCTACACACGGTGCGAAATAAGTTCGGCATACATACACGCGTACAAGAGACGGATTGAGTTTGGCCAGGATCCCGTGATACAACGAGCGCTCTTTGCCGTGGCACCAGTACACGAAGTAGGCCGGACAGGGGAAAGAATTAGCGGCACATGCCACAGAGGCCAACCTCATAATGAGCTCCAGAAAACACAGAGAATCCCAGGGAAGTTACAGCAGACAAACTTCAACCGTTATAAATGCATGAATAAGCAAGAGTCTGGCTCGCCACATGAACAAATACAAAATACCACGTTGGTCCATCAGCCCTTTCGTGGACCAATGTTTTTTGCACAGCATTTGTTTGCAAGAAAACCCTGATCCACTTTAGATTTTATGTAACACACCATCAGCATGGCCAGGCTGCTAAACGAACGCCTGGCGTTATAGCCAAGAGCATGCCACAAAAGTCCATAACGATTGACAGCGTTTTCTAACTGGCATTATGCCATGAAATTGACATAATTTTTCACGAAATACATTTTCACGCAAAGAATTTGATTGAGCCTAGATCATTTTTTTTGGGGGGGTTTGTTTTTTAACCTTGTTTTTTAACCTTAAAGGTTTCCACTGCCCAAATGAAGACTTTAAACCCAGCATCTCCAGACGGGAAAAACCAACGTGTGAGGCCACACGCCACAGAGGCTAACCTCATAACGACCCACAGAATAATAATTGAGCTATTCCCACGTCACTACGAGCAGTGGTCGGGGGGGGGGTGGGGGACAGTCCCGGGATATAATTATGGCCTTTTTCCTCGATCTCCTTTGTTTTGTTGGGCCGGGTTTGACACCCCGGGGGGGGGGGCCGCACCCTTTCCCCCCCCGCGGTGCAAAAATTTCCCCCCCCCCAAAAAAACCCCCCCCCCCCCCCCCCAGTGGAGCGAGAGCCACTGGGAATAAAACGCACAACAACATAAAAAAACACACAGAGAAAACACAAATCCATGCAAAGAGCGCGCTGCGACGGGCTCGCTCTCGGAAGGATTTCCTTCGGCAAAACCGCGACAGGTCAACAAACGCAACACGGGAGGGGACTCCACTCAACCACCACCACCGCCACCCGCCCCCACCTCGAAGCGGCGTAGGAGGTGGCCGGCGATTACCATAACCGCAAAAACCACGCGCAGTGCGGACGGGCACCCTGGCACGTGCGCGCGCGCCGACACAGCCAATTACGGGCAAACATTCGTGGCGCGACCCCACTGCGCACACCACGGGCGCTGTTTGGCAGGGGCTGTGTACAGGTGTAAGCGGCTGTCGACGCACGCACGCACACGCGCGCACACACGCACGCACGCACCAAACAAGCGGAGCTGGCGGCTGGACAGACCGTAGCAGCGTGATGTGATTTCCTTTGTTTACTCAGGGAAAAAAAGGGTCAGTCCACGAATCATCGTCGGCATCATCATTAGCCAGCAGCAGCGGTCATGATTTATCCACTGCTGCGTGACGGCCTCCTTGCTAAGCCATCACCATCCATCACGGTTACTTCCTCCCTTCCACCGTGCTGATGGGCGACTTTAACACGCCACAACACAAACACGAACGCTGCTGTACGGAGACACCGTGCAAAACTGTCTTGATCGTGGTGGTTCGTTTGACCACACTTGACCGTGACGATCGGTGCAGGTTGGTGAGGAGCGGTGGGGAGTGGTGGGGAGTGGTGGGGAAGATCAGGGGGTGGGTGTCCAGGACCAGCTCTGTTATCACTCACCATTAGCGCAGGTCACTGCGTTCGAAATGCAGTGGTGGTAACCACTATGCCACTGCCCCTCAACACAAGGACAAAGGTGCCCGGTGTAGCCTTTAATACCGTTGGGGCAAGTGCTGTTAGCGAGTAGCGCCTATTGAGGGGTTATAACTCGCGCAACTGCACACGAGGCTGCGAGAGGTGGCCAACACCACGTCCCAGCCGCCTTTGTCTCCCCGGCGCTGATGCCTGCACACCGCACAAGGAGGGCCGGGACGGGTTCAGATTATAATCCCTCGAAGTTATCGTCGCCACTGATCTACAGCTTAGTTCCCCCCTCTCTATTCCCCGATTAAACTAAAGCACCGAGCACCTGCACCCAACTTTTATAAGTTTTTCCCGGCGCCCCTTGCTCCCGCCACGTGCCTCTGTCGATCTGCGTGCGTTTGTGTCACCGTTAGGACCAACATTCACGAGGGATTACTTCGCAAACGCACCTAACTTCTGTTGCGTCTGGCGCCGCCCTCTTCGCTGCCATTATTATATTTGTGCTGGGGGGTTTTTTGGGGGTTTTAATTCGCGTGCGGTTTCGTTTTGCGAATCGCTCAACGCCTCCGTCGTGAGTTGTGCAGCATTCCTCAAGGACTCTGCTTCGTTCGTTCTCTGCAGCAGTCGATGCTTTTTTTGCTGCTCAGCTCACATACCATCACGGATCTCCCGTGGTGTAAAATGTTAAAGATAGGCGCGCGACTCGCGAAACGGCGATCGCCCGTGCAACGAATCAATTGAACTCAAAACTATCCGTTCGCGAGGAATCCTACTCAGGTTTGTCAGATCCGCGGCTCCAGTGTGCTAACCACCGTGCCACCGTTCCTCACAATGTACCCACACACACACTCAAGAACCGTACAACGTTATCATTTCAAACAGTGTGCGTGGCCTGTACTTAGTTATGACATAAACCCTTCACAGTGAATCTACAAAGTGTCACGGATTCAGGGTCACGATTCAGTATAAGAGTAAATAGAAAATTGCGGCCACTAGTGGCTGCAGGCATCATCACCGTTTATTATTATTATTATTTACAAACCCCTCCCCCCCCAACCCACCACCATACATTACATCTTGAGGCACCAGAACAAAAGTGGGGTGTTTGAGATAATTACTCAGCAAGGAAGTGATTGGAGAGCAAACGCAACGTGCGAGAACAACACGGTACAGACGATGAACACAATGAAGAGAATTAACCAAATCGATCTCGTGAACCCGTTGCATGCCACAGGCGCGACTTCATTGCCATCGATTCGCACGCGGGCGTGCGTGTGATCCAATGGTCCGTTCATCATCGCGGAGCTTAGGAATCGGGACAAATCGACGATGCACCGGTAGGTACATCTCCAGCTGTGGCGGCGATCGCGGGAGAGCAGCGTTCATCAGTGGGGGGGGCTCTTCTGCCCCCCACCCCGCCCCCCACTCAAACTCACGCAAGTCGACATCGTGTTCGGGGATGTGCCCACGTGTTGCACGGCTTGACGTCCGACGTTTCGCTCCGCGTGATGGGAGGCTTTTTGGGGAACTGAGTGGGAAGCTCCCCAAGCACGTGGGGTGGAATGTCAGACGTCGCGCGAAGAATTGCGTCAGGAAGCAGCGGTGGACTTTGTTGGTTTCTAAGCGATGAAATGTGCGTGGGGGTTTGTTGTTATTTGTTTTAAAGCAATGATTCTCACAAACATGATCGTACTGCGCGTCAATTTTAGCTCGAAGCATGAACTGCAATTCAAGGCTCAGCAGTTCTTCCTTTCCAGGACATTTAAAAAAATACATATTTCTTGCCCAGATTGCGCCGTGACAACTTTACAACAATGGCAATCTAAAGATGACAGCGTCCCTTTAGCTCACGTTTTTACGGCGCGCAAATCACCTGCATTTCTACGTCCGAGACACTCCGTTCGCCGAGGAATACATCCGAGACGGGCGCGAAGGAACATCTCTTACCGATGAGCCACAATCAACATTTTTTAATTTTAATATTTTCATAATATTACTTCAGTCAAACATCCTAAATAGTGCGTGTAATAACACACACTGTGTCCCCAAGTTGTTAAGGCAGCACCTTATATTAAATTCCCATGCTAGCTTGTAAAACTAAGCCGTGGGCAATAAATATGCAAAGAAGAAAAGTGATCTCGTGTTAATATATTGGAATTTCCGTTCCCGGGTATATTTCGCCTTTGAACGGTTTGGGCTGTGAAGTTATTATAAAGAGCAGGAGATTAACGCAGCTATTGTGTCCCTGGTGCTTTGAGGAAGGGGTGCCCTTTGAGATAACTGCCGACGCCACAAACAATGAGCCGGTCACAAGCGCCGGGGAGAGAAGGGTTTACCGGGGGAGGGGGGGGGAAAAAAAGTTAACCCTTTCCGGCACACGGTGGGCGACCCAAATCGACGATTCGAAGATCCTCCCGCGCGGAGCGGCTCCCGGACATGGGATCTGGTCCGCGAGCGGCCGGCCGAGGTTTCTGTTCGGTTACCTCCTAGACACGTGGGCGCGCGCGCTCGCGGGGCTCGCGACGCTCGCCGCGTGCGTGTCCACGAGGAGCCGGGGACGGGACGTCAAGCTTGGAGACGGAGGATCCGTTGGGAGAGAGGGGCATTCGCGAGCTGGAGGCGATGGGCTCACCCCTCTCACCGGGACGTGGGGCTTGAAGCGTAGTCGAATCTCAAATGTGCCTGAAGACACTAGTTGTTGATGATCGCGAATACCTCCGCAACAGAAATGCGTAGATTCGGCTAATATGTGCCGGAGCAAACAAACACGCGCTCAGCCACAAACGATGCAATTGTCGCATTTGCCAATTTGGCAAAGGACGATGCCACCCACGCACATGGCCCCCCGCGCGCCGGTCGAACTTCGAATTTTGGCGGCGCGGAAGGCGACGGACGCCAAGGTCCAGAAAAACTCGAAGCTTCCTGCTCGCGCGCTCAACGCCCACCCGCCCGCCCGCGAACGAACGGGTTAATCAAACCCCTTCTCAACTGCCCGAGTTAATCCGCCCGCAACCTTTCAGCGGCAGACAGAGGAGGGGCCAGCCGGCCCTTTGAAATGCAGATCTCGGCGTAAACTCGATTAGGGAATTTGGCGGGCAGGATTTCGGGCCGGGATGGTGGGTCCGGTTTTGGTCCGCAATGGTGGGGGGGGGGGGGCGGGGGGGGGGGGGGGG
>CM025664.2:8760970-8776894 GCA_014621495.2 Entosphenus tridentatus
CAAGTCAGTGGTGGAGCGACTACGAGGATAGGGAATTGAGAGGGGGGCTAGAAGTGAGAGGGGGGGGCGGTGGGGGGGGGGAGTTAGAGACTGGTGACGGGGCGATGCACGCATTCAATGCCTTATCTCCCTGCGCCCCGACCAATGCGGCAATGCGGGGCCTTCTCTGGCACCCAGCGGAAAAAAAGGCCACATTAGAGAGGATTATCTGACACACAATGGCGCCTGCAAAGCTCTTCCCCGGTGCTGAGAGGGACAGGTCCAAGAGCAGCATCAAAGGACCCCGGCTGGGTGGAGTTTGGCACAGACACTGGGAGGGGGGCCAGGTGGGGATATGTGGTGCCTGTAACGAGCAATGAATGCGAAACAGATTAAACGTGAAATGTTAATTTGCGAGCGAGATCGTGACAACGCCGCTCGCCCGCTGCTGTTTTGGGGTTTAGTAATTAAGAGGCTTGTAGCGATTCACAATCCCCCCTCCCCTCCTCCCACCGCCGTCTCCCAAGGGATGCGATAGATCTTCATCGACGCGACGAATCGTCATCGCATCTCTAGATCAGTCGAGCTGCCACGAATGGGGGTGACGATTCAATGAGTTCACTATTTTATATAGTCTCATTTTGACGCCTTTGTGTCTATCGTGGTGTGTTCAGACACAGTTGGCTCTTTCCATAAGCCTAAAACACAAGGTTACCAAATTATGTAGGTACAATTCGCAAAAAGATTAAGATTATTTTATGCATGTATCAGTCTAAGAACCGATTTTGGCTTTGTGAATCCCTGCATCGTTGCATGTCTAGTTAGTGATAAGAAAGAGAACATGATAATGTTGCAGCGTTGTTCATTAGAGAGCGAGAAATTATCCCGGAATTGTGATTTGCTACATGCGTTTAAAATATGCCCAAGGTAAAAGTGCGGCCCTGCAAGTGCTCGCTCACTGCCACTGCTGGCAGAAGGGCCTCCACTAGAGGGAGCAATTGTGGAGCCCCTCTAGAGGGAGGGTTAAGCACTTGTACGGCACTCTTTGCAGTCCACATCAAAATAAAATAACGACATCATCACTATCTGCTTGCCAATAATCTATGAATCGCGGTTTAAGACGTCATCAACGACAAAAGATGCCGATTCCACCAAACCTCAACGCCAACGCTCTCTCCGCTTCTACCCTCCCGTCGCCAGATCCTGCAGCTGCTGCACAGTTGACGTGCAGTGACCTCCCAAGATCCGTCCTCACAGAGTCTCCCACCGCTCGCTCCGAAGTCTTCCCCTCGGTCGCCTAGACTCGTGGGGACCACTCCGAGGTTACGCCCGTCTCGGAAATCGACAACCCCCCCCACCGCCTCATCCTGCACACGCGTCCCACCCAGAGATGTGAACTACCTCGCCTGGTATACAGGAGGTCGTGGGCTCGATCCCGACCCTGACGCCTGCTGCTGTATATTTGGAGTCTGCATGTCTCTCTCCCCGTGGCAGCGTGGATTTTTATCCAAGCCCTCTTGTTTTTTCCCCTCCACATTGCGAAGCAACACGTGTTTAGAGTGTTTGGTTGCTATAAATTTCCACGTGATGATACGCCGCTTTAATGAGCTATCATTTGTGGCCAGGTCGCTTCTGAAAAAGAGCTGTATAGCTCAGTGGACCTTACGTGGTCAAAGAAAAACAATGTTTAGTTAATTTAGTAATAATTTGCCTACGCTTTACGATGCCTTCGTGAGGTTCCAACGTTCAGGACACTTCGCTGCCTCTACCTTGTTATACTCTCGCACACACACGCACACACACGCGCACACACATGCACGCACACACACACACAACAACAACCGCCATTCGCCACTAAGTGGCGGTGACGTCACCACGACGCTTGTGCCAGACCACACACACGCGCACACATGCACACACACACACATGTCATATTTTCGGACCATACAAAAACAGTGTAAAAAAATATTAAAACCCCAAACCGACGGCGTTTTATACATTTCAAAAACACGCTCGACGGTATTTATCAGCAACGCGGATGTTTTC
The DNA here is from genome assembly GCA_014621495.2 of Entosphenus tridentatus. Lineage (NCBI taxonomy): Eukaryota > Metazoa > Chordata > Hyperoartia > Petromyzontiformes > Petromyzontidae > Entosphenus > Entosphenus tridentatus. The sequence continues at coordinate 8,762,996 of CM025664.2, forward strand.
ATTCAACTAAATATTTGAATCGATATTGAAACTTTTGTTAATGTATATACCCGTCGCGAAGACAAATACCGTCCCCTCCCCCTGGCCACCGACGACCCCCTCGCGCCGGTGTCCGATTTGCGCGCGTGAACTTCAGCATCCATCAGAAATGTTCATCGAGACCGGAGGAATCCGATGAGCTACAAAGCCCTTCTGCGCACCACGCCTGCGCGCGGTCCAGCCATGGCCACCGGCCGTTCACACGCGCTCCTCCGACCGATCGATCCGCAACGCGCAAATACGATCGCGTCGAACGTTACGCAACGCGAGTTCCAGCCGCACGGCGTCTGCAGTGGTAGTGGGGGCTGCACGGGGGGGAGGGGGCGGGGGGCTGAGCGATGACTGTCATGGCCGTTACTCGTGCAGGAGGGACGCGCCACGATTTTTGGAATTAGAAATCGGGAGAAATCTGAAAATCGAAGGTCGAATACGGGATTTTCGGACGATACGGAAATGTTCTCCTTTGTATCTGGTTGAACGGGAAAGTTAAGTGACCATCACCAATTACGTCACTGCCACTTTTTCCACACCAAAAAGGTGGTTTCACGTGGCACCGAGCGACGTCGCTTTTGTGAGCCCGACGACACAGAAATATAACATGATATAAACGAGGCGCTAATCCAAAAAGAATCTGAAATTGACCCTAAAAATCCGAATGTTTTTTCTCTTCTTGATTCTTTCGGTAAAGTCACGTAGAAGGGAAATAATAAAATAATAAAAATAAAACAATACAATTCTCACAACGTTTCGGCCACAATGCAAGCAGCCGTGCTCAGGTGAAGAACAGGTCTGTCGGAAAGACAGCAGTCACGAAAGCTTTAAACCAAATGTTTTTGTTTTAATCCGAAACGCATCCCTACCACATATGCATAGCGGGGGTTGAGAGCTGAGCAGGATGCACGATAGATAGAAGCAGATAATACCATTAGTACAACTGCTTTGTGTGCAAGGGTTTTAAAAGTTTGTTTGACATTGACTGTACTGCCGTGCGCCCCCAGAGTTTTTGTACGCTCCCCCCCCCTCTAGAAACAAGGTCACGCCACGGAGCCGGTGGCATCACTGGCATTTAATGACGAAACAGCCTGAAGATCGGCTGCGAGTGAGCCAGCTAGCGTGCCGCAGCACGAACCCGTCGATGCTAGCGTGTACGCATGTCGAACTTCTTTCGCACTGCACATGGTCAACCGCGCTAGGGGTCCGGATCCGTCGACGGCACCGCCCGGCAGAACCCGCGCACGCACGCGGGGGGCATCTCCGCCGATTCACCACCTCTGCGGCCACTCGACGTCCTCGCAATTGGCCAATAAAATTCCCCCCATAACCGAATTTAACGACCGCCGCCGTCCGAGCCGGCGACCGAGATCCGCCACCGTGGCGGCGATGTAAACGCACCGCGAGCACGGCTCGGCGCGGAGAGGAGGGGCTCAGCCATCACGACGGCCCCCCGCTCGACGTCGCTTGTGAGATTCCACGCCGGCTGTCCGCGTCGCGGACGTGTCAAAGCGCGAAGGCGCGCGCACGCACGAGAGAGAGGAGGAGGAGGAGGAAGAGACACACACACACGAGAGAGACGGGCGACACTGACAGCTGCAAGATGTAATCCCTCGCCAATTCTCACTGCGAGGAGGTAGATTAAATAGAAATGAATGTCGAGATTGCCGGGGTGGACACCCTTGTGCGGTGGCGCTTCCCGTAGCGATGGACTAGAGGGGGGGTGTGGAATCTTTTTATTGCCGAGGGCCAAATACAAACTTTCGAGGAGCTCTGCCGGTCAACAACCACAACCGCCACTCGTCACCAAGTGGCAGCGACATCGCCACCTAGCCCGTGCCAGGCTACGTGCACCTAGAGGTCACGCTAAGTGTGGAAGGCCCGCCGGCAGGAGGTCACGGGACAGGCACAGGTGCCATGGGTTGACTGAGATGACCGGCAGAGGCACCGACTATGCCCCCGACTGTGCTAACTTGCTTAGTTTTAGAAACCCGGCGCTCCGCTCGTTGTCAAGAGCGGCACGCCTCTGCCCACCGCTGTCGCTGGAGGGCGGCTGCCTCTAACTGCCCATTGGCGTCCTTCACGAGCCTCCTCCACGGAGGCCGATCTTGGCACCACGACCACACGATGACACACAACTCGGCCACTTCTATTTGCCGCAAGAGGCCCTTGCGGCGGCGCAGTGTGGCGCTAAAATCACGATCGTGGTTTTGTTACCGTCAGAAATATTCCCGTCTGGTGCCCGACTAGTGTAGCTAAGAGAAATTTGCAGCGATGGCTATTGTTGGATACCCTTTTCAAAGTGGTAGGCCTCATGTGGCCAAGTCCCAACGCACAGTGGTTTGCGGGAACCCAGCGATCCGTGTTCGATTCCCAGCTACGGCTAACATCCCCAGCTACACAACCCCGTACTGAAGCAGCGTTGCAGTATTTTTCAAACTACCACCGTCAGCGACACGTCACTGGGAGGCCTTCATCCGGCAGTGGATCGACAAAAGGGCCGTACGTACATTAAGCATTCATGCTGTTCGTTCATTTTATAGCTATGGCTACACCACAATATGTCAGTGGTCCGGTCGCGTGTGGTGGGATAGAGCGTGGATACATCGCACCTCTTCCAAGGCTTCATGGCCAGCGTGGAAGAGCAGGCCAACTCACCCCTAGAGGGTGTTTTCTCGAGCTCCATCTGTAGTGGGGCGGGCCTTCAGCGAGCAGTGAAGTGAGCGAGTAATTGCAGGTCTGCACCTTTACCTTCATATATATATACATTTGATAAAACAAACGAACCGGCCACTGCCCGCAGTGTCACAAACAATGTTTGTCGCTTAAAACCAACACAAAAAAGCACTCGGCACTGGTCTGCCAGGTGCATTCCTTCAGCATAACAACCACCCACCCACCACGCTTTTGCCATTTACGATCACTATGTACCCAAAAGATAAATGATGAATGAAAAGGTAAATTGCAATCATGGTCCGGCGGACTTTTTGTGTTGTAAAAACAAATAATTGCTTTGTCCTGGCAGGAGACCTGTGGGTGCCCTGGAGGTGCCTCGTTGGGGCCAAGCCTCATTCCGTCCCAAGAAAGCCGAATACCTGGCACTGCCTGCCAGCACCATTTTCCATTGTCACTCTTCAAACGTGCGGTGTATCATTAACAAACCGCAAGCAGTAGCACCACTGATAACGAGTGCACTATCTGCATCCCCCATCTGCGGCACTCAGATCTCCAAATAAGAATGAGACTCCCGGACATTAGGGGAGGGGGGGGAGGGAGGTTGGTGGATCATTTTTGGGGCGACTTCGGCTCGCTCGTAGAAGCTTCCCACTGCACGATGTGTTAGCGAGCGTAGAAAGAGGCGATGTGCGGTAGGCCAAGTGAAGAGATTATTCAGCAACGATGCTGCTGCTGCTGCTGCTGCATTGACAGTGGTGCCAACAAGCCTCCCAGCGAGCCGGTGGTGTTTACGGCGCTTTTCAATCACTCCCTCTTTCTCTCTGCGCGAGCGAACGAAAAACTGCGCACCTTTAATTCCAGATTTGAAGCTTTCGTGACTGCAAGGATTCATACTCTTAGGTTTTTTCGGTAAAGTCACGTAGGTAAAAAATAAAATGAATAAAAGCATTATTTAATTATAAAAACATTTCATTTTCTTTCTATTATTACTTTTGTTAATTAAAATTTCATTTTTTACCTACGTGACTTTACCGAAAAAACCTAAGAGTATGCACACCTTTAGATTGTGTACGCATGTGCGTTGAACTTCTTTGCGTGCCGTACGTAGCCAACCGCGCTAATCGGAGTTGCGAGGGAAGGAACAACCACAAACTAAACACACAAATTGTTGTTGTTGTTGTTGTTATTAGGGGAGACGTCGCTCTCATCACGCGACGTCCACGGTGTCTCCCAATCAGTGACGTGTGCTGCGAGCAAAATAGGTCGAGGAGCGTGGAACGCCGACGACAAATCGCCGTCTGCGGTTTTCTCGCGCCACCGAAAATAAATGAAACCACCGGCGATCCAAGCGGGGGGGGGAAAGGGCCAGCCGGGGGACTTGGAAGGATTTTGCGGCAAGGACATTCGGCCTCTTCCACCACCCCCCCCCCCGCGTCGCTACGTCGCGTCAAGCGCGGCGATTTTCGCCCATCGGTCCGCGTGGGCGAGCTCGAGACGTTCTTGTCGGCCTTTTCATTCTGATCGGCATCGCGGAATCAGCGGGGCAATTGAATATCGGACGCAGCGCGGCGTGCCGGTGGCAGGGGGGGGGGTTAAGAACGAGTCGAGGCGGAGAGGTTCGTCGAGAAAGGAACGCCGAGCGTTTTTTTTTACCCGATGCGGAAAATTGGTCCTGCCCCCCTCGCTCCTCTTGGCAGCCGTGGCCAAGATTTTTAAGGAGAAAAAAAAGTTCACGTGGCTACTGGTCTGGATTTAATTCAATAACAGAACAGCTTTCCACATGCCGTCGGTGTGCAAGTGATTAAATAAAAAAAAGACACGTGATATAATATACGCACTGCCTCGCTCCCATGGCAGGAGTGAGGCTATCCATAGGACAACTTTACCGTGAACTTCCACGCAAAAGTGGTACTAATTTTATCAATCCAGGGATGCTGGGCTTAGTCAACGTCCCAAGCCGGAATTTTAACTCGCAACCTTCAGATCGTAAGTTATGCCTTCTACCACTTTGCCACCCAGCCATTCCGCGTGCGTGGAAGAGTTATCGTGATTACCCATGATCTATCAACTGCAGAACGAAAGCTTCCGCAGGCCGCGGCTATACCTCCCACAGTCTTGCGATGGAACAATGCACACAAACAACAGCACGCGAGCCGATTTCAGCGCTCCATCTCTCAACGGTGAACGTCCTCTTTCGAGTGGGTTTCCCCTCCATTAGTCTAGACCACGGGGCCATCAACGGTTTGTGAGAACGCGCGCGCCACCCAAGTGGGGGCCCCAGTGATGCAACTCCGCCGTGCAAGGTAAATCCATACAAAATAAACGTCTCCGCGTCCCCCGCTGTTACTGGTGGTTCCCTTACTAAGCTGCGGCTCTTTACATCATTCACAATGCATCTCCACCCATCGACTAAAGTGTCACGCAGTCCTATTGCCGGGTTTTTCCATTTCGCTTATTTATTTGAATGGGTGCCGTTTGGTTCAAATTAGCGGCGTGGTTTTTTGGAAAATCGACAGGATGCATTTGACTGTATTGCGCAATACCTCCTTTAACAATAATGATTCTAGTCAGAAGGAATAGTGGGGAGCAGCAGTTAGCGCGCCACCCTCTCAATCCTGGGGACCAGAGTTTGATTACTGGCGACGGCTAACATCAGCGGCAAGTACTGAATGAACTGGCCTGCTCTCACCGTCCCCTTCGCCAACCTACACTGACCAGCGTGGTGAAGTACGGTGAAAACAAATGCCACTACCGACGCATTCGGGAGGCATTCATACAGCAGTAGATCAACAAAGAGCTCTACACATGTACGTGTACATTAATATTTTGTAAGCCTCACATGACAGATTCATTCCAATTACAATGAGGATGCCTCTGTTAGAGACAATGAGAGCAGAGGGACACCCGAAGGTGGTTGATTACAGCTAAACGATTTTGCGTGGGAAAAATGCAATCTTGAGATACTCAGTGTATTCCAGAAAAACAGGGGAATTTAATTTGAATACGTTTAGTTGTTTTCTCCTTCTGTGCAACAGAAAGTAATAAAAACCGAGGAGTTCGCCTCTAATTGAGCGGAGCGCAGATATGGTTGGTTACAAGTGTAATGAAAGTAGAGTATTAGTGGACTAGTGACCACGGGAAGTAATGACAGGGGAGTGAGCCTGCAGTGCGAAGGGATTAGTGGCCACGGGAGGTAATGACAGAGGAGTCAGCTTGCAGTACAAATGGACTGGTGGCTACGGGAATGATCGGGAATGGGAGCGTGGCCAGGTGACGGAAGAGGACGGTGGAGTCTGCGGGTAGAGCGAGCGGTCTAGAACCAGCGAGAAGGTTCGGGGATGGGGGCGTGGCCTCGGACCGTACATAAAAGAGAGATGCGCGGGAGACTCGGGGCTGTTGCAGTGGGGGTCTCCGCCTGTTCCAGTGCGAGCACGTGGCACCTTAAATAAAGAAACCATCTCAAGACAAGTGCGTCCAAGTCGTCATTAAACAAGTATGGCCAGTTACACAACGCGTGCGAAAACATTTTGATTCCAACAAGCCGAGGAATATTTCCCCCGTCTTAAAAACCCAGTGTGTGTTCAACCCCATCCCTGAACCTTTACCAAATGAATCCAGAAGAACCGAATGTACTCCCATGCCCCCCTCCTCAACCACTTCCGATGCCTGCAACCATTTAACGCACGCCGCACACCTGCTGTAACCCTTGATCTCTACGCGCCCTCCGTAACCTGTGTGCCGTGACCCCCCACGGCTCCCAATCCAAGCTGGACACCCGTAACATCCCACCATCGCATGGCCCCTCCCCAATAAAAAGGTCCCTTACCCCTCAGCTTCCAAGGAAAACTTTCACAGTGGGGGTTCGTGAAAAGGTGGCAAAGTTGACGTGGGCCCTCGCCGTATCATGCTGGCCCTGGGCGAGCCAGAATGATACAATCACTTTGCTGGACGCGCGTGTGTGGCGCAGTGCTTGGCGGCACTGCAGTACGAACCCGGCAACCCGAGTCCGATTCCTCGTTCACAGCCACCAACACCAGTGACGATCATCTGAACCGGTCCCGGGCTTCGCGTAGGTCAACTCAGCCTCGAATGAGTACCTGGTGTGGTAACTTTCTGACCAGCCCCGACTGGACAAAATATGAAAGAGTGCTTCACAGCTCATCGGATTTCCTCCAGTACAAACATCCCGATTCCGTGCAAAAACATCGCCACTCGGGAGACAAAGGTGCTCGGTGACGCGGTGCCGGCCACCCACCCCGTCGTGTGCAGTGGCTCCTCTCGCTCACAGCACTTGCCCCAAAAGTGTGTTAAGGCTATATGGGGGACCTTTGTCTTTGTCAAAGCGAGGCGCGGCCCGCAACGCTCCTTCAGGTCGCGCGGCTGCGTCCTCAGGTGACCCCAAGGCCTCCCCACCCAGCAGCAGCAGCAGCAGCAAGCACAAGTGGAAGATTTTTATCAGACTGGAATGTTGTGGGGGTCTTAACTAGGTCGGGATAAGGGGGGGATTTACATTGCTATTATTAGTTGTATAAATATGTATTTGTTTCCAATAACCAAATCGGCTTCAATGTGTGCCCCATATCATCAGATCTCGGCAGCTAAAGCGGTGGTTGAGGCTATACCCTGGAAGAAAAAAATCCGCTTGGATGGATGGATAGATGGCCAACGTGCATACAGAAACAGGGGATTGATTATATTCGTGGTTCTTTTCGGTAAAGTCACGTAGAGAGAAAACCAAAAATTAAAAGCAATTTAATAAAAATAAAAAAACATTTGAAAATAATAAAAGCAATAAAACACAATAAAAATTGTTAAATAAAATTAAAATAAAAAATACTAATAAATTGAAATTAATAAAAACAAAAAACCCACGGAAAACAAACAAAAAGAACCAAGAATATGAATTCCTGCAGTCACGAAAGTTTTAAGTAAAAATTTAAGGGATTGATTATAGGGCTGCTGTTCTTATTGCTGCTGTTGTTGCTGTTATTCCTGTTGTTGCTGCTGCTGTTGCTGCTGTTGTTGCTGCTATTGCTGTAGTTTTTGCTGCTGTTGCTGCTATTGCTGTTGCTGGTGTTGTTGCTGCTGTAGTTTTGCTGCTGTTATTGCTGCTGTTGCTGTAGTTTTGCTGCTATTGCTGCTGTTACTGCTATTGCTGTAGTTTTTGCTGCTGTTATTGCTGCTGTTGCTGCTGTTGCTACTTTTGCCATAGTTTTGCTGCTGTTATTGCTGCTGTTGCTGCTATTACTGTTGTTGCTGTTATTGCTGCTGCTGCGATTGTTATTGTTACTGCTGTTTTAGGCAACGTTTGTCAGCAGCAGATGACAGTGCATCAGCAGCAGTATCTTACGAAACACAGCAAATAGCTGAACCAAAGGCAAACGCTAAACAAAGGCCATCAGTGAAAAACTAACTTTACGATGTTTATTTATCTCTCAAACTGCTCTGTCTGTTTAACGCCCGAACCGCATCATCTCTCAAAGTTTTATGTGCGGAGACAGATACCCTCGGCGGCTCATCCATTTTGTAAATTTAACTAGACCAGCGCCTCTATTTCGTCAAAGAACGTAGTAAGCGCGACACGAGCTTTTATGGAAAAAAAATAGTTTGACAATCTAAACTAACATGCGACCGGGCCCTATAAACAATAACGTTTCTCAGCCGTGTATGACCGCTTGCTATGACGGACGCATCTGAACTATATGGACGCTCCGCAATAACATGTATTATAATAATAGTAGAGGTTGGGAATAGGTTTTCACCTTTTTTTCTAGCAACAAAACAGGTGTTAAGATGTTAAAACACCAAACTGAAACCTTTAACATGGAATCATGTCTGCATTAACCACAATACTTGTGGTCAGAATGCAAACAAAAAGCATACTCTGATAATATATGCATTGTGTTTGAAACCGATTGGTCCACACCAGAGACAGCTTTCTTTTGAGCCTCGTCTCAAACGGTGTTAGACCAGAGGACGCCAAAAGGGTGAGATCGCGTGGATATAAATGTGTCGTTAAACCCGCCACCACCCGACACGGCCAATTCGTAAAGGTTTGCCACGTAAACAGAACGTGCCAATTCGCTACTCGTACAGCACACCCGGTGTGTACTGGGAGAGTAAACCCAACAACATTTACAATTGTGACGTCTCCAACACACAACCGGTGAGCTGTACTCGTAACGAATTGGCACGTTTTGTTCACGTGACAAACCCTCTTACTAATTGGCTGTGTGTCGGGTGGTGGCGGGTTTAACGACACGTTTATATTTACGCGATATAACCCCCTCCAAAAAAAAACCCCATTCTAGTATTGATATCGGTCGTGTCAAAATTACAACATGCGGATTGACAAACAGTGGCAGATCCACGCTGCCGGTTCGTACGAAGAGGTCAATCGGGACGTGGATCAGAAAACGCCAACTTACAAATTAAACGTACTTAAACATATCCATTTGTTATCACTCAAACATGTTCCGACAATGCACGCCGAGTCGTGAAGCTCCGAGGTTACCTTCGTGTGGGCTCCGGCACCAGAAGCAGCGAACTTGCTGTGTAAAACCTGCGTAACAACAACAACAAAGAGGCAATCAATGTACTGGAACGGTAATGGTCGCAACATCACACCAGGAATGCACGCAGTAACTTCGTCGAAGTATGTACATACATACATACATACTTCGTCGTGTATGTATGTATATATGCACCTTCCGGCCAAAGTAAATTCCTTGTCTGTGCGAACTTTCATGGCGAATAAAACCCTTTCTGATTCTGAGATCTCGGATGCGAATAAAGCTTCGTTCGTGCATGGGTTGACCCACCACCAAACAGGTTGTTGTTGTTGTAGGCTGCTACGACGCTATGTTGTGTGTCTTTCTGTGTGTCTCTCTGTGTGTGTCTCTCTCTCTGTGTCTCTGTGTGTCTCTCTCTGTGTGTCGCTGTCTCTCTCTGTGTCTATGTTGTGTCTCTCTCTGTGTGTCTCTCTCTGTGTCTATGTTGTGTGTCTCTCTCTCTGTGTCTCTGTGTCTCTCTCTGTGTCTGTGTCTCTCTGTCTATGTTGTGTGTCTCTCTCTGTGTCTCTGTGTGTCTCTCTCTGTGTGTCGCTGTGTCTCTCTCTGTGTCTATGTTGTGTCTCTCTCTGTGTCTCTCTCTGTGTGTCTATGTTGTATGTCTCTCTCTGTATCTGTGTATCTCTCTGTGTGTCTATGTTGTGTGTGTCTCTCTCTGTGTCTCTGTTGTGTCTCTCTCTGTGTATCTCTCTGTGTCTATGTTGTGTGTCTCTCTGTGTGTGTCTATGTTGTGTGTCTCTCTCTGTGCGTCTCTGTGTCTCTCTCTGTGTCTTTCTCTCTCTGTCTCTCTCTGTGTCTCTCTGTTGTCTCTCTCTGCTTGTGTTTGTCTGTGTGTCTCCGTGTCTGTGTTTTCTCTCTCTCTCAAATTTAGTTCAAACTGATGATGACTGCTTGTGTTGCGATCGAAACGTCGTTTTCTATTAATTAATTAATTTTCTTTCTACGTGACTTTACCGAAAGAACCAAAGAGTAATTCCTGCAGTCACGAAAGCTTCAAATCAAGTTTAAAACCCCACTGTTGTGGTGTACTTTCTATGCCCCCCCCCGCCCATGTCAGCATGCTTCCTCATATTTTCACCAACCTCCGCTGAACGAGAGCGGCGAGGGATGGACCATTAACCCGCACGGCGTGGAGAGGACCTCATCCAGCAGTGGATTGACACAGAGCGGTAACAGCCACACACACAACGGCAATGATATTCTGTACTCCATATAGATAATAACTCATAATCCCTGAAACTCACGAGACAATCATTGCACTTGTTCAGCTTTGCTGTGCCGTGTTTCGATTCGCCCTCTTATTTCCTTACCTGGTGTTTACAACTGTTGTAAGCAAATGTAACTGGTAAATGTGTTGCTCTCCGTTTCCTCCCAAGTCTTCCTTGAAGTAAATATCCTGAGTCCCAATTGGCTCTCATCTGGTTGTGAAGCAGTTATCATGCGGCTTGAAGAGGCTTTCATCCAGCGGTGGATTGAGCGTGCCGAATTTTGATCATGATTATTGCTACGCGAGATCTTTCAACAAGGCCTTCGCATTTACACATTATCTCACACCCACGTGAAGAGTTCACAGACATTGCACTACTATACGAATGGTCCCGACTGAGTGGCTGATGTGAATCGTAATGTTTTACAAGGGTTAAGACAAGCCGAGTTGTTTATGCTTTTGTAGTAACATCGCTGGATGTCAACGTGTAGTACCGGTGAGCGCTGGTTGACAGCACTGCATGGCACCTCGCCTTGTGTGCAGTGCCAGCCCCTACAGGACAGGGTGTGAGAGTGCCGCCGGAGGAATGAGGTTACTCGAGGCCATGGCACTCTGGTTGACCCGGGAGGACACGTGACCGGCTAAGTCTACAAAGGGGCCCCAAGTGGGGGCTAGGGGTGGTCACGTGGTTGGGACCCAGATCCTTCCCGAGGATTCTGGAAGGTGGGCGTGGCCAAGGGCGGAGCCGGCCACGCCGCAGAGTATATGAGCCGGGTCCCGAAGAGAATATGAGCCGGGTCCCGAGAGAGACCGGGGTTGTTGTTGTTGTTCATCCTGGGAGAAACTCTTCGTCTACGTTCTCCGTTCAACGAGTCTCCAACACGTGGACCCGGGCTGAAGCTGTTATCCCGGTAGCGAGTTACGTTTTAACTAGTGTAGTAACTAGTGTAGTCAGCCTGGTGGTTACCACCTGGCTAGCTACACCAGTCACGTGGTAACTGGTGTAGCTAGTCGCGTGGTCACCACCCGGCTAGCTACACCAGTCACGTGGTAACTAGTGTAGCTAGCCTGGTGGTCACCACATGGCTAGCTACACCAGTCACGTGGTAACTAGTGTAGCTAGCCTGGTGGTCACCACGTGACTAGCTACACCAGTCACGTGGTAACTTGTGTAGCTAGCCTGGTGGTCACCACCTGGCTAGCTACACCAGCCACGTGGTAACTGGTGTAGTTCGCCTGGTGGTTACCACCTGGCTAGCTACACCAGTTACGTGGTAATTAATGTAGTTAGCCTGGTGGTCACCACCAGAGGTTGTTATTCTGTTAAGGGGAAAGTTACCCCGTGTGTTGGAACTGAATAAATGTGTTGCCTCCAAGTCTTCGTCTGCGACTCAGTTGAACCCATTACACTTTCATCATAACTACTGGTGGAACAATTGGGGGGCGGGGGGGGGGACATCTATTTGTTCTACAGGGTGTTCCAGATGTCTCGTGACCCCCCCCCCCCCCCCCCCCAATTAATTAACCGCAAAATGTTGTTCCTTTGATCGTTCATTTATGTATTATTAAACCTTTTAACAAAACTTTCAGTTTTCCACAAATGTGGGTCACAAGTCATCTGGAGCACCCTGTAACGCTGCTGCAATTCCTCGTGGTAAAACACAAAGCAATCGATGCAAGGCCTCCCGTTATCAGTAAACCGAGTAACTCGCCTCCCGTGGGAGGGGGGGGGGGAAGAGTCGCCCCCCGCGGACTCGAATCGTTGCAGGCGCCGATTAAGTTCGCGATGCGCTGCACGTGGCACGTCACACGGCCAATGGTGGTTCAAATTGTGTGCAGTTGTGCACATTTGTGAGTTTGTGTGAGCACGTGGGGAGCGGTGGCGCAGTGGTTGGCGCGCTGCGCACGGCGACAAGAGATCGGTTCCCGCTCACGACCAATGTCAGTGGCGAAAATTTGAACCGTCCCCGGAGCTCCCCCTAGATCGACTCGGCCTCAAATGAGTACCTGGTACGATTTGTAAAAAAACGCCACTTGGAAGACAAAGGCGGCCCGGCGTGGTTGCTGCTGGCCACCCAGCCCCTCGTGTGCCGTGCCGGCCTTCATCGGTGATCTCTAACAGCACTTGCCCCAAAAGTATACTTGGGCTATACGGGGGCTCTTTGTCTTTGCTTTATTTTTGGGTGCTCGCTAACAGCACTTGCCCCAAAATTATATTCAGGCTACACGGGCGATCGTTGTTTTTTGTTTCGCTTGGAACTCGGATATCCGAGTTTGTAGTGCGGTGTGCAAACCGATGCACCACCGCTCCGCCCTCTCCAAATATAAAGATCCCCCGTATAACCTTCATAGACTGTTGGGGCAAGTGCTGTTAGAACGGCACACGAAGGGGCTGGGGCTGGGTGGCTAACACCACACCCGGCCGCCTTTGTCTCCCCAGTAGCGACGTCTACTACACACCGCACTGGGTACTCATTTGAGGCCGAGTCGACCTAGGGGAGGCCCATGACCTGTTCAGTTAGTCGTCACCGGTGTTGATCGTGAGCGGGAATCGAACTCGGGTCGCCGGATTCGTCTTGCGCAATCAACCACGCACCTCCGGTGAGCACGTACGGTGCGAAAAAAGTTTAGCATTCGTACACAAACATGCATGCTTCGAGTCGAGGGCTGTTGCTTTGCCAGCAAAGATATGTATAGACAAAGATCCCCCGTGCAGCCTTAGCAGACTGTTGGGGCAAGTGCTGTTAGCGAGCTGTATACACGCACACACTGTCGTAACAAAGACAAGCACCCGTATTTAAAACAGATGCTGTTGGGGCAAGTGCTCGCCCGGAACAGCGCACGCGTGGTGGTGGTGTGGCTGGGCATCACTCCCGGCCGCCTTTGTCTCCCCATATATACACACACACCGTGCTCATACGGTCCATGATGAATCGCCGCCACTGATGTTGACAGTGAGCGGGAATCAAACTCTATAGGTGGGTCCGGACCGCCGGGTTAGTAGCGAAGTATCGCTCCGTTTGTAGTGACAAAGATCCCCCGTGTAGCCTTTGACAGACTTTTGGGGCAAGTGCTGCTAGCGAGTCGCAAGCACCTTTGGAAGGCCCGAACGGCCCACCGAGGGTCGGTGGTGTGGCCAGCACCACGCCAGGCCGCCTTTGTCTCCCGAGTGGCGCGACGTTTACAACAACAACAACACCGCACCAGGGTACTCGTTTGAGTCCGAGTCGACCTAGGAGAGACCCAGCACCGGATTCGCGAGCGAGGAATCGCACCCGAGTGGCTTGGCTGCGCGGCAAAAGGCGCTACACTACCGCTGCACCAATGCACCGACACCTCAACTCGCGACACACTCGCACGCGCGTTATTTTTATCGTTTAAAAAGCCACGAATTTGGTGGCGGGGGGGGGGGGGGGG
>CM025664.2:8791894-8812773 GCA_014621495.2 Entosphenus tridentatus
CTCGTTTACTATGGAAGTCCAGTTTACCATGGAAGTCCAGTTCACCATAGAAGTCCAGTTTACCACGGAAGTCCAGTTTACCATGGAAGTCCAGTTCACCATGAAAGTCCAGTTTACCATGGCCGAAGGAGTCGGCAACCTGCGGCTCCGGAGCCGCATGTGTCTCTTGAAGGACTGCTTCGTGACAGTTCTTTATCAAGGACCACCTCGTATTCACATTGCATCGCGGATCTTGAAAGATTTCGGGTTTTTTACCGAATGCGAAAAAAATTGATCTTCTTGTTACATTGGTTGGCGACCCCTGGTCAAGAATAAAAAGAAGCATACAATAGTACTGGTAGGAACCTCCTGGTTACACCAGCCCACAGGGGATTATTGTGTCCGTCGTGCAGGGAGGGGCTGGGTGGGGGTGGGAGGGGTGGGGCTAGGTGGGGAGGGGCTGGTCACCCCATGGTGCCCTTATAAAACTCAACGTTTAACCTACTCACGCCGGCTTGTGCCCGCCCTCACAGTCGGGCATATTTGCGGAATACACCACGCCGCCGTGGACCCTGGCCATTGACCGAGCAACCCAACGTTCCTACCAGCCCCCTCCGCAGGAATGTGTTTGACTAGGCAACGTTTGGGGCTTCTCATCGCTATGCGCTGCTCATCCTGGGCGGTTTCGCCGGGCGGTGTGGTTGGCTCTCATCAGCGATGTGGAGGCAGTTGGGGTTTGGAGGATCGCAGACACGGTATGAAACTCCCTTCCCCGTGGGCGTCGAGGAACCCGTACCCTGGTGTGCCGGGAGAAGACGGCACACCGAATGTGGCCTCCAACTGTTCCATCTGTAGGGGATACAGTGTTTCTCCCTCGCACGTTTAGGGGTGTTTCCTTTGGGTAGCTCCAGTTTCCTCCCGCGTGTAAATATGTCCTCATTAATTGGTCGACAACACCTTCGTATATACAGAGGACCGCAGAGCTTGGCAAGGACATTTGCCGGCGGCTGACCACGTGGCCACTGTCTTCCCGCTCGTCTGTGATTCCTCGCGTCTCCGACGTTCTTTATCGGAGAGTGAGCAAATATCGTGCGGCGCGTTACAAGTCGACATTGTGATTATTTTGATTTAAAGCTTTCGTGACTGCAGGGATTCATATTCTTGGTTCTTTCGGTAAAGTCACGTAGAAGGGAAATAATAAAACAATACTAATAAATACTAATAAAACATAATAAAATAATAATAAATGTATTTCCCTTCTACATGACTTTACCGAAAGAACCAAGAATATTGTGATTCTTATTGTTGTTAACCCACTTAGCTTCTGAGCTTTGGAAAGATCGGGCGCATTCTGGATGATCAAAGGTCATAAGCTGTGTCTCTTGTACCGGTATTCTAAATGTACAGGGTGGTCGAGATCTCGTGACCCCCCGTTTAATTATAATCATCTAAACTTAATATATATAGAAAGTAAGGTTCATTTAAAACCTAAATTAATATGCAAAGGTTAAACAAAAATGTTAGGGGTCAATTAATTGGGGTTCATAAGACATCTGGACGACCCTGTACAATACGTATATTGTGCCGTCATATAATCATGCATTAGTACACCATTATCTCATGCGTGCATGTTATGTCCATTAATTGGTTTAATCATTTGCCTGGGGTCATATTTAAGAATAAGAGTGTCTGGATCTACATCCCCATGGGATTGACTGTAAGTAGTGCAGATCTACGATTGTTGTTTCCAATGAGAGAGAGGGAACGAGACAGAGAAAAGTAACAAAGATTACATTGAACATCAAAACTTATTCTTATGGGCCAGGCACATTAACCGTATTGATTTTGCGACGGTGATTTAACCGAATATAAATTCCACGTATCCCACAGTTTAATGGTGCGGTGTCACATACCCGTTTGCATGGCTATTTAAAAGCTGTTTGTAGAGTAATAAAGTGCATGCACATGCAGCGGCAGTTTCCCATTCCACACGCCGATGTAAAAACAGAGCAAAGCAACACGTGTTAACAATGCGAATGTTTGGAATGTAGATGCTATAAAAAAATATATATCCTTTAAGGTGGCCGGGTGGCTGAGAGATTAGTCACACCGCCGAGGTCCTGTGTTCGAATCTATGCAGCTGTCTGTGACTAAACCGCGGTGGCGAGATGTTAACTACCTTTTGTGGAATACAGGAGGTCGTGGGTTCGATCCTGACACTGCTGTATATTTGGAGTTTGGTTTTTCTCCAGACCCCCGTGGTCGCGTGAATTTTGTCTCCGGGTTTTTCCCTCCACATTCAGGAACATTCTAGAGATTTCCGCGCGATAAGCCATTTCGTTGAGTTATCATTTGTGACCAGGTCGCTTCTAATATAGCTCAGTGAGCCTTATTTGGTCAAATAAAAAAAATGTGTTTCGTTTAGTTTAAACCGGATTCTCAAGTGTAGCAATGTGCTGGACTCAACCCAATAACCAATGAATGCACAAAACAACCGTTCCATTAAACGTGGACCTGCACTTAATTTAACTCAATTCTGGAATGAAAATATCAGTTGGTACCATGCGACACACATGAATATCATGTGTCCAGAGTGGGTGGAAATGTGTTGCCCATTACTTTGGAGAACAGAGACAACGTTGAGGTATCCCAGACGTAACTCTATGATATCCACTTCTGTGCGAGATCCAAATGGATATTTTTTAAACTTGTGACGTGATGCTGGATACAATTGTGCGTACATCAGATTGAATTGGATATATATTTTATAAATGTGCATTCACTTGAAGTGGTATTGATTAGAGTCCAATGTAACTTTGTATAAACCATTACCATCCGTATGTAAGTAAACCTATGCCCTCTGGGAGTACTGTACATGTGACGAGCTTGTATTCGTAAAATATCACTGCCAACAACCACTCCAATCAACAAACATACTCAGTCACGCATGGAGTGTTCCATGTCACAAACTTTAATTCAGTAACGTGTACAAATCGAAAACGTTCACGAAAAACAAGGCCTTCTTCAGTACACATGGGCCTTGTGCCCAATGAAATAGACCCATTAAAATGTACACGGCCGTATAATTAGAGGTTGCCTCCGTAAGGCACACGTCACAATGTCTTCATTTTCTCCACGCAACGAGCAAGCCATAATTATAACAAGACTCATTCGCAACTCTGCGCCATGCCCCTATCGTTGCATTGTGTTCAAGAAATGTTTTGGACTTTGTGGCTTTTCGAAAACAACAAAAACAACAGCGGCTTGTCGGTCCTCCTGTGCAAGTTTGTTTGGCTGCATACTGCATGGAAGCACACTGACCTGGTTGCCTGGACCACGGGTCAGCAACCTGCGGCTCGAGATCGGCATGCGGCTCTTGAAGGGACCGCTGTTCTTCGTGACGTTATTTATTCAGGACCCTTTCGTACTCGCATGCATTGCGGCTCTTAAGAAAATGTTGGTTTTTAATTTATTTTATACCGAATTCGAAATAAATTTGTACTTCTTGTTGTTTTGCTGTACTGGAATAACAAATAGGTGGTAGCTCACTTGATACAGTAAAATTAGCTGTGACGGCCCCACCTGAAGACGGAGACTTGTGTTGCCTCCGAAACGTCGTTATTTAATTGCTTTTCATTTATTATTATTGTTGTATTTCTATTCGTTTTTTACCTACGTGACTTTACCGAAAAAAACCTAAGCGTACGAGTCCTTGCAGTGCAACAGTGACATAAATGCCACCACTATTGACGAAATTTCCTGAAGGTGCCCCAGAGCCCCTCCAAGATCATATTTAGGCCTACTCTTCAACGCTGGCCAGACGTCTTGGATAAAGTGGGAGTACCCACACTTTACCCCACCACACGCGGCCTGCCTAACTGTGGTTGTACCCATTTATATCGCTGGGTGTGACAGGCAGTGGAGACATTCGAGAGGCTTGCACCGTTGTTTCGAACTGGTGACCTCTGGATGCAAGTCCAGTGTGTGTGTGTGAGAACCATGACAGCATGGAGCTTCGAATCTAGTTTTAGCTCCAGGGACTTGACGAGAAGGCAGATGGAGAGGGATGACTTCGCCAGCCACACGCATTGACTTGCTGCCACGGCTGCGAGACTGATCGATTCATTTACGAAATGAAATGAAATAAATTAACCGCTCGGGTATAATTGTAGGTGACATATGGGTGTTTGAACATAATGCGGCGCGTAAGAATAAAATATGCCAGACTTGAAATCCGGCGCTACGTTGTTAGCAGAAGGCGGTGCAAGAAAAAAATAATTGTTGTGCTGTACTAGGCTCGAACGTCCACGCTCGCTGGCTTCACCAACCCGCACGGACCACTGTGGTGAAGTATGGTCAAATAACCGCCATGGCTCACGAGGCCATCATCCGGCAGCAGATTGACTTACAGGCCACAAACCCAAAAGCAGACCTGTCAACCCATACGGGTTTACCCATATTCTTGTACAAATTAAAATTTTCACGTCCATAAAGCAATAGAGCCGTTTCAAAACGAGCAAAATTCTACTCCGTCTATTTGTGCTTCTCCCATGAGGATGGGACTTTGTATGATGACCGTTGAGCTTTATAAGGGCACGGGGTGGCCAATAAGAGTCTGAACAGGTCTGTCATACGGTAGGCACTGCTAAGGGGTTGACAGGCATGCAAAAGTAGCATGGCGTTACCTTGCAATGCCCCACCACCACAATGACACCAAGCTGAGCGGTGCCTTTTTGCATTGTAACATACCTTTATTCAGTTGTAAAAACACACCTGCGTTAACAAAACCTCGCGGGAGAAACTTGCAGTCAGCCAGTCGCAGTGCCACTCTATGGACGGTGTAACCCTGCACGAGTTCAGTACAGTAGGTCATTATATCAGTTTAACACGTGGCAGGCTTTCGCGACCAATATTATTCATAATAAAGGTTTTTGGGTTAGATCGCGTTATTTATCAATGTGTCCTAACCCTCCACCACCCGACACGGCCAATCAGCAAGTGTCACGTTGACAAATGACAAATAGTTCACTGCTTTAGCCCACCGGTGTGTTGCAGCGTGAAACCACAACATTTACAATTTTTGATTACGACGTTTCGCTGGTAATTACATCCAGCATCATGGGCAATTCGCCAGAAACGTCGTACTCAAAAATTGTAAATGTTGTGGTTTCACGCTTCAACACACCGGTGGGCTAAAGCAGTGAACTATTTGTCTTTTGTCAACGTGACACTTTTTTGCTGATTGGCCGTGTCGGGTGGAGGGTTACGACACATTTATAACTAACGCGATCTAGCCCAAAAACGTTGATTATGAAGGTAATTATATCATTGTAACCTTCCCCCACCCTTTACTGAAGGCCACAAAACTGTCAATGTTAGAAAAAAATTCTGCAGTTGCTGCCATCGTTTACAGACTATATGTTGCATGTATCATTATTCACACGGGAAGGAAGCATCAGTGCCGGCAAGACAACTACCCCATCTTGGCAGCATGATTTATGCTCAGATCAGATTCCCTGCACTCAATAGGAACACACACACACAGCGAAGCGTGTGACACAGGTAAAACTCGTGACAAGTCATCCATAAACATCTCAAACACACGATACTAGTAGTCAATGGCTGAGAAAACAAATGGGCCGAGCCTTATTATTTACTTGCAAATATGCTCGATTCAGTTGAACATCGGATTCCGCAATTGCTGAATATGAAGAATGCTACCCGGTTGATAATTTCGATAGCACAGGCTTCAGCAAACATCGACAACCAATAAGCTTCTCATTTATGTATGTACTCACTTAAAATCTATATCATGTAAATGTTCACAGTCCCTCGAACAAAAAAATGAAAACCCAAGAGTAGATATGCACATCACAATGTGGCCAAAATAGTATTTCTCTTTCGCCTGGGATTTTTGACGGCTTCTCAAAGCGGTCATTTGCCCTGGCGAGCGTTAAGGCAGCGAGGGTGTCGGTGAGGCAGTACATGGGTCCTTTGGAGCTTTCACAACTCGGGAGGCGGAATGCCGAGACGGGACGCGAAGTTGCGCTCGTACGTAAACAGGAGTGCCATTTTTCCGAGAGGCAGGTGACTGTGCAGCGCCTTAGCTGGCACGGGCCCAGGTGTAAGACGTGAAATGGGGCCCCGTGGCCAATATCCCACCCCTATCTTCTTAGTTCTTTTGGTAAAGTCACGTAGAAGGGAAGTAATACAATAATAAAAATAAAACAATAAAATAATTATCACGTTTCAGTCACAACGCAAGCAGCCGTCCTCAGGTGAAGACCAGGTCTGTCGGGGAGACAGCGTCTGAATGAAACAACACCACCTGGTCTTCACCTGAGGAAGGCTGCTTGCGTTGTGGCCGAAACGTCGTGAGAATTATTTTATTATGTTTTATTTGTATTACTTTATTACTTCCCTTCTACGTGACTTTACCGAAAGAACCAAGAAGATGAATCCCTGCAGTCACGAAAGCTTTAAATCGAAATCCCACCCCTATTCGTAGAATGACTCTGGCTCCCGGACCCCTCTGGACTGTGGGGGCCCGGGGCAGTTGCACAGCCTGCGCACTCAATAACTACGCCACCGCCGTGCATCTACGGTAGAGAGGAGACCGTCCCTTGCTGCTCATGGTTGCAGTGCCATGTCTGCACTGCTGGGCAGCAAACGTGGTAGCCCACGCCACACGCCGGTGGGAGATTCACAGTCCGCTGGCACTCTCCCACACGCGTTTGGTGGTGCAACTCGTGGCCACTGGCATAGCGTAGTTTACATGGGCCCTGATGCAAATAATAAAATGGGGACCCCCCCCCCAGCCCACCGCCTTCTCCATATTACCAAGCTCCTGGGTGCCTTCGGCCCGTGGGCCCAACGCAATTGTACCGCCTGCACACTCGGTAGCTACGCCACCACCCACGTCGTGCCCAACAACCGGCGCTATGCACCGGCGTGGGTGGGCTGCCGATGATGGGGGCACGTGCTGATTTTTTGCGCTCTGCCAGTCGTGGCCTTGCGACTCCGTTGCGTTTGATGCAGCAGCAGGCACTGCGACGGCACCCACACTCCAGTGGAGCGATGCTCAGTGCCATCCCACGCCGTGACAGACCCGACTTCCGCCGTGCAACCTTTGCTCATGAACACAAACTGCCAGCGTGGATGACAACTTTACACGAAGTTATGTACAAAATACACAAGGAGGCTCACTTTCAGAGAGCAATTTTAACCCATGTTCATTTGCATTCGTAAAATGTTACATGCATAGCTGCAATCTTTATTTCTTTTTTTTTATAGAAAGAGCAATATGTTTAAAATGCTAAATCTATTTAATTGAAACCCGGCTTTATGAAATCAACATGATACTGATCCACTTCCACATGTCTTGCATGTTGGTGAAAGTAAACTCCATTCCCCTATATTATGAACTAATGCAAGATTCAAATGAATATGCACCGTGGTAGTGGTAAAGTGTGTGTGTTTAACCTTCAAAAGTTACACCAAAACATTATTTAAAAATGAAAAGTGCTATTACTACAGGAGAAGTCACCATCACTGAAAAAGTTGTTGATGTAGCAGATGCATGTAGCTTTTACAGATCCACCTTCAGTCCAAGTGCAGAATGTTTTCATCCAAAAGCTTAAATCCTTCTGCCCAGAGCTTTGTCTGTCTTTGATTACCAATACAAACTCTCTCTTGGCTGTACAAATGACCAGTCTGTAAAGCCTTACTCTGACAAACACAAAATGAAACGGTAAAGCCCAAAATAAGCATATTGACCAGATTATCAGGTTAAAGAAGTCCGGCAAATAATGTTCAGAATAAAACCACGCGTGATGTTTTGAGAGGTGAGTTATGTCAACTGAAATTAAAAGTTATGATCGCTAACACTGTTTTAAGTAATATAACAAATTATCTGTCCAATGCTAGCACCATTTCAAGCAGTGACCTCTCCAGGCTTTACACTTCACTTTTTAAGATAGATCACCGAACGACGAAGTTGAAAACTCATCGACAAAAAAAACCATCCATACGTATTTGTTGCGCTGCATTCAACAAAGACATACAAACAGACGCCCCCTAAAGGAAAATATAACTCTCTTTTTTCCACACTACCTAACGCACTCGAAAAACTGTCAAAGTGAAATAACATCCCGGCTCAGTAAAACAATCCGGGGTTTTTGTTTTGTATGGAAAACTTTGACAAAAATGTGCAAAAAAAATCCTTCTTCCTCTTTGGCCCACATTTTTTTACGTGCTCCATCTTGCCTCGGCTGAAGGTGACCCAAACGCGCATCTGCGCATGACGTGAATGCAAAAAGTGGCAATGGGTTTGCGTCGGTACACGTCCCACTCGTATTAATCTGTACCACGCTCTCATCAGTACTACCCCACTTAAATTGATTTGTTACAAAAGTGACAATTGCTTCCCAAAATAACATCCTATGAAAAGTGACACTCGGGTAAAATTTTAGTGGTCAATGGTTGTTTGTTTTTTTTGCTTCACGGTACAAATTTTGTAAAAACAAAGCAGCATCCCACGCGCCTCCATCATGTGCAGTTATGTCACACGGGACAGTCACCCCGAGCCCGCTGCGTCCGCGCTAGAGAGAGAAAGATAATGCATCTGTGGACGGCAGAGCGAAACATACGCGGCCGAGAACAACCGCCTCGATTCTTCTTCCTGTGTGCGAGACGCCCATCTCACTCGTGATTCCTGTAAAAGCCTCCTCCCCCACCGCCGCCGCTACCACCACCATGGTGCCTTTGTGTCCGTCCTCGCTCAAACGCATCGTGCTCTTCGTGTTCTGGTAAATCAGAAGCATGCGCGCACACGCACACACAGACGCACACACAGACGCACACGCAGACGTACACGCACACGCACACACAGACGCACACACAGACGCACACACAGTGCGACTCAGGTCACCAATCGCAAACCATGGATCGCACGGTAATGCCACACTCCCCATTCAATCGTTTGCAAAAGAAGTTCAACATACACATACATACAAACATAGAGACGTTCCGAACTCCACCTTTCGCTGGGTCTCTCACCTTTGTAAAAGACGCCCTTGAATCCGACAGACGGCAGGAGGGAAAAGAGCTTAGGCAGAACCGTAGCTCTGTCAGCCAAGCGGGCGTTCTTGTTCCACACTTGTATGACGTCTTCTCGCTCGCGGATACTCACGCTCACTCCGACCACTTCGTCATCTGGCCAGGACAAAGACAAAGCCCCCCCCCCCCCCCCCGTATAGCCTTAACAGACTGTTGGAGTAAGTGCTTTTAGTGAGTAGCACTTATGAAGGCCGACGCGGCACACAACAGGGTGTGTGGCCAGCATCGCAATCGGACGCCTTTGTGGCGATGTTTACCAACTACGCCAGTTACTTATTTCAGTCCAAGTCGACCTAGGGGAGGCCCAGGACCACTTAAGATAATTTTCACTGGTGTAGGCCGTGAGCGGGAAATCGAACTCGGGTCGCCGGGTTCAGAGCGCAGCACGCAAACCACTACACTACTGCTCCCCACTATCATCTGGCCAGGGTATGCACATATTCAGTCACCTAACGGCAAACGAAATGCACAGCGCATGCGGATCACGTTTGCTGTTAAGTTTTACCATGCCAAGGAGGGTCAATTCAATGATATTTAAGTGGCATTTAATTTCAGAGTGGATCTATAAATTGATAGATTAAAATATTTACACACTTTAAATCCCCAACCGCTCCTTAACCACTCCCACCTGTCCTCCAAACTGTCACCATAACTACACCATCACTTTTAATAACCCCACTATTTTAACCACTATCATCTTATGTACAGGTTTATAATTGTTGTAAAGTGCCACGGATTAAGGCACTATATAAATCTATATGAGATCAGATGCGATATCCAATTTCCACAGCAGTCTAATCGTAAATACGACACGTTTACGAGTCAAGTTATATCCAATGTTAATCAATTATTTTATTAATCCCTCTCTACGCATCGCTCACAAAATCACCCGGAATGTGCCTGGATTCTGTCAGATCTCAGAGGCTAAGCAGACCTGAACGGAGCAATTGGATGGGCGCTTACCACCCACAAAAAAGCTGTCATAGGGCTGCAAGGTGTCATGAGCAGCGGAAGGGATTTCAGTAAAATTAATTGTTGTAATGAAAGAATACGAATAGGCTTTATCCGTACTGGCAAAAATGTCCCAATTGTTGTACTGTAGTTATATGATACCACACACATATGATAACCACCTTCACAAACCCACACTGATCAGCGGCGAAGTACGGTCAAATAACCCCCGCTATATGAAGGCGATCATCCAGCAGTGGCTTGACCAAAGGGCCGCACATGTACACGCACCAATAAAATGTACCAGTGTACATACTTTCATGGCATTTTTTTAATTGATAAAGTAGTGTGCATGTCTCTCTTAAAGGGGGATTTGTTCGTGTTATGAATTATGCACAACCTCTTCGTAGAGGTCAACGGTTTAATGGTTTATTTATTCTTGAGGGAAACAAGAAGCAGTGCCGTACATATCCCTCTTTAATGTCTCACAATTACTCAAAAATTAATTGGAAGTTACCACTTAACGAGCATTATATCATGACCCCCACGGATTACTCTTAACCCACATTAGGCAAAAGCATAAACGACCGTTTGGCTTTGTTGGTGGACTCCTCGGTGACATGGGACTCAAGCAAAATCGCCGGGTAACTCCGAACGGCGCTCATTACCCTTTTCGCAACTGTCGGAAAACTGCTCCCCGATCGTCGCCAGCAACAGTTCCTTCCACACAGTGATCTGCGCAACAAGGCACACGCAAGCATCTCATCAGGCGCGTCGTGACATCAGCCTCAGCTCCACAGCTGGGCGGTCTCACAGGCATCGAGTATCTCCCCCAACGAACCACTTACAAGCAGCCGGTGCCCCCCCGCCAATCTGCGTGCAACCACAGGGTGCCCCAACAAAACTGCTGACAATCACACGGTGCTCTCATTTAATAACGTACCACCCCACAAACCACTTACAACCATAGCCCCCCCCCCCCCATGCCTGGACAAATCTGGGGATGCACCCCCACAATTTAAACGATCAAACTTTTTTTTTAACAGGTAAGGCCCACTGAGCTGTATAGCTATTTTTCAGAAGCAACCTGGCTATCAGAAATTATAGCTCAACGAAGCAGGCAAATACTTTAAAAGCAAGTTGATACTAAACGTGGAGGGAAAAACCTTAGGACCTATAGAAAAATCCACACAACCACGGGGAGAGAGAACATGCAAACTCAAAATATACAGGCGTCACCAGTCGGGATTGAGCTCCTGCATACCAGGTGAGGTAGTTCAACATCTCGTCAGCGTGGCACCCACAATCACAGGCTGGATCCCCACAAACTACGCTCAAGTAGAGGGAGCCCTCCAGCAAAACCCACTTACCGTCTGCTCTTTGGTACATTTCATCTTCCAAATGCCTCCTCCACAATTACTGGGATCTTCCCTACAGGCACAGAAGTCGGGACACAAGAAGAATGTCGGTCATCCTAAAGAGGGTTGCAGCCTGATAGGGCAAAGACTGACTCAGGCTCACAAAGGGGAAAGGAAGTCAATAAAAGAAGCATAGTTGCACTGAAATTTTAAAAAAATTACACGATTAATAAAAACACACACACACGCTCAGTGTATTGGGTTTTAGACTACAGCTAAGCATTATGCAATGGTTGGTTTAATGGTGTGAACTCGGAATTTTAGGATGCTTGGGTTCATTGATTAACAAAAATTATTCTTCACTCTCACGATCGATGCAACAGATGGTTACCGTGTACTTTTGACGCAAATACACTGAATGTAAATCGGATCACACAAGAGGTGCTACAGTTGGCACAAAGTAAAGTACAAATATCGTGGCATGAGCGTCATCATTTTTTATCTTTTAAACCAAGACTGAAAGTCCATCTGTTTGTAGGCGGAGGTCAAGACAACTCCCGTAAGGATAATCAAAAATACATTTGTATAAAGTCGCGTTATTAATCGGGACTTACCCTATTGGAAACTGGCCAAAGTAAATAAAAGCTTTGAAAAAAATTTGGGAGACAAAAACAACTGAACTAAAACGCTTTTTTCTACTCAGCGTCTGTGCCCTGGAGGCTAAGGCATCACGTGCCTGCCCTGTCCCTCCCCTCTCCATGACATCATGACGTCTGACATCTCTAATAGGGTTTTTCCCCTTTTTTCTGGCAACAAAACTGACACCTTTTGCAAGGAATCATGCTTACATTAACCACAATACTTGCAGTCAAATCAGAGTATTGTTTTTTTTTGCATTTGACTGCAAGTATTGTGCTTAATGTAAGCATGATTCCTTGCAAAAGGTGTCAGTTTTGTTGCCAAAAAAAAGGGGAAAAACCCAATTAGTATATTTTGGTACTGGCAAAGGAGGTCCCATGATGTCTGACATCTCGTTGAGTGGCTTGGAATGCCGCTCAAGCATTACAGAATTCACGCGCATGCAGAATTTTCTTCCTCGGTTTTTACATCACAGCACCGCGGGTGAGATCCCAGCACCCACCAAAGGGGCTGGCGCTCCCCACGCATCAGGTGGTACGTGCAGCGAACAGGCAGCGACTCCACGGAAGGGATGTTGTTGTACACGCTCCAAAAACCCTACAAAAGAACGAGGCGTACAAAGAATCCAACGCAGACTCACGACACGAAGTACGTGCGGCCCTTTTGTCAATCCACTGCTAAATGGTCTCTCCCAGCTGCGTCACTCATTGGCGTTGTTGAGCCATAATTATATTGTACCTCCGATTAGCACGGTCGGCTACATACAGTGCAAAAGTTCAACAAACAAACATGCATATGCGTTGGTGAAGAGAAGAGGAACAGGACATGCTCAGATATCGCTCAACACTGACGTTAGCTGTGACCAGGAATCGAACTTAGATTGATAGGTTGAATAATGCAGCGAGCCAGTGCTCCATCCCAATACAGTAAAACCTTGGATTGCGAGCATAATGCGTTCCGGAAACGTGTTCGTAATCCAAAGCACTCGTATATCAAAGCGAATTTCCCCATAAGAAATCATGGAAACTCAGATGATTCGTTCCACAACCCAAAATACTGTATTCATATAAAAATGATTAATACAAAATACCTTTTTATATTTTTATTATTTAAATTTAATCTAAAGTAATCAAATTTATTAATTAGATTTAATCGTGGCTGGTGTGAGCGAGAGGGTTATTGTGTAGGACGACTTTTCACTTGCAGTACAGTTACTAAGGAACAGAACGCACACACTCGTGGTCACAACACTATAGTAAGCAGTATACGCTCGCACGGATGTTGACTATACGAGTGAGTCACGCCGACTGAGACCAGCATGGGAGACGATTACCCACAATCCCGCAGCGAGAGAGAAGAACCATCGGCTCAGTTGTCATCACGTGACGCTCGGCAGACAAAGCGTATACTGTACTTACTAAAGTACTCGTATTGCAAGACCTCGCTCGTTTATCAAATTAATATTTACTTAATATTTTTGCTCGTCTTAAAAAACACTCGCAGACCAAGCTACTCGCAATCCAAGGTTTTACCGTATATATAAAATTGCATTGTGTGTAATGCAGCAGATTCACACACGTTAACAACAGCAGTGTTACACAACAGGCACATCTGCAACATTACGAGGAAGACAAGCTGGCTAACCACGGGGTACACAGCCTCCGTTTTGTCAGGGGACATGACTGTGCAAAGGTGTACACAAAAACATGGAACGGACCAATGTACGCACACGCTGTACTGAGTGTGCGAGCATTCACCCAAAATATATCTATAAAAAATCTAGAGTTATATAATTGTATTGGCTTGCCCTGGAAGAAGTGTTCAATAAACACTCACAGTGTAATCCCTGTTCACTGGGGACTCGGAGGTAAGGGATGACGGGGAAGCTATTCTTAAACATGAAAACTCTGCAAGAGCAAAAACAAAGTCATAAACAAGCTAGGTCACGTTATTCTTGTACAAGGAATATTATTAATCAATGAGCTGGTCCCCTCCGTTTATTTTTTAATCCGAACTCACCTCCACCGAGCGCACTGTGTATATTTTCTTCAGATTGGATTCATATTCGGTTACCGTTATCCCACGAACAGACCTAAAAAACACATGACAAAAAACACAAATCTTGAACATCTTGAATGAATTGTAACTTGTCAAAACGGGGCAGTAAATTGCCATTGTGACAACAAATAGTAAGACGAAATATTTGAATTGCGAAAAAAAACTACGTAGGATTGTGAGTGATGTTGCTAGCTGGGAAATGCCTTCATTCAGCAGTGGATTGACCATGGCTGTTGGGATGCTGATGGAGTGTTATTCTTGACAATATTCCCATTTTCAAACAGCAGAGGGCAATAGACACTTGAAATGTGAATCTGAGAACATTACATCGGCAGCTCTGATTTATGAGCAAATTAGAATGCAAATGAACAGTATTTATGAATTGAGCATTACTCATAACATTGTTCAACTTAATGACCTGAAAAATATACATCACCAACGACTATACATTACTGCTATGCGCTATGAGCAGGTGCACAGTTTTCATGCTCAATTCATGGTTTAAAAGCGCTGCGAACCAACAATTCAATGTTATGCTTCACTCTCTAATCATATTTATATTTACCACAGTTACATGCATTTGCTTTTTTTGTTTTCCATAAACAGCACTGCACTTCTCTACCATGGCATGGCTTTGACATTCTTACTCTAAGCGACAGTGCAATGAGTCATAAGCACATTAAAAGGTTCCGCAACTCTCCACACGACACTTCGTGACTGTCTCAACAACAAACCAGACACACGCGGTGCCCTCACCGTACGGAATGAAAGGCGAAGCACATTACCGCCAGCCAGCCTCCGTCACTGAGCTGCGTGTAATCCAGGGTTAATTGGATTCCTCGGACTCGTTCACACTAAACCTGTGTCATGCCGCCAGTGGAAAACCACAGGACTTAACACCAATCTCTTTTGCCCACCGATATAGGGGTCGTAATGCCAGTGGCGGGGGTGGAAAGGCGGCGCAGCGGTTAGCACGCTGTGCTGTAAACATTTAAACTTGAGTTCCGATTCCTGGCCATGGGCTAACATTTCAACTGGTCCTGGATCCATCACCCGCTTCACCGACCCCACACTGACCAGCATGGTCAAACAACCTCCGTGGCAAGCACGATGGCTTGGGGAGGCCTTCATCCAGGAGTGGACTGACAAGGCGTTGTGAATTATTATTGTGATCATGATGTAGCCCCGACTGAGTCCAGGCCCACTTACAGTACGTACACACCCGGAATGGGACGATGGATCCATCCATCCATTCATTAAAGAAATATTATTCTTCTTAATATACATGGATCAAATTGGGAATATTACAGATGGATAATTAAGAAACTTACTCAAATTATATTGGAACGTTTTTGTAGGCAAATGGTACAAACAATACCAACGAGACAGGTAAAAAAAATATATGGAAAATAGGCGATGGACAATACAAGTACAAATTAAGATGCAAAAAAAATAATCGCATGCCCAATACACAAAGACAAAGATCCCCCATATAGCCTTAACATACCGTTGGGGCAAGTGCTGTTAGCGAGCACCTATGAAGGCTGGTATAGCACACGAAAGGGGTGGGTGGCTAGCACCACGCCCGACCGCCTTAGTCTCCCGAGTGGCAATGTTTACACATTTGAGGCTGAGCCGACCTAGGGGAGGCCCAGGACCGGTTCAGATAATCGTCACTGATGTTGGCCCAGAGCGGGAATCGAACCCGGGTCGCCAGGATCGTAGCGCAGCGCACTGACCGCTACACCACCGCTCCCCACTACACACACACAAACAACCCACAACACAATTCAACGAACACTACTACGTATTAGTTGGGGTGAGAAGTTCAATGGTAAAATGCTATTCCAGTCACTGCTCAAGGCCACGGGGCCAGCAGCGTGCATTGTAAAGAGCCAGACCACATGTGCAGGGAATCAAACATAGAATGTTCCACTTTGTCGAGGTTGTCAAGTATTGGACACGCATGGTCCAATTTGGTTCAAATTAAGATAATCAACAAATGTATCACTCAAAAATACACATCGAGACAGATGTAGAAAGAAACTAAATTAAACCACATTGGCTTTGACTGGGCACACGGTCTATAAAAAAAAAATTCAGGCCAGATGCTCGTCATCATTCCTGTCAATTGTTGGACCTGGCAGCTACAAAAGCCACTTCTCATTGCTACTTTCCTCACGTCTCACAAAGTCAGACAATCCATCCAAATCCCGAACACGAGCTGATTTCATCACTCCATCTCCGCAGCAGATGCTCACTCTCAGGTATGCTCCCTCCTTCAGTTTCCACTCTGTCACTAGCCTCGACCACACCGGCCATCATCCCCCCTTCTAGTGACTTGTCCTGCCCAATCCCAATTACTTTTATTAACGGCCAACACGATGTCAAACCTATGTATATTCTCAAATTATGTTTCAATGTTATTTCAAGAGTGCACCTCCGCATGCCTCTTTGCACACCTTTCAGCTTCTGGTCCATTTTCTCTGTCCGTGTCTATATTTCTGACCTGTTACGTCACGGCGGGTAACATACAACGATTAAAAAAATAAAAAGCCTAGATTTTTTTGTGACCAATTCCTCCTTCGAAATAAGGGGCATGAATTTTTTTTTACAATGTGATGTGGCGGCATACACGAGTGCATGGAATATACCCTGGGCATTGCACGTTCACTCGCTCAAAAATACCTCGCAAGTAACAATGCAACATCGCCCCAACAAGCGAACTCACGCTGCGCCAGAGGAGCAGCCTCGCCGGTGTGCAATTCAATTTGCGCAAAATGTTTGTTTAAAAATAAACAAAAAACACCGGCTGCTGGTTACAGCCGAAGTCAATGCCACACAAGGACATTAACACAAACTATTTCCTGTTGTGATGATTGGAAATCGTCTGATGCGTCCACACGGCTGCATCGGTAAAAATAAATCAAACGAACAAGTGTAATTCTGTAGGTAACCGCACACAATTCCGTTGAGTATTGTGCCAATGGTGTGTGAATCCACATCTCAAACTAAACAACACTCCTCAGAGCGTAGACTTTAATAGCACGAGATGGATGCCAGCGACTATTGGCCTGCTTAAATACTGCTGCTACACGACACAGCATTTGAAGAATAGTACAGTACTCGATTTTTTAAAATATATATTATTGTTATTGTACTTGCCATTCCTGCATTACATGGCTGTATAAATTGAGAACACTTTTTTTGGAACATCGATAACAGTTAAAAGAGCTCCACAGGTGAGATGTGTAATCACGCTCACCGGTCATGCTCTATCTACTGCTGGGCGTCACAATAGCAAAATTACATCTCCAAGAGTTCTAATGAGGACTACGAAATCATTAAATTTGCACTGGTAGAATTTTTATACTCTTTGGTTCTTTCGGTAAAGTCACATAGGTGAAAAAATAATAATAAAATTAAAAATAAAAATGAAAATAACTAAATTCAATAACGACGTTTCGGGTGCAACACAATCGTCCGTCATCAGGTGGGGACAACCACAGCGAGAAAGCGATCGCTGGAGTATGACGAACGCTTGTGCTGCGCCCGAAACGTGATTTAATTTAGTTATTTTCATTTTTATTTGAAAATGTTTTATTTTTATTTTATTTTATATTTTCACCTATGTGACTTTACTGAAAGAACCAAAGAGTATACAAATTCTACCAGTGCAAATTTAATGATTTCGTAGTCCTCATTAGAACTCTAGATGTAATTTTCCTATCGTGACGCCCAGCAGTCATGAAAACTTCAAATCTAGATGAAACAATTTTCTCATCCACATTTACGCACTTTTAGTTCTCCAATTAAATTTAGTGGAAAGCATTATTTAATGTCGCTGCGAATAACTTTGATGAGAGCGTATGTCCTTGTCCACGCACCTCTTCTGCCAATGTATTTTGTTACTTTCTTCGTGCAATCTCGGTAAAGCTGGCATGGGCCAGCCTTGCGACCTGATGTGAGTAATGTATGTTTACATAGACTGCACGTTTCATATTTAGAAGTAAAATGTGTTGCTCGTGTTCCAATTTACTCACAGAAAAACTACAGCTGCTGTTCGCGATCAAAGTGTGTCGATACACAAAAAACACATGAATGGCAGCAAACTTCGTTTGTAACAAAATTCAGAATCCATTCACATTCCTGGTGATAAGTGCACAACTATTCAATATTAAATCTAAACAAATAATGTGGTGATGCTGCACGGGGTAGTGGTGCACAAGCCCAATTAATGTAAAAAGACTCAAAACATTCGTCTATAACATTGTCTTAAAAGGAAAATATATATCCAGTATATCAGTGACGTTTTAGGCAATGGTCCTTCTTCATAGCAGATCCAATAAATTACATGATACCTAAGACCTCTCGTGGGCAAGCACACACAGTACATCTCAGAAAATAATTTTTGGCCCCAAAAAAAACACAACCATGCTGCCTTTTTCCTGCCGGGAACGCACAGTGAATACAAAAATCCATTCACGCTGCTTGCCGTGGTAACAGCTGCCGCTTTTGACGTCCTGTAGTTGCAGATTAAGAGGTCGGCGTGATTGCGAGTTTAACCACCCATCGTTGGCGGCACAGACATACGACTCTGGCAAGCAGCGATTGAGCCAACTGAAACTGAGTAATCAGCATTTCATAATCACTTTACTGTAGGTCACAGTAACAATAGTAGCAATGCAAGTCATACAAGGCACTCCCGAATGCAGCCAAGTACTCTGCTATAAGCAACCTTGATTCCAAGAAAGATCAATAACATTAAAATTATGTCTCTAATCACGTGTAATGGTTCCATCGTTCTCCCTATAAGCTATCGTTTGTGAATTTACCTGTTATCAACCTATAGTTGCTGCTTTCGTGCCCTCATCCCTGCTATGTCTGCAATAATTAGTGTGCTATGTTCTTAACATTTGTATAATTCTTTACCTAATACGTTTTCAGGGTTCTGCGTATATCTTTGGTTTGGTCTTTAGCGTCCCTTCCAGCTCGACCTCTTCTTCATCATCATCACGTCTTGTGTATCAGAAGCCCGTTCCTAAATTACATTTGTACCCTACCCCACACTTCCAATATACTGTCCATTCCCATGCCAATCATTTCATTATTGGTGACATCCATTTCATCATTTTGCTTCTCTAGGCATTTGAAAACTCTATGTTGTTTAGTATAAATTCTGCTATCTACTGACCAATACTCGTGAGGTCTTTTTTTGTCGTGTAATTATTGCATAACAATCAGTGTATACTTCCGCAGACACTAGATGGATTGTTGCACCACGAGAGAACACGAGGGATGGCTTTGACTTGGGAACTTCTTCATTCAGCAGTGGATTGATCTAAGAAATCATACCACATACAGTTTTGAAGCAAAAAGTGACATTCGTTTATTTTGTAGATAAATTAATCATTAAACATTACATGACACAAAGTTAAAGTACGTGCTACATTATTAATTGTTACACAAAGCTCACAGGGTGACATTTTGGTCATATTCCAGATGGTAGACTTGTCGGCGAGACACTAGGAGAAAATTTTAACTCCAAAATAAGCTTACCGTCCTTGGAAAGTGCATTTGTCATTGTCTGTATATTGGAATGGTGCATGGCCTTGACAGAATGCCTTTAATCTCCTTTACACAAACAGCTCGGTGGGAGAACAATTACATTATAAGGATTACATAAATGCTCAGGCCATGACGATGCTGTAATATGACTTTTTGAAAAAGGGATCAGCAATTTTAGGCCCGATAAAGGTCCTGAAAGGCTTCTTTGAATACTTTGGGAAATTACTGAAAGGAATGTTTATACAAATGTGTGAGCACTGACTATTTAGAATAACTAGCCACATTATACATATAAAAGCAGATGCAATCACAATGCGAATTTACCATTCGTAGATTTACGTAGCTCGGATGTTACCATCAAAATAGATCCCCAACGCTTGCATGTACAGAGAAGACTTTCCTCAAAGCTCATAGCCTGGTTAGTACATTGATGTATGACCACCATGTACACGAAAGTTGTCATAGGGCTTGTCGGGCTCTGTGGCTAGTGTCAGAGGGCAGAGCAGGGTAATACGTTGGTACAATACTCCGATGCTCACCGTCTATACTCCCAACCTTGACCAACCCACGGACCAGGGTGGTATTGTCAGATAACACCCAGAAATTAAGCCCTCATGCAGGAGTGGATTTAGAAATGGGCCCTACATGTATAGTATATAAAATGTAGGGCACCGTGATTTGCCAGTAATTTCATATTTGTTAGATGGAAAACATGTACTCCGTTTTATTGTAACATTCATAATTGAGTGTTATATGTAATCATAGTGTATAACACTGCACGTATTACGTAGTAAAAAAAAACTTGTAAACGTACGTGCCAAATACACCACGTACATCATAAGCTTATCATTTCAAGTAGTCGAATGTAAAAAAAAGCAATTTCAGAAGCTAATTGAAAATAATTCTGGTGGATGTGGCTTTTTTAACGTAGAGAATAGCATTGAGGACTAAGCAGCTTCAATGCAATTTGCAGTGTCATGTAATTTGATCTCAAATACCCCCTAGGTAAAATTAGTTGAGAGTGCTATATCATCATCACCAGGGGCATACAGGTCGACATGACATCCCTAAGCAAACAAGGAACACTTTCCTTTCTCTAGACTCCACAACCCAGCTCAATAAATAAGTCATCCTCATCCTCGTCAACTAAACCAGGACAACTTATTTATTCATGTATTTATTCCTTGTTCCTTTCTCCTTTCCCTGGTA
>CM025664.2:8817773-8846310 GCA_014621495.2 Entosphenus tridentatus
ATGTGTCGTTAAACCTGCCACCACCCAACACAGCCAATTGGTAAAGGTTTGTCACGTCAACAGAACGTGCCAAATCGTCACTCGCTGTGTCGGGTGGTGGCGGGTTTGGCGACACATTTATATTTAGGCATTAAATTTCGATGTAAAGCTTTCGTGACTACAGGGATTCATATTCTTGGTTCTTTCGTGACTTTACCGAAGGAACCAAGAATATAAACGCATTGTTTCTCATTTTACAGCCAGGCTACGAGGAAACTTGTAGCAAACTTCACACGCAGAATGTTTCAACAACGACAACAAAACTAGACTTAACATTTAATTTCAGTCGCAACCACAATACATCTCCGGTGGCGTCGCCCCAATGGATGGTAGCGGCGCAACACCGACCACAACTTTGGAACTTTTCTTCTTGATCTCACGAAGCTTCAAACTCGCGCTGGGCAAGCCCAGGCACGTAGACCACAATGTCATGAAAACCCCTTGTCGCTTCCAACTTAAAACCGCACAGAAAACAACGGCGACTACGACGACAGGACAGACTTCAGTGGCGACCGAGGCACCCGATCGTTGTGGGAGGCGAGCGGGCCGGGGGTGGTGGGTGGTGGTGTTTGGGAGGCCCAGGCAGAGGAAGACGCTCCCGTACCTGTCCAGCCAGAAGGTCCACGGCGAGTTGAGCGGCACTCCTTCCTCAACGATGCCGTCCAGCACGATCATGTCGTCCGCGTCTCCGTGCTGCTGCTGTTGTTGTTGTTGTGGCCTATCGGCGGCTATCGCCGTCGTCACCGCCGCCGCTTCGTCCATTGCTATGCGGTCCCGACAAGCGGTGGTGGGGGGGGGGGGCCGCCCCCCCCCCCCCCCCCGAAACTCATACATCGGATAGACGGCGCGAGTGACCGGCCTCCAATGGGAACGCGCCGTCGGCCGTCATGTGCGGCGGCGGCAGCCAATGGGCGCGGGCGATCCGCGCGTGCGCGCTACGGAATCTGACCGCGAGCGCGTCGGGCACTGCCGGGAACAGCTGAGCGTGACGTCACGGCCACAGTGTCCTGACGAGCCCCCGGGACGACAACACGCGTATCGATTCCTAGATTCTAGCCCGACACGACTAAAGACTAAAAGTCGATTCTCCACCGTACGCAACGCAGGCGTGGAATCGATTCTCTAGCTGGGACCAAGCGATTCGATTCGCCTGTTGAGAGAGGTATTTGTTCAGAAAGAATAATTAGGGTGGAGGAATCCGAAGCGCTATAAAGCTCTTTGTTTCTAAGATGTCCAGGAGGGGCGGCTCAGAACGTTACAACTACAAACAAAACAGAAACACAATAGGAGTGCAAAGTACAGGAAGGGTAAACAAATCACTTAAAATGACATACAAATTAAACTAAACTATTTTTTTATATTCTTGGTTCTTTCGGTAAAGTCACGTAGAAGGGAAATAATACAATAATATAAATATTAAAGAATAAAAACAATTTCTCACGACGTTTCGACTGCAACACAAGCAATCATCATCAGGTGACTTTACCGAAAGAATCAAGAATATGAATCCCTGCAGTCACGAAAGCTTTAAATCAATATTTGTTTTCTTACCAGGTAAAGCCATACCTGTCAACCCATACGATTTACCTGTATTCTTGTACAGGGAAATTTGAGTTTTCAGGTCCATAGGGCGTACAGTCGTTTCAATGCGGGCAAAAACATGTTTTTTGCTATTTGTTTGTGTTTCTCCCTTGTGATGGAACTTTGTAGGGTGAACGTTGAGATTTATAAGGACACAGGGTAACCAATACGGTTTGAATTGGTCTGTCATAAGGTAGGCAATGATAAGGGGTTGACAGAAATGATAGTTCAACAAAGTGGCTTATCGTGTGGAAATGTATAGCAACTAAATAATCTTAATGCATAGGTACGGGCTTTGTGTTGCGGACAGCGGTAGACTGAAGAGATAAGATAATATAACGGAGATCAGACCACGCATAGAGACGGTGGGTAAGAGAAAGATAGCAGCTGTGCAGACGATAGAGGCAGCACAGACGTTGCAGTGCATATCTGATAGCGAACTTGTTGGCCCATCCTAAGACGGAAGCTGTAATATTTACGAAAAAATTGAGCAGAGTATAATTGCATCTTGTGTAAATTTAATGGCGGTGAATCTTGCACGAAAGTATGTCATCAAACACATCACTGCATTTCACTGTAGCACTGTATAGAACCGACCTTAAATTTGTTCAAATTCACTGCTCTGATACTTTATTCTCTTCTGCTTTCGGTCGCTGTGGTTGAAATAAATTGGAATTTGATACAATATCTGGAAAGTCACCGAGAAATGTCTATTTTACCATCATGTAGAAGCATAAATTAGACTTACCTTTTGTCTCAAGTGCTGAAGAAATAAATAAAGACACCAAGTCCACTTTGTTGCTGCGTAGAATTATTTATGAGATTCACTTCCAATAAAGAAACGTCAAACTTAAAGCGAATTTGCGAAAAAAAATATTTCCGCTCTTCCTTCTGCGTGAATGTAAAAAACCACCCGCTCATGAATATTCATGACGGGAGGTGCGGCATGTGGAGTGACGTCACGTGCGTTACACACAGATATTCTTGGCTCATTATAGTAGGAATTCAAAGGAGACCGTACTAGATAGACGTAACTATACCAAACATAAGAGACACTTAGAGCGAGCCTGAACAAACCGAGACATAAAGTACACACGAGGCAGTACAAATGGGAAGGTACAAACAAAAAAACACATTACAAACAAGATGACGAAGAACCCATCATTGAATTTTGACCCTGAATCGTGACAAAAAAACATAGCCTAAGAGAAGATGAGGGATATATCATTATTTGCCAAAGACTTAAGTTAACGTTTCGTGCCCCTAACTTTCCTGCTGTGTTTTTTAAGCGTTGCACAAAACATTGAGCAAGCTGGTTGCCTCTGTTTTTTCATTTACAATTATTGAGCTATTTCAGTCAATCACGACCCATTGTCTGAATCGAGTACAGGACTGAGAGAGAGGTCCCGAGATCTGACTACCTTCCCGTCCCATCTTTCATGGACAGCCCAGCCCAAAATTATGGGAATTAAACAGGCGATGTAGGAAGACGCCTGCCGACTCGACCGTTTAAAATGGCAACAAGTTATTTGGTGATGTTCCGTTGGCAGTGGTGTACAAGGACAATTATTGGAACAAAAAACTCAATACACTCAATTAAATTGAAAGGGAAAAAAACATCTAAAATACACAATGTTTTGGGTATGTCATATGATGAAGGGTCATTGCCCGAAACGTCACCTATTATATATTTGGTTTAACACGTAGGCTTTCGCGATATATTTGTTTCACAAAGTTCCAAGTTGCAGACCCTGATTCAATTTCACAATCATTACAGTTGATGATAAATGGGATAACAGACAAAAAACACTTTTGTAAGCGACATTACTGTATTGAAGTTGCACATGAATTTTCAGTCTAACGGTCTGTTGTACTTTTGGGACGCACCTTGCTATTAAGGATATTAAGACGAGCTCTGTTATCTCCTACATACTATCTCATATAAAGGCTGAGCAACCTGAGGCAATGCCAATGTCCATAACCAAGCGCGTATTCACCGATCCTCCATGAAGTATCCTCCACATTTCAACTTGTCTGTACGCAATGAATCTGTATTTAACCGCCAGCATCAAACATCCTACACAGATGGAAATTGGCAATAGTCCAAAACTGGGGTCACCCCAATCTCACTCAAAACCATAGACCGCAGAATACGGACTGCCTGCTTAAATCATTGGCTGGCATCAATGTCAGATATTCACCAGGCTACACCTGATTCCGTCCAGGCTCATTCACCAACCTCGACAGGACCAGATGCACGTTGTTGGTCAACTACCAACCATACGAAAGAAGCAGGCTGGTGCCAATATATTAGCTCCTTTTAAACATTATATTCTTTTAAGGCAGTTATTAATATGCCATATTCATGCTGTTATCCCTAGCTATTGAGGCTAATAATTATAGCTACTATGAAGATAGCACACTTAGCTCAATTTTAAGACCGGCACTATCAGCTCCCTAAAGGCGTGTTCTATTAATTATTAAGGCTGGCACAATGAGTTATTAATGCTTGCTTGGCACGCGATGTGATGATGTCAAAAGCAACAAGCCTTCATGCTCATGTTCATTACACCACTGCAGAACCTGCTCATTTCAATCTGAACCAACTGAGAAGAACTCCACCTCCACTGGAGTTAAGTCCTTCGCCAGGAATTGTTCCTTTGTTTTGAAGGGATAGTGCCGAGTGAGTTAAACACTATACCTCCACCCTCAACACCCCCCCCCCACACAAACATTTAAAATACTAGCCTTTGCCCGTAGATTGCAGTAAATCTGAAATATGCAATAGATTAATTGTTCAGCTCATGATTATTAATGAGGGGGGAGGGGGTGCCCCATGTGGAGTGACGTCACCCGCTAATGGTTATTGTGGAGGGGTGCAGCATGTGGAGTGACGTCACCCGCTCATGATTATTAATGAGGGGATGGTGCGGCATGTTGAGTGCGCAACGTTCTTGTGCGTTAGTGTAAATTTCTACGCGGACATGAATATTAATGAAGGGGGGGGGGCTCTTTTGCAGTGACGTCACGTACGGTTGTAGTACTGTGCTGCGTATATTTATTTTGTACTGTCACTTTCTGTAAAGAAACGTCATATTTCAAGCGACTTTGCGTAATACATTTTTTAATTCAATTTTGACTTAAAACTTTCGTGACTGCAGGAATTCATATTCTATGGTTCTTTCGGTAAAGTCACGTAGATAGAAAAAAATAAAATAAAGATGAAAAGAAAGTTAAATCAACATTATTTATTTAATTCAACACTATCTTCCTCTGCGTAAGTGTAATAATCCGCCCACTCATTAATATTAATTAGGGGGGGGGGTGGGCCTCATGTGGAGTGACGTCACGCGGGGGCTGGGCCCCCTGTGGAGTGACGTCACGCGCGGGACACACACGCATTGTTGGCTCATTATATTACCAAATACACCCACACCATCGCTCTCAAATTTGTGCCATTTATCAATGCATTCAACAAAAAATACACTATGAACAAAGCATCCTGAATAAACCGCAGCTTGTCAGACAGATCTCGAGAAGCTAAGTAGTTTAGAGCCTGGATAGTTTTTGGATGAGCATGGTTGGCAATGTACGGTGCGAAATAAGTTTAACAACAGCTCGCAAAGCAAGCTGCGAGGCTACGTTGTGGGCAGCAGATCAGTGCCATTACAGCTTTTGTTGTTTGACTTTGCTCCAACGTGGAACGCCTCCCCACTTCCACCCACCCGTACTGACCAGCGTGGTGAAATATGGCCATTGCCGGCGGCAGGTTTACATATTTTCTAAATTAGACGATTACACCGCAAATGACTCAATTGGGATAATACGCATAGCAATTATCGCCCACTACTGGCAGACTAAGGCCACATGTGACCTGAAAATTAGACTATCCTGGTCTCTCGAGTTCTCACCTGGTTATAAATAAACTAGACTTTTTATGGCAGCAACATGCAAACTCGTGGCCCTTTAATTTGTGATGCTGCAACTCGCTTTGGTGGGCAGTCAACATAAGTGACCATCCTAGTCCCGCCATGAACACGTGGAAATTCACCATTGGAACCTCATTTGCCAGTAAAAAAAATATGATAATTGTTTTTTTTACCCTTCTATCTGGCAACAAAACTGACACCTTTTTACAAGGAGTCATGTTTGCATAGACCGCAATACCTGCAGTCTCACATGGGTTGGACCAGATGACGCCAAAAGGCTCTAAGGAAAGCTGTCTCGGGTGTGGACCAATCAACTTCAAGGACAGTGCATACATTATCAGAGTTGTTTTTTGTTTGCATTATGACTGCAGGTATTGTGGTCTATGCAAACATGACTCCTCGTAAAAAAGGTGTCAGTTTTGTTGCCAGATAGAAGGGTACAAAAAAACAATTATCACGTGGAAATTCGTTCATTGGCTTAGCCCATTCCTTGGTTAGCATTCCAGTCTCGAATGCAACTCGTTCGAGAGGACGTCGTCGCACGGGAGATGGAGCGATGATAATTATTGTTACATTGCAGACTCGTGAGAGATGGCACCAGATTGGGAAGGTCTTCATCCAGGAATGGATCGATCATGGGTGATAGCTGATAATCATAATATTTACGGATACTGAAGGAATCCGATGAACTATAAAGCGATTTAAAGCTTTCGTGACTGCAGGAATTCATACTCTTTGGGTCGTTCAGTGAAGTCACGTAGATATAAAAATAATCGATCACGGCGTTTCGATCGCAACACAGGCAATCGTCTCCAGGTGCCTGTGTTGCGATCGAAACGTTGTGATCTATTATTTTTCTATCTACGTGATTTTACCGAAAGACCCAAAGAGTATATAAAGCTATATAAAGCTATTGTTTCACAAATGTCCAGTTGGGGCAGGTCAGAACGTTACAACAAACAATATAAAACACGATCGGAGTGCAAAGTTTGGGAAAGTTAAACAAATCACTGAAAAATATATACACAAATGAAACTATACTTATTTGTTATTTGACCACATGAAGCCCCCTGAGATATTACCTTCTTTTTCAGAAGCGACTTGGGCACAATGATAGCTCAACGAAGTGACTTATCGTGCGGAAAAAATAATCTGAATTATAAAGACGTAGCAAACTCCACTGTTGAACATGTACTATGCTGCCACGTCCAGTACTCCCCACGTTCACCACCAACCTGCAATGACCAGGATGGGGAAGTATGACCTGTAACAGAAAAATCAATCACCGGTAAATTTCGATTTAAAGCTTTCGTGACTGCAGGGATTCATCTTCTTGGTTCTTTCGGTAAAGTCACGTAGAAGGGAAATAATAAAGTAATACAATTAATTATGTTTTAAAATTATGTTTAATTTGTATTACTTTATTATTTCCCTTCTACGTGACTTTACCGAAAGAACCAAAATGATCAATTACCTGTACTAAGCACGCACGTGCTGAACCCCCCCCACAGCCCCTCCCCTCAGAAACCCCGCCCACCTCTTCCCACACACGCGAGCCCGGTGGGAGGAGGTGGGGGCTGCGCCTGCTGATTGGCCACGTGGGCGAATCGCACGTCCACGTGATTTTTTTCGACAATCGGCCAATGGCATGTCCAAGGGGTAGAGGTTGTGGGGGGGAGGGGTCGGGACGTCACGGCGGCCATCTTACTACGGGAAGTCGACGTCACCATACAACCTCACGGCAGGCGTTGGATGACGTACAAAGCAGCGTCCCCGCCCCGTCACCCAAACAAACGCCCTGACCAAACATGGCCGCCGAGTTGTACTCGCTCAACAAAAAGTGCGTCGCTAATGGGGGGTTGGGAGAGGGGGGCTCGCCGCGCCCGCCCTCCCCCCACCTATAAGAGGAGACGCAGCGCCCCAGCCCAAGGCGGAAGCGGCGTCCCCCCTCCCCCTCTAGGCGCGTGTGCGGCTCTCCTGCGCCTGCCTCGCATCCACCTCGCATCCACCCACCCACAACCACCCCCCACCACCATCCACAATTACCACCACCCCCCACCACCACTCCACAATCACCACCACCCTCCACCACCACCACCCACAATCACCACCACCCCCCACCACCACAACCACCCACCCACCACTCGGCAATTTAGCAAACCTCGCCTCGCCACTCTTGTCACGAAGAAGGGCCATTGCCCGGAACGTCTTTCCCCCTCCCCCCACCCTTCATCGCCGCTAGAATATTTGTCGTCGCTTAATTCCCTTTTGTTTCAAGGCGGTGTTATTGGCGAATGTGTTTTGAGCGTTTTTTTGTTTGCCGAGGCGTCAACCACCACCACCGCCACCAATATCCAACGCTGCCAACAACAACATTGTTATTATCGCATACAAATTGACGACGACGACGACAAACACAATCTTGTAGTAAAACAACAACAACAAGGGAATTGTAAGCACAAAAGGAGGAGGATGTCTTGAGAGCGTGTGATGATATGTAGCTGTTGCGAGACATGGCGACTCCGGTAGGAGGAGGAGGCATCGCTTGGCGCTGCACCATTTTGTGATGGAGTTGTTGGAGCGGCGTTCCTCTCCGCGTCGTCTCGGAGATTCTCTCGCCTCTCCTCGTTCTTCCTTCCCATCATCCTCATGCTCGCAACCAAAGCCGGCTTCGTCTTCTACTGCTGCTGCTGATGCTTTTGGACCACAGCCTCCGTCTTCGCTGCTGCTGCTACAAATGCTGCTGTCGTTTATCATCATCAGTGGCGGTCGACCAGAAGGATTCCGTTTATTTCGTTAAATATTCGTCTAAGTATAGGTAACGTAGTTGTGATGGCGAGGCTGGTAGACGAATAGCCACCGAGACAAATGCTGTGCTCCGAAAACACTGGAGCGCGTTTCTGCCGAGATAAGGAAAACAATGAGATTATTAAAATAGGCGCTATAATAACAACGCAGGCAATGAATGAGTAAAAAAATGTATTTATAAACGCGGGCGACAGTCCACCGAGACTCATGCCTGGCAAAGGCAGCCCTAAAACAATATAACAGGTTTACAATGGTGCTAGAACACCACTGTGGAAGCAACAACATCAACAACATCAACACGCTGCGAGCCAGAATCCAGTTTCCATGATTTCTGCCACAACCAATTTGCCAAATCGCACCTCGGCGCCACTGCCGTGGACGACCAAGAACCAGAAGGTGCACAACAACAACAGCTTGCTGCTGCTGCTGGTGGTGGCAATAGTGGTGGTGGTGGTGGACACGAAGGCCGAGCAAGCTGCCTTCTGCCCTCCCATGGCGAACTCCAGCCACTTGCTGCTGCCCCAGCAGCATCAGCTGCTGGGCTTGGGTCTCCAGGCCCTCCCTCTGCTCGCCGCGGTCAATGGCAGCTTCCAGCAGCTGGGTGGAGGCCCTGCGACGGCCACCACGGCCGCCGTGGCCTCGCTGGCCAAGATCTCTTCGCTGGGCCTCATCGTGGCCGTGGGCGCTGCGGGCAACTTGCTGGTGGCCTTCGTGATCCTGCGCGAACGCAGCTTGCGCAAGGTGCCCTACTACTTCCTCCTGGACCTGTGCGCCGCCGACCTCCTGCGCTCCCTCGTGTGTTTCCCCTTCGTGCTGGCCTCCATCACCTCGTCACCTGCGCCGGTGACGGCCGCTGCCGCGGCTGCTGCGGT
The DNA here is from genome assembly GCA_014621495.2 of Entosphenus tridentatus. Taxonomy (NCBI): domain Eukaryota; kingdom Metazoa; phylum Chordata; class Hyperoartia; order Petromyzontiformes; family Petromyzontidae; genus Entosphenus; species Entosphenus tridentatus. The sequence goes on from CM025664.2 coordinate 8,827,003, forward strand.
CGTCACCTCGTCGGCTTCGTCGCCGGCCTCGTCCGTGGTCTCCTCCATCTCGATCGCCGCCGCCGCGGCCGCAGCTGCAGCCGCGGCCGCCGCATCGTCAGCCTCGTCCACGGCGCCTTCCTCGGCGGCTGCTGCTGCGGTGGCCGCCGCCGCGGCCTCCTCCTCGCTGTCGTCTTCGTCGTCGTCGTCTTCGTCGTCGTCGTCGGCGGCTGCTGCGGCCGCGGCGGCCTCGTCGGCGGCGGCCGCCGCGATGTCGGCCTCGTCCTCCTCCTCCTCGTCGTCCCCGTCGTCCTCGTCTGCGTGGGGCTACGGCTCGCGGCCGTGCAAGTATCTGGCCTTCACGAGCGTCCTCTTCTGCTTCCACGCCGCCTTCATGCTCTTCTGCGTGAGCGTCACGCGTTACATCGCCGTGGCGCACCACCGCTTCTACTCGAAGCGCATGACCTCGTGGACTTGCGCCGCCATCGTGTGCATGGCCTGGATCCTGTCGGTGGCGATGGCTTTCCCGCCCGTCTTCGACGTGGGCACGTACGCCTTCATCGCCGAGGAGGGCCAGTGCACCTTCGAGCACCGCTACTTCAAGGAGAACGACTCGCTGGGCTTCATGCTCATGCTCGTGGTCATCGTGTTCGCCACCCAGGTGGTCTACCTCAAGCTCATCCTCTTCGTCTACGACCACCGCAAGATGAAGCCCGTGCAGCTCGTGCCGGCCATCAGCCAGAACTGGACATTCCACGGCCCCGGAGCCACGGGGCAGGCGGCGGCCAACTGGATCGCCGGCTTCGGTCGAGGTCCCACGCCGCCCACCCTCGTGGGCATTCGGCCCTCGGCTGCTGTAGGGGCCGGCGGTGGAGGTGCTGCTGGTGGTGGCGGAGCTGCTGCTGGTGGTGCCGGTGGAGGAGGAGGAGGTGGTGGTGGTGGTGGCAACGGCGGCGGTGGTGCCGGTGGTCAGAACAAGCGCCTGCTGGTTCTGGACGACTTCAAAACCGAGAAGCGGCTGGGCAAGATGTTCTACATCATGACCCTGCTGTTCCTGGTGCTGTGGGCCCCCTACGTGGTTGCTTGCTATTGGCGAGTGTTCGTGCGTGCGTGCAGCGTCCCGCCAGCCTACCTGAGCGTGGCCGTGTGGCTCAGCTTCGCCCAGGCCGCCGTCAACCCTTTCGTGTGCTTGGTGTCTAACAAGGAGCTCAGGCGCTGTCTGTATAGCGCCATCCCATACTGTCGCAAGCCGCGTCTGCCACACGAGGCATACTATGTCGTGTGAGAGCCCTCGCTCCGGTGTGTGTGGTTTGGTGGTGGTGGTGGCGGCGGTAGGCTTTGTCTGGGTCCCGTTGTGGGCTTGTGTCTTTTTTGCCACGCGCAAAGAGATCAGCTTGCCCCAGGGGTGATGTGTCGGTGATAGAATATTCGAGAAGGTAATGGTTGTCCCTTAATATAAATTTGAGGGGGGAAATAACATTGGAGGGTAAGCTGATGGCATTTCTGACCCCCCGTGTGTGTGTGTGGTTTTTTCGCAGAGGCTTTTAACGTGTAATCGGGCAGACTGGATAGGTTTCCACTTTCAGAGAGCAGTCAGGCCTGTTATTAATGCTGCTTAGTTGCTGGATGTTATTGGCAAGTGCACTCCCACCAAACAGTGGCGGAGGCCTGGTACGTTCGTTGGTGGGTTTTGTTTACGTGTGCATTTGTTTTTTTTAGATGGGGCATTTCGATCGTGACCGAGATTGGGATCAAGGTTTGTGTGGTGGGATGTGGAAAAGCTGTGGGTTAGATTTAGGTTGGAGGATCGGTTGTTGTTGGGGGCTTTTTTACGTTTTCTTGTTTTTGCCTTCAATTTGAGGTGGTAAGTTGATGATGGTTGAACAACTGACCGGGGGGAGGGTTTGTGAACAGAGCTCGCAAGAGAAAAACTCGCCCTTTGTGTACAGCATCATGATTCGTTTCAGTTTTTTTTATTCATATTATAATCAGCACCTTCGCGATAATGTTATTGTTAATGCGGTTCAGTCTTAATTTATTCTATTATGCATATTGAAAGAAACCACTAGAGTATTTTCTTTGAATACTATTTCTGTAATGGTGCAGTCTCCATTTGGGTGATGCACATTTTTTATTATCTGCTGCTGTTTTTACTTGTTTTTTGGGATATCCATGTATTTTATTTCGTCTCACTGTCATGACCTATTGAGTGCTTGAGTTTGTTGTGCGAGTATGCATGCTTTTCATTTAAAATCGACAGTATTAAGAAAACGCTAACAGATGCTGCAGAAACGCAGTCAACTAAAACATCGGACATTCGACGGCCTGTGCAATTATAATAATGATTGAAAATTTGGAAGGGGAAATGTACGGAGCTGAATGAAACAAGAGAAAAAAACCCATCAAAGGTGGCCACGGGGGTACACAGCTTTGATCGACAACCTTCCGCACCCCACTGTGCATTACGGTGACACCCGAGCGGCAGCTTCAAGAGACGGAACACGGCAAACTGTAGTGCTTGGTACGCTTTTGGCAGAAGGTCAGTAATTAAAACAAAGCTTGTCCCAAGACACTTGGAACGTCAATTCCATCAATGAACTGAAAACAGAGGTTGGTGACGGGGAGTGGTGGTGGTGGTGGGGGGGATGGGTGTGAGATCGCTGCAAGAAACCCAAGCCTGTTATTTTTTTTTGTAATTCTTTTTGGACACGCGCCCAAGCAAGGCATGCATGTATGTACGCGTGCACGGTGGTCATTGACAGCTCTCCTCGTGACACGTGTGTGTATATGTGTGTCTGTGTGTGAGCGAGCTTTCTCTCCCTGGCAGACATTCGCTATGATGCACTGCACAATCAATGTGGTGAGGCTGTTCGCCGGGGCCATTCCGAGGCCCCCCCCATCTTCCCTAGTAGCGCGCATGCGTCCGTGACTCGTTCGGGCAACCGCACTTGAATGACAATTGCGGTGGCAACGCGCGCACCCTGTTTTGTAATGAATAGACGTCGTCTCTGGGACGGGAATTAACGGACGGTGCGCCGTGCAATCTTTAAAAAAAAAACGCGCTTCTCCCAATGTACTTTCTGAAACGAAACAAAAAATACTGCCTTTAAAACGTGTTGGTTTTTTTTTTCTCATGCAGTCACAAGTGCCAAGAAGCGGACCACGAAAATGGGAAATCGTTATTGTACACATGGATTAATTTCTCGCAGCTTTGTAATGTACTGTACATATCCCCCCTGTAGCTATATTCTAGAGAGGAACAAGATGTGCTCGTATGTGTGTGTTCGACAGTCAATTTTTTTTTCTCTTCGACTCTTAGAAACTTAAGGGTTCCTTATTTTTCCTGTTGCATATTTTGAACATTTTCAAAGGAGCAAATGTGTTGCTGTGATTGATACGTTAAAAGGTTACTTGGAGACGTGGCTTTGGTTGAATCTGTGTGGGGAAACCACAGGATCCATGCCCTAAAGATTCATGATGATGATGATTTAAGCGTAATTTTTTCCCCTTTGTATTTTGGATGTCTAAATACAAATGATTGTTTGCACAGAAAGGGTGTGTTTGAGATATAAATTATGAGCTGCTACATTCTTGACTCTTAGGTGACTACATTGTGATTTTTTTCCTCTATGTATTGTTGTAATGTGTTACGGCACCTGTGATATGAACATTTCCCACCAAATCATCAAGTTTATTTATATTTTAAGGGCTCTCAATTTTTTGTATTCATATTTTTGCATATATCCTTGAACATTTCCTGCTGCGGCCCGGCATCCGTTAATTTTTTCATTATTTTCAACAAAATGTGCATTTATCATCGGCATATCATTCACATCAAGGTAAGCCTGATGCTTTCACGCATCTTGTACTATACAGTGGGTACATATAGCACTTGATTCCAATAGTTCTTACATCCCCTCTTCATTCATATAAAACTATGAACTATGAAAATATTTGTATTTCACCAGGTAAGGCCCACTGAGCTATATAGCTCTTTTTCATGAGCGACCTGGCCACAAATGATAGATCAACGAAGTGGGTATTCATCAACATAATAAAATTATTATTATGTTTTATTATTTTTATTATTTTATTACTTCCCTTCTACGTGACTTTACCGAAAAAACCAAGAAGATGAATTCCTGCAGTCACGAAAGCTTTAAATCGAAGTGGGTATTGTGTGGAAATTTATAGCAGCGGCCAAAGTCTATCAATGCCTGTTTCTAAATGGGGGAGAACTTCTAAACCCCAAATACTTGTACAACAGGCGTCAGGGTCGGAATCAACACCCACGACCTCCTACGTGCCAGGCGAGGGAGTTAACATCTCGCCACTGTGGTGCCCCAAATCTCCTTCCGAACGTCTCCATTATCGGCATCAATTCATCAATCAATATCAAATCTAAATGTTCACAATACACGCTTTGAATATCGGGTGCAAAGGTAGATTTTTGTTTTCTCCCCATGTGTACGTTTTATTTCGTCATCCCTCAAGGATGTGGAGGCCTTCAGCAATGGATAAGGTCATGACCGGTGATGATTATTTTTAAATCCTTTATATTAAGTTCACTTGCTTGCTTACGACCGTGCAAATCTTTCGGTCGTTTTTTAACCCACTTCCCGTGATCCAATCGAGCTGACATTTTCCACACAGACTCGTGCGTGACAATTAATGTTCGTGAACATTTTTTTCCACAATTTTACACTTTTTAGGACAAAAATATATTTAATTACCAATTGCTTAATGCTGCCATGCAATCATCTGACCCATAGGTGCCAGCCATCTCAAGCCAGAGGACGAGAGGACTCTAGCCGCCACGCATATAAAGGATTTATAGTGAAACACTTTGTTTTTACGGGTTCTCTTATTAATTTATCGGGCTGTCTCACATGGCCCACTTTGTTCACTCGAGGCCGCTGCATTAAAATTGGGACGATTGATTATTGAATTAAATGGTAATCCTAACTCGTGACAATTCGTAGAATCACTGGAGGGTTGTTTGGGTGGGTGGGAGAGAACAATCATTAACACCGCTGCTTCCTTCCCTATCGAGCGCTTCGTGTGGCGGGTCATCCCTCCCACTCCCATGCCTCCCACTCCCTATCGCCTCTCATCCCTTCTCTTGTCCCCCCGTCCATACCTGTAACGCCGCATTTCACTTCGTGTCGTTTGCCGCCACAAAACGTTCCCGGCGTGATCATTCCGTGGGTTGTGAAACCGCAAGCAAGGAGGAGGGAAAAGTCGCGGTCGTAAATTGGCCGTAAATTGATGACGCTACTCCAGATTTGGTCGCTTGAAGAAAATACAAATTCAAACGAGGCGCGTGTGCGCAACGGAGACGGGAGATGAAGGGGTGGAGCAATGAGCGGCCCCCTTCTTTGCCAAAACGAATTGGCGCGCGTAATTTTTTTCGTGATCATTGATTATGGGTGTCGGCCGGTGCCAAGGATATCTTTATTGAAGTGGAACAGCTGTTGGCAATATGTTGCGGAGCGGCCATCTCCGCGGGGATGTTTTGTAATTTTGGGAGGTATTGTATGAGAAATACTGCGTCAAAAAAAAGATTGTTCATCCTTTATAATTACATTAATCTAGGTGATAATGCCTAATGAGTGCCGATTAAGGATTCGCTTCGCTGATTTCGTGAGACTGAATGAAACCCATGTCAGATCTCAAAAGCTTAGCGGGATTGAGCCTGGATAGTAGTTAAATGGGCGTCCACCTTTTGTAAAACAGATGTAAACTGCTGCGGTGCTAAATTGTCAGCACAAGACGGTGTAGCATAATCAGTTATTGTACTGTACCAATAACCCAACGTCTATGCTCCCACCATTTGCCAACCAGAATTCTGAATTGTGCCAACATAACCCCCACGGATTCACACGGCATCTTTAGCCCGACTGTGCGGCAGTGGGTTGACAAAAATGTTATGTAAGTGTACAATTTAAAACCAAATGCATACTGTAGGCATCACAAGGTTGATGAAGGGTAAACTGGCCAAAATTAAATGGAGATGGAATGCCCATGGAAAAAGTTACTCATGGGAAGATGTCTTCAATGAGATTCTGTTCGTCTATCCGGGAAGAGAAGTGCACAGAAATTGATGGACATCACGATTAAGGGAGTTAAACGCAGGATGGGAGCCTATTTCAGGACGCCCTATTTTTTTCTGCAAAGCTTTCTCCTCCCCGCTCAATTATTCTTCGCGAACCACCAACGCGTCGGTTTAGCTCATTTCCCTCCTAGCGTTTACGTTTCACTGTCATGATTTTTTTTCTCTCTCTTGACGAGGCTTCAATGCCAGGCGACGGTCATGAACGCGGGGCACTGCATCTCAATTTGCAATCCTGGCCCCGGTATTCAAGAGCGAGCAACGCCAGGGCCAAATTTATATTGCGGTTGCCCCTTTTATCAAAGACAAATAACCCCCCCATCCTCATCGCCATATAGGTTGTTGGGGCAAGTGCTGTCAGCAAGCACTTGTGAAGGCCGAAAGCACATGTAGGGGTAGCTGCGGCAGAGGTCGCAAACGGGTTTTGATTCCTTACCCGTACCCGGCCGTACCAGGGTCGCAAACGGGTACCCGTACCCGGCCGTACCCTACCCGTACCCGGCCGGTACGGGTAGGGTACGGGTATCGGGTACCTGATTGCGACCTCTGGGATGAAGCCATGTTGCAGGCGCGGGTGGGTTGATTCTAGGAACTTGAATTGTGAGAAGACACAAGACGTTGGGAAATGAGTGACAAACAGCTACTCACCAGTGACTCACGGCCTTACCCGTACCCGTACCCGGCCGCACCAGGATCGCAAACGGGTACGGGTAGCCGGGTATCGGGTAGGGTACGGGTATCGGGTACACGGTTGCGACCTCTGAGCTGCGGTAGCGAGATGTTAACGACCTCGCCTGGTATGTAGAAGGTCGATGGGGTTCGATCCCGACGCCTGTATATTTGTAGCTTACATGTCTCTCCCCATGGTCGTGTGGTTATTCTCCGGGTTCTCCAGTTTTTTCCACCACATTTAGGAACATGCATTTAGAATCTTTGGCTGCTATAAATTTCCACGTGATGAACCAATTCGTTGAGCTATTGTGGCCAGGTGGCTTTTAACAAAGAGCTCAGTGTGCCTTACGTGGTAAAATAGCAGAGTTTATAGTTTAGGTCAGCGTGGCCTGCACCACACTCTTATTTACCTAGTGCTGACATTTACGCACAGCGCCAGGTACTAATTTTAAGACCGAGTTGGTATGTTGAAATTCTTTAGCACCCTACGTAGCCAACCGTGCTAATCGGAGGTGCGAGTTGACCTGGGGAAGGCTCAGAATTGGTTCAGATAGTTGCCGCTGATGTTGCCCACGAGTCGGAATCTAACTTGATACCAAGATCCAGGATGGTCATGTCTATGCGCCGCTTCTCGGTGGCAGCCCCAACAGTCTGGAACGATATCCCTCTGCACATTCGCAGCATCACCTCAATCGCCTCCTTCAAGAGAGACTTAAAAACTCACCTCTACAACCACGCTTTTGAGCGACTCTGAGCTTGGCTCCGCGCCTCTGAGTTGCGGCCACTACGTCTGCAAATTTGCGCGCGTTACAAATTGAACTATTATTATTATTATAACTGGAATGGCAAAGTTTTGTAGGGCAGAGTGCTAACCACTACACGACCGCTGCACACACATACGAAACACGCACAGTATGCCCTGCAGCTGAGGAGAGTAGGGGGAAGCGTTAATGTTACATGGTTAAACGCGAGCCAATTTAGGGTGTCCGTGAGGGTTATGTTAAACTAACCTATTGCGTAGGGGAATAGCTGTGTTAGGGCAGGTGTGGGAAATATTTTCCCTGCTGAGGGCCGAGTAGGAGGACGTTCAAATATTATTGTTTCCCGGTTTAAAACATATCATTTAGTAGCCCGATCAGCTTTGCTCGGATGCTTGCAGTGGCGTGACGAATGAATTGTTTTTTTTGCGGGCCGTTTTGAAAGGGGTTAAAGCCACGTGTTGCCGTGAACCGTATGCCATTGTGAGACGATCCGTGAGCCGTGGGTATCGCCACCTTCTCTGCGTTAAGGCCACGTGAGCGGCATTAACAAGGGGGTGTCGTCAAATTATCGCCACTCTTGCGGTGAAATGCTCACATTATTCCATGCGCCGGCACACTCGGTCACTGTGTTCGAGTCTTTTTTTCAAACACAAGCCCTACGTGAGAACGTCATTAGCGTAGTGAGATTTGTTGAAACCAACGGAATCGACGTACGACTGTGTTGGTGTTCGCGGTCGTGCTGTGGAGTTCTCTTCCACGCGCTGCGAGCCTTTGTTGTGTGCCGAAGAAGCTTCCAGAACGTGGATCGAAACGTCGGACATCGTGCCGAGCAAACACAGCGGGTACCACCCGAATCGCACATCGCGGAAGTTCAGCACGACGCACGTGGCGCCGCGCTGTCTTTGCGGCAGAAGCCGAAATTCTCGCAGCGTGAAGTGAAAAACTAATTATTCCAAAGCGGACGCGTACTATAACATCTTTTTTTTTAATCGGACAAAAAAAACCGCGAGCCATCGAGCGGTTGTTTACGTGCTCCGCTCGCTCACCGCAAGCGGCGCGACAATAAAGACCTTTCGGGTTTTAACTTAATACGCGGCGCCTCGGTGTGCGGTGTGTCCACACGGGTAACCTGTAAGAACGTTTAACACGTAGGCTTTCGCGAACAATATCATCCATAATAGAGGTTATGCCCCCTCAAACCTCCCCATTCTGAGAAGAAGCCCCCATTGAGGTCAACCCCCCCTACCATTTTGACGGCGTGGAGACCGGATTGGTCCCGGGGGCTCGGGGTAGGTAGGTCGGTGCGTAAAAGGGTGTCGTCGTAATCGCGTCTCCAGCGGACGCTTGTGGCGTCAGTGGGCTGAGCTTCGCTCCTGTGACGGACGGTTCGCAGCCACCCCCCCCCCCCGGGAGGGAGGGCGGGGGGGAGGTAATATGATCTCGACACTCGTCTGTTATTACGGCGCTTGCTTTAAGCAACGCCGCAGAACGTGATGCGCGTGTAATATTTAAATCGTTCAAAAATCCCGAAGCCACGTGGCTCGCTTTAAACTCAACATTGGCCACCTTGCGCCCCAGCACCCCGTGTATTTTATGAGAAGCGCGCCTTAAGAGGACTGGCTCGGGCAATCCATTAACGCAGCTCTATCGAAGAAATGCGTCAGGATATGTAGCCCCTTGCAGACTTGTACGGTGGGGGAGGGGGGCGGGTGTGAGGCGGGTGAATCTCTCAATTAGAACCTACAGTTGCATCCACAGAATTGATCCGGGTAATTTTCAGTCGCTATTTAATTTCCAGGCGATAATTGTTTTTTATCCACTGCATGATACGTTTGTAGGCGGAACAAAACGAGCCGCAAGTATCGTATTCAATCAAATGCGCGTGTTGGGTGTTTTTTTTAATGTAGTTATTTTTTGTACTCTTGTAGGGTTCGTCTCACATGCCCATGGACGTTCTGTCCATGGGCGGTGAGGTGGTGGGGAGCACAGACGTGGAATATACAGACTAGCACTGTTTAAAACACGTGGTTATTTCGCGACCAATATCCACGATAGAGGTGTTTTGGGTCAAATCGTTAAGCCCGCCACCACACCAGCGACACGTCACGGGACTCAAATTGTCAATGTTGTTGGGTTTACTCTCCAACACACAAGCGGTGTGCTGTGCTAGGAACGAATTGGCACGTTCTGTTTACGCGACATACTTTACTAATTGGCTGTGTCGGGTTTTGGCGAGCTTAACGACACATTTATATTGACGCGATCTGACCCAAAAAAGTTTACATGTACAGGGTGTTTAAACAAATTTTAACACTTATATGGGACTATCGTTTTTAATAGAAAAAAAATGTACCCGTAAAAACTAAGTTTTTCACTATAAATCCTTTATATGCGTGGCGGCTAGAGTCCTCTCGTCCTCTGGCTTGAGATGGCTGCCACCTATGGGTCAGATGATTGCATGCCAGCATTAAGCAATTGGTAATTAAATATAATATTTTTGTCCTAAAAAGTGTCAAATTTTGGAAAAAAAATTTCACAAACATTCATTGTCACGCACAACGAGTCTGTGTGGAAAATGTCAGCTCGATTGGATCACGGGAAGTGGGTTAAAAAACGACCGAAAGATTTGCACGGTCGTAAGCAAGCAAGCAAACACGCAAGTGAACTTAATATAAAGGATTTAAAAATAACGGATAATACACTATAACGTGATAACAAATGTATGTTAATAGCTTCAAAAAGTCAGAGAGTCTCTACTTGTTCGCCATCATTCTCAACACATGCCTGGAATCTTCTCCAGGTGGTCTCCAGAGCCCGGAGGCACATTTATTGTGGTGTTGTTGCAAATTCTCAGAAGTGTTCACATGTCTTTTTGAAGCACCCTCCATTGTGCAGAACAACACTCTCTAGCATTGCCCTTGCAAAGCACGAAGCATCTCAAACACGACGCAGCTCAAAACTCCCTCGCCAAATGAAGCAAAGGACATCGATAACGCATCATCACCCGTGTCGTTGAGATTCGCGACCTCTTGAAAGTTGAAATGTGGACATGTTTTGTTCGATCCAATTTAGTTCGTGAGTACATTTCAACGTTTTGAGAGTTGGGCTACGTCAATGGTAAATGCGTACGTGGTACGGGTTGCATTTTGTTCATCCACTGCTGGATGAGGTGCCCCCCACGCGGTGGGGGTGATTTGCTGATGCGTCACCTTGCTGGCTTGGTTTGTGAGTGCTGGGCAGGTAGCGTAACGGTACAGCACGCGAGTGTACTCTACCGCACTGCCCTCTGCTGCCCATCACGTTGCATAGCACCGCAGCTGCCCAAGACGCACCCTGGTTGTGCATCGCTGGTGGGTCGCTCATAGATGCACCAAGGCCGTAGCCATGGAGTCAACATTGGGGGGGACCAAATCTTCCAGGGGGTCTGGGGTCCCCCCCCCCCCCAGAAAAATATCTACATTTGAAAACTAATTTTCTACCTAAAATATTAAAAAATTCACTAACACATGGGATGGACTTTTAAATTATTTTTTACAATTATTTCTAATAGTGTATTGTATTACATTGCTCTGTTTTTTATTTTTTAACCTTTTCTTGTTTCATTGTATGTAATGGCAGAGATTAGGGATTCATAAAGTACAACCATAACCACAATCATATAAACAAAAATCTATGCATTGTTATATGAAGACAAGTCCAGATATTGTGGCCAAGGTTTAGCAAATTGTTGTTTGAATTTACATAGCATAGTATATTTTTTAATATTGTTTATAGCAACATATTGGGGGGATATTTTGAGCATATTTGATTATTGGGCCGGTTGTGTCAGCCGACCCATGGCACCTGGGTCTGTCCCGAGACCTCCTGTCAGCGAGCCTTCGACACTTCACGTGGCCTCTTAAGTGCACCTGGCCTGGCACAGACGCCTTGGTGACGTCACCGTCACTTCGTGGCGATTGCCGGGTATTGGTTTCGGCTTCGTGCCGTTGTTGATTAAGGAACCATCACCGTCTCGTATTCACCACGTGGTGTGTTGCGACTCTTGAAATACTGAGGGTTGTTTTTTTTTACCGAATTCGAAAAATGTCTCATCTTGTTACTTTGGATGTCGACCCCTGGACCGAGCGGTATAGCGGCCTGTTGCAGAGGTTCAAGGTTTGAATCCACAGGGCGCCCTGGTTATTACTGCGGGTTATATTAACCGTGAAATTAACCCGCCATCTGCTTAGAAGAGTATAGGTCCAGTGTGCGCTGGCACACCGAGACAACAACAAAAATACAAACCCCACAAATTGCTCAATTGGGATAACGCACAGCGGGCATCGATGCCGACTGCGAACACTCGGCAAGACCCTCTTGAAAAAGAGTCTTGAGACTCAATGCGGCTTTCCAATCAGAATATTTATTTATACTGGAAGTATCCCATGAGCTATATAAAGCTATTTTTCATAGATGTCCAGGCGGGCCGGGTCATATCGTTAAAACAACAAACAATACAAAAACACGATAAGATTGTAAAGTATAGGAAAGGTAAACAAACCACCTAAAATATATAGAAATGAAACAAAACTATTGTTTTTATCTTACCAGGTTAAGCCCAACTGAGCTATTAACTTGTTTTTCAGAAGCGACCTGGACACAAATGATAGCTCAACGAAGTGGATTATCGTGTAGTTGCCCTCTCCACGGAAATGATCAATATTAAGCTTGTGAACTGTTCAGTGGCCAGCCGTATGCGTAGACACACGCGGAGTGCACACTTCACGGGGTCACGACGCATCTATTCTGCATATCGTGTTCACCTCTTTAAATATATTTTAAATCAAACAAACAAAAATATGAAACCACGCGAATAGCTCGCTCTGATGCAAATGTGATCCTTCCCGAGTGGACGTTCGCTCGTGGAGAATTATCGGCATGTTCAAAGGTAAATTAACGAATGGATGAATCGGCAGGTTGTGCAAGTTGTGCGTGGGGACGTGGGGGGCGGGGGTTGCGCTGCCCTACGAACCCGGCGACCCGAGTTCGACTCTCGCTCACGGCCAACACCGGTGACGATTATCTGAACCGGGTCCTGGACCTCCCCTAGGTCGACTCAGCCCCAAATTAGTACCTGGTGCGTTGTGTAAACATCGCCGCTGGTTGAGACAAAGGCGGTCGGGCGTGGTGTTGGCCACCCACCCCCTCGTGTACCGTGCCAGCCTTCATAGGTGCTCGCTAACCGCACTTGCCATAAGCCTGTTAAGGGTTATATGGGGGATATTTGGGGATTGGAGGGTGTGCATTTGGCGTAGTTGTTAGCGCACTGCCCTACGAACCTGGCGACCCGAGTTCGATTTCCGCGCATGATCAGCACCCGTGACGATTATCAGAACCGGTCCTGGACCTCCCCTACGTCGACTCGACCTCAACTAACTATACCTGGTGCGGTGTGTAGACATCGCCACTGGTTGAGGCAAATGCGGTGGGGCGTGGTTGCCGGCCACCCATCCCCTCGTGTGCCGCTCCGGCCTCTATAGCTGCTCGCTCACAGCACTTGCCCCAAGAGTCTGTTGAGTCTACACTGAGGGGGGGAGGACCTTTGTCTTTGTTGCGTTCCAGACGCAAGCAGGCTGCATTCACGTCCACGCGTGTCACTTGCCCGAGGCTGCGCGCAGCATGCAGATGCGAGTTTCTCGGTGTGTAATTTGCACAAATTCAATATTTCCGGCACGCGTGAGATTTGTTGTTTTGTTTGTTTGTTGTCGTCGTTGCTGCAAAACGAAACCATGCCAGGAGGTCGCGTGCCTCCGGTAATAGTTTTATTTACAAGCACATCAGTCATACATGCAAAGTTCCCTTCAACCCATTAAATGGGTTGATAATTGTTTTTTTACCCTTTTATCTGGCAACAAAACTGACACCTTTTTTACAAGGAGTCATGTTTGCATTGACCACAATACCTGCAGTCGGAATGCAAACAAAAACATAACTCTGACAATGTATGCACTGTCCTTGAAATTGATTGGTCCACACCCGAGACAGCTTTTCTTCGAGCCTAGTCTCACATGGTGTTGGACCAGATGACGCCAAAAGGCGCACAACTCAAAGACAATGCACCATCAGAGTATGAGAGCTCGGGGTAAGCATTTGCACCATTGGAACCTCATTTGCCATTAGCAAAATACTGGCAAATGAGGTTCCAATGGTGCCATTAAATGGGTTCAAGGAACCCTTTATTTACTGCTGTGCTCACGGTATATACGGGGGCAAGATTTTGGGTGATTCTTTGCTCGGAGGGCAAATTAAGATAAGCAGAGTTGAGGCTGGATAGGGCCCGGATGGGTCACTCAGAAGTCGGCTGCGAGGCCACGCGGTCGTCAGCAGAGGGCAGTGCGATTCTTGTACTGTACTGTGCTCCAAGGACAAACATCTCCCGTATAGCCTTAACAGACTGTTGGGGCAAGTTCCGTGAGCGAGAAGCACCTATGAAGGCCGGCACGCGAGGGGGTGGGGTGGTCACCACCTCGCCCCTGCCGCCTTTGTCTCCCCAGTGGCGACGTTTCAGACACCACACCAGCTTACTCGGTTGAGGCTGCGTCGACCAGGGCTGCTTTGGATAATCGTCACTGGTGTTGGTGGCCGTGAGTGGGAATTGAACTCGGGTAGCCGCACTGACCAAAGTGGTGAAGTATGGTCAAACAACCCTCACGGTGTGGAGAGACCCTCATTCAGCAGTGGATTGATTTTCTTTTTTAAAGGCTGTACTTGTGCCTACTGTAGACGCGTTATATTGTTTGGGGTGACCCATGTCTGAATATTCAGATACAATGTGTATGTAGTTCCTTCCTGTATTTACTAAACCACAGTATCAACTATTTTTTTATTATTTTACCAGGTAAGGCCCACTGCGCTATACAGCTTTTTTTCAGAAGCGACCTGGCCACAAATGATAGCTCGACGAAGTGGCTTATCACGTGGAAATGTATAGCAGCCAAATACTCTAAACACACGTTTTTAAACATGGAGGGAAAAACCGGAGGACCCAGCGAAAAAACCACGCCGGCACGTGGAGAGAGACACGCAGACTCCAAATATACAACAGGCGTAGTCAGGGTCGGGATATAACCCACGACCTCCTGTATACCTGGCGAGGTAGTCAACATCTCGCCACCGTGGCGCCCATTATTGTTTACTGTTATACTGCGGTAAGCAATGGGGAAAGTTCCTAATGACAACATCGGAGGTACGCGTTTCGATAGCATTAAGCAACAACAACAACAACACAAAATGTTGTGCTGGGTGGGACATGTCCAGGATCGAGGAGAGCCGACACAGAGACAGCCGTAGCATCGGAGTGGCTTCCGTGAGTCCAGCGACCGAGGGAGGGGGGGGACACCTAAGAGCGGGCGGTGGGAGACTGCGAGAGGCCTGATCTCGAAGGTCGCCACTGGGGCAGCGGCTGCGGCATCAGGCGGAAGGGTCGGGGAGTGTTGGCGTTGAGGTGCGATAGCATCAACGCCTTTTGACAGGCGATGACGCCTTGGAGGTGATCGCACTCGCGGACTGACAAGCACGCTACTGACAGCAAAAACACTCGACGTGGTAAAGCAGCGGCACGGCTTATATAATTCGCTCCACGATTACGGCATACACACAAACGCACTGTGCATATAAATAAATGTATATATAGACCAGGGTTAAGAATGAGGCTTCAAATGGCTTTATATTTTAGTTCCCAATTCACCACTTGACTATGAACCTGAATGGACTCGACAGGTGACTGAACTGCACATGACCTGACCTTTGTACCGCCTCCGTTCATTGCTTAGTCGCCTAATGAGCCAGTGTGGCCTGCTTTGCTCGTACAGGGCTTCATAAATATTGAACATTTGGAGGGCGCACGATTAAATCACTCACAATGCACCTGATCTCATCAGTTCTTACAAGCTCAGCAGGTCTTTTGAGCCACGATACAGTGCCTTGGATGGGCGACCGCCACGCATAACCTGTGTTATAGGCTGCAGGGGTTTATGTTGTGGGCAGCAGAGGGTAGAGAAGTAAAATACATTTTGTGGGTCGTGCTATATGTGCTCCTCTGCCCTCCCCCCCTCCTTCGCCAAACCCTCCGCTGACCAGCGATGGTGAAGTATGGACCACTGAACTGCTTTTCTGTGTGTTCAGTGTTGTCCTAACCCCCGCACCTCCAAGTAGCACGGTCGGCTACGCGCGGTGCGAAAGAAGGGGGGCTCTCATCCAGCGGTGGATTGACAACTGCGCCGTAGATGCGTCATTCAGACTCTGTCCTCTCGACAGACCTGTTCTTCACCTGAGGACGGCTGCTTGCGTTGTGGCCGAAACGTCGTGAGAATTATTTTATTATGTTTTATTTTATTAGTTCCCTTCTACGCGCCTTTACCGAAAGAACCAAGAAGATGAATCCCTGCAGTCACGAAAGCTGTAAATCGAAAAGTAATATATGGAGTTGAGTGATTCGTGATCAGCCGTCGGAGAGGCGATGGCTGGCGATGGCGGTCATAGCGAAGTGCCCTGCGCCGTTCGTGCGCTGCGCGAGCCGCTGTCCGCCAAGTCGCGCCCCGGTCGACGCTTCGTCAGTTGTAGATGAGGCCCTCGATGATGCTGAAGCTGGAGGAGCAGCGGTAGCGGCCGGTCACCGGCGGAGAGCGGACGCACGCGAGGCTCGGCAGGCAGGGGCACACGTGGTGCCGGCGTCGGCCCCAATACGGCACCTGCGACGCTCACGGAAAGAGACGTCGTAAAGTTGCAGCAGCAGCAGCAACATCATCGTCAGGTCACCCAACTTTGTGGAGGAAAGGCGACAAACATTTCGCGTGGTGTGTGTGAGTGTGCGCACAGGCTCGCGTGGTTTCAGCCCCGGGGGTGTCTCGACGTGAGAATTCACCAAATGTCGACGCGTCTGATTTTTGGTGTTTTACTTCGTTGTTGTTGTTGTCCTTACACCCCCCCCTCTGGCTCGCCCGCATCTCCGATCAGCACGGATGGCTACGTGCGGTGCGAAAGAAGTTCAACGTACACACGTAATACGTCGATCTCCCTGATTGATTGGTAAAGTGAACTTGAGTTTATTTGACGTAATATTCATGGGAAAGGTTTTTTGGATTAGATCGCGTAAATATGAAACGTGACAGTTAGTCACTACTTCAGCACATCGGTGTGATGGAGAGTAAACTTGTAACAATTCCAATTTGAGCACGACTTTTTCGCTGGCGATTACAACCAGCTTCATTAGGCAATTTGCCAGAATTTTTGTTCACGTGACAAACCTTACTAATTGGCTGTGTCGGATGGTGGTGGGTTGACGACACATTTATATTTACGTGATCTAACCAAAAAACACGTATGAATAATATTGGTCGCGAAAGGGTGAGTGTTAAATTGATCGTATCTGTTTGCAGGACTTTCAGGGGCAAGGGATGCTTGACGTTCTTAAAATGAAATCAAGATAAAACTATCATCGTCGTATCCCACGTGAAATTATCAAAAGGCGTTCGCGTGGAAAAGGCTTCCAGGTCTTTGCGAACACCTAACCCCTTTCATGAGGCCCTGTGGTTGTTGACAGGGAAACGTTTTTATATATATATCAGACAAATTTGCCTCAGCTGGAAAGAGCTGTGTTAAGCAATATTGTATATATGAATACTCTAATTAACGCTAGAATTTAAATAAAAAAAATCAGGAAAGCCGCGTTAGCAGTGCTGTAAAAAGAAAATAAAAAAACGACCCTCATCATTAATCCTGCCTTACATGTGGAGTTTTTTTCCCTATTACAAGGCGGTGTTTAATGACGAAAGCGGTTAGAATTTAGCAATTTGTGCTTATAATGTATTTCATATGTTAACTTCATCGCATGAATATGTGATTTAGAAAAATTCTAGTTGAAATAGGACATGGGTAATTGGCCGAGAAAAGTGCAACATTTTTTTTGCAGAGCCATGATTTTGAAAGTATAATGGACAATGCAGCAAATAGTAATAATGACCTTTATTTTACCCAGGAAAGAGTCATTGAGTCTTTAACTCTTTTTAAGAGGGTCCTGCTTAATGATGCAATTCTATTCATGTCGATGGCAATATGTTCAGTAGCTAAGCGGTGCAAGTAAACATAATACGACACCACAACAGATAGTTGATTTACAGCCGAAAATATGATCATGCCTGGTGTGGCATATGATATCATCAAGCCGCATATACATTTAGACCGCAAATAGTAACAACAAAAGTGTTCCCATTTTGACAGCGCAGGGCAATAATGTTATATACATGATTCGCCTTGCATTGCGGATCTCAAAGCACTGTTCGGGAAATAAACAGGCACTCGACCTGAAAAATAACTCGTGAAACGAAAAACTAAGACGCGGACAACAAAAATAATAACCCATTTTGCCGAATTCGATAACATTTTAAACAAGTTTGAAGACCAGCTTTTAAACAAAAATGTCTCGCAAGACATCTCGGAGGAGGGAGAGTTCAAGAGTTTGGGGGTTACACGGGGGGGGGGGGGGGGAAGTAATGAGGCGACTCCACTGGTTTCACCCTTGTTTAGGAATCATCAGTGCAAGTATATCCATCACTGCCGACTGCTGTGACATGCTCCGGATGACGGGAAGACCGAGGCAATGGTCTGGAAACCACCGCCTGTGTGCACGATTACCCTGACGCTCTCCTGTCTGATGCGTGCCTCGTCACTTACAGAAAGTGTTAGAATTGCTTTTCAACACTGAGCTGTGCATGCGGGCCTTCCCGCAGCTTTGGGAGGAGGGCGGGGGGTGCTTTACGGGGCCAAGCCCCCCCCCCCCGTCCCGTCCCCCCCTCCGTTCCTTTCTGAAGGCTTAGGCCCCCGTATAAATTTGTATAGTTGTCGAAAAAATGTGGCTGTAATGATAAAAACAATATAATACTTTCTTTTTATATAGCGTCATTCATGCTAATTGCATCCCATAACGCTAATTGCACCACATGACGGCCTTAATAATGACAGTGATTTTATGGTGATGATGATTATAATGGCAATCTGGGCGTGGGGTAGCCGGTTAGGGCACCTACTTCCTCGTGTTCCGTGCCCGGCCTTAATAGGTGCTCGCTAACATCACTTGCCAAAAAAGTCTATAAAAATGCTATTTGGGAGATATTTGTGTACGACAGTGATGATGGTGATGATGTTTATGATGGTAGTCTTTCGTATGGCTGATGTAGAAGATGCAGAACAACAACTACAATTTCACATCCAGGTGGTCAAGCCAGACAACCGCGTCAGGAGCAGCGGAGTGCATCGCTGTTGATGTCTCCTTCGTATTTGCGGTTCGGACATTGCGTCGTTATTCGTTGTACGCTCTGTTCTGGATGACCACAGTCGCACACATAATTTGGCACTTGTGCATCGGGGTATCCGCATCTGCCACGGTTTGCGCAGTAGATGCGGTGGTCTTTCACAAGGTGCATTGGCAGTGGGGAGGGCCGGAACAAAATGAAAAAAAATTAACCCGTAAAAACAAAGTTTTTCACTATAAATCCTTTATATGCGTGGCGGCTAGAGTCCTCTCGTCCTCTGGCTTGAGATGGCTGCCACCTATGGGTCAGATGATTGCAGCGCAAGCATTAAGCAATTGGTAATTAAATATAATATTTTTGTCCTAAAAAGTGTAAAATTTTGGAAAACATTTTTCACGAACATTAATTGTCACGCACAACGAGTCTGTGTGGAAAATGTCAGCTCGATTGGATCACGGGAAGTGGGTTAAAAAACGACCGAAAGATTTGCACGGTC
>CM025664.2:8865085-8891102 GCA_014621495.2 Entosphenus tridentatus
CCCCACCCAGCCCCTCCCCACCCTCCCCACCCAGCCCCTCCCCACCCTCCCCTCTCCACCCAGCCCCACTCCCATTTTTGGATGCACGACGGACAGACACAATAATCCCCTGTGGGCTGGTGTAACCAGGAGGTTCTTACCAGTAAAACGTGCCAATTAGTTACTACTACAGCACACTGCTGTGTTGGAGAGTCAACTCGCAAAATCTACAATTTGCGAACGACGTTTCGCTGGTGATTACAATCAGATTTAACGGGCGGTTGGCCAGAATTGTGAAGCAGTCTTCCTGTTTTGGTCTTAAATAGAGTAAAGGTGATAACATCACTGTGGCCCTATCAGGTGCTTTGGGACAAAAAGCAGAGCAGCCAGGGGAAACACATGCAGAACAGGCAGATAATATACAAACTCTGCGCAGAAAGGTGTTAGGAAGCGAACCGAGGGCCATGATGCTGCGAGGTGCAAGTGTTGCCACTGTGCTACCTTGCCCCGCCCGCCACTAAATGTTGGTGATGTATCCACAGCGCTTTGTGTTAGGCTAGGTGCGCTTTGGGGCCACGTGAAGCAGACCTGGGGTCAACTTCATTTGTAATTGTGTAATGCGTAATGAATTGCAATAAAAATGTAATTGTAATTTCAGCTGATAGCGCTGCTGCAAATGTAATTATAATAGGCCTCAGGTGTGACATGAAGTGTCACAGGCTCTCTCGCAGAAGGTCATGAGATAGACCAGGGCCCCCCCCCCCCCCCGGTGTTATGGGTAACTGACAGAGATGATTGTGCTCGCTACTGTCCCGACTTGTATTTTAGCTGGCATATAAACACACATATGCCCGTATGCACATACATTCTGATGTGTTACGGTTTGTGATGGAGTCTTGGTGCGGTTGTTGGCACACTTGTGCTACGAACCCAGCGACCAATGTTTTTGAGTCCCAATCATGGATGGCATGAGTGGCGATTCATATCTTGACTGGTTCTGGTTATCCTCCCTCACCAACCCGCTCTGTCCAGCAGTGGCGATGTACAGGTAGTCCTCTACTTGCGATGGAGATGTGTTACAACGACCCCATCGTAAGTCGAAAATATCGTAAGTCGAAGATGGCCTAGCCTACCCAGGAGTGTTAAAGAATGGTGATAA
This sequence comes from Entosphenus tridentatus, assembly GCA_014621495.2. NCBI lineage: Eukaryota > Metazoa > Chordata > Hyperoartia > Petromyzontiformes > Petromyzontidae > Entosphenus > Entosphenus tridentatus. Next base: position 8,866,224 of record CM025664.2, read on the forward strand.
TTTAGCAAAACAGAGAAATTTATCGTGGTAACCTTAAAATGATATCGCTAAAGCTACGTATCATACATGCATTGAACGTATCGTAACGTATCATATTGTACTGTACTCACCAAGATTCTGTCCGTCGTCTGCACACTTGAACGATGTTAGGTTGTTGATGGCAATTTTGTCGTATCGCTATCGCCATCGTAAGATCGAAATATCGAAAGTCGCACCATCGTAACTCGGGGACTACCTGTATAGTCAAACAACCCCCATGACTGACATGGTGTGGGGGAGGCCTTGATCCAGCGGCGGATTGAGAAAGGGCTGTGAATGTGACTGGTTTGCTCCTTTCGTATCTAGGGATGAATTTTAACGATTTGGGAGTGGCAATTCAATTGAAGAATCAATTCTTTTTCGTCTTGTTTTTGCTGCATTGTTTATTTTTTTCTTCTTTAGCGTGTGTACAGTTTTGTTCACTTAATCAGTCTAAATGTAACATTAGCGTGCAACCTTAAATAGCAGTAAGTAATTGAGCCTAGCTGGCAATATACAATGAATCTATCGTGAGAGTAGGAATCGATTTTTAAATCGAGTCTTAAGCTCTTTTGCCTCAGTAAGCACATGCGATTGTGTGCGTCAGCATATGATATTGAACAATTATGCAAATTACAAGAAAATGTTATGTTTAGGATAATGCCATCAAGACATAGCTAGGCAAAACAGATACAAACGAGAAAGTTTAAAACAAGGCACACATTTATAGATTATTTAACTGTGTCTCATCCCTGAATCGTGACACTTCATAAAATGTTCTGGATGGGTGAAGCCATTCATTTCAAACGTGCATGATTACGGGGAGCGGTGGCATAGTGGTTAGCGCACTGAGCAAAGGTCTTTTGCCAACATGATCCCTGGCCGTGAACGACACCAGTGGCACACATAATCTTGGCGCTGCCAATGTGTACTCCACATTCACTTGAGCGTTTGGTGCCGTGTTTAAAGATAAGCACTGGGGAGACAAAGGCATGGTATTCGCAAAACTACCCCCTTCAAATGCCTTCGTACGGGCTCACGAACACTTGCGTAACTGACAGATGACTGGCATATATTGCTATATTGCAAAAAAGAGTTTCTTTGTTATTTTGTACTGTAAGTTTATTTAGTTTAGTTAACCATTTGCCAATCCCTTGCAGGATGAAGGTTTCTTCACACAGTCATTCACGAAGGCTTGACTGGCCACACTTTAACATGCTGGTCAGTACAGGTTGGTGAAAGGGTCAGTTGGAGGGCAGGAATGAATTGGATATCATTCGCCACTAATTTTAGCCTTGGTCAGGAATCCAACTCAGGAAGCCAGGTTCATAACACACCAAGTATTAATAACATTGGTATTTTTAGACGGGGAGTTTAATAGCTCTCCATTTAGGCAAAACGTTCCCAAATATGTCTGAAGATTGATTTTTTTTTTCACACTGTTCCTTTTTCGGAAAATTGGCCCCCATTCCTATTATGTGTTTTTTTAATGTAATTTTGTTGTTTATTATGAGTAGCCTTGAAATTGATTAACATTAGTTGTTTACCGTTTTTGGTCGTCTGTTTCACTGAGTCGCCGGGTTCGTCCCTTTTGACTGGCGGGGGCAAGACGCTTTCAGCGATGCATCGCCAGGCGTGTTAATGCTTGAGAAAAGTTTGCTTTTTTTGCCGAGCCGTTTTCAAATTTTTCCAAGCGGCATGCATGATTGGTGAATAGAGAGGTTGAGTGAAGTAAAAAGTTGTCAGCGATGCGCCACACACATCTCTTGAAGATCGTTAGCGTTGCGGTCGGAATTATTATTCTGAATGTCAGTCGCCATCATCGTCGTCATCCTTTCAGCAGCAACTTAACTCCAATTAACCTCCTCCCTACCGTCTCCCAAAAATTAATGGCACCTAACTTTTGTGAATGGTACACAGTTTTGATTGCCATTAACATTTTTAATGGGGGTAATTTCTTATCCATGTGCACAACGATTGGGGGGTTGAATAATTTAAAAAAGTAGTAAATACCATAAGCACAGCTTAGTAGGGATCCTCGTGTTCCTGGAATTACTGTAGTTTTACGATTTTAATAACAATGAGGTGAGTGCTTGTGATTAAGAATTAAACAGGAATGCACATTAAACCATCCTTGTAATGCTTCAACACAACCATTATTTCATGTCTTGACAGAGCACTTTTAAAAGACGCTAAACTTGGTTGCATGATATGGAAACGCCAACTGCGGCGCTACGGGCACATCCTTGGTTTGACCCCTGCCTACCGTGGTCTCCGAGCTAGAGAATCACTTTGACCATTACGTGTTGAGACTTATGAGGGTAGGAAGGCAGCTCGCTCGGGGGCTTGCCTGCAGCGGTGCTCTCGGGGTTGATGCTAAAGGGGTGGATGGTGCTACGTGCTTGCTACGTGTGCAAGGAATTTGGCACAGTTCGTCAAAGATTTGCCCTTTCAGTCCAGTGATTAACGCCTGCAATCGCCGTTGCATATCTTTTCTGCTGTAAATCGAGTGTCAAATACCTCGCGAAAAGGACAACCACCGCCTGTCACGGGTAAAAAATAAAAGTTGCAACTATATTTACGCAGCTGCCGCTAAATGAACTCCGCCGCCCACGTAAATAAGAATATCGAATTTCTGAAGCCTGTTTTTATTTTGGATCGTATTCGGATACGGGTGGTTCCGCTCGACTCAGTCCGCCATTGGCAAACCTGGCGTTCACACTCAGCTGGCATTCACATTCTCTGCCCGTGCCTTTTAATGGAGAAATGTGGCGGGGATATTAATAGCGCGCCTTGGTCAAAGGAATTGTCAGCGTTATTAATCACTGTGAGTTCGCTAATGGACTCTAATTAGCTCCTGGAGCAAGCTCGTTAACAGTATAATTGGCTTGGGAGAAGCTCTTCTGGCTGTTTTAAAATTGGTGTTAAAAAGCGCGCTGCACTGGCAAGAAAATTAGCCTGTGGTTAATATATTCTTTCTGTCGTTCTGATCAAGTGGTCTTTGCTTTAAAAAGTTATGTTACATCAAATAGATTTGCTGGATGTTTTTTGTACAGTCCGCTTACTCCTTGGTAAATAGCAGTGTATGGTGGTTAAAACGTAACAAATAGGACTCACTTCCCCCCTATTACAATTAATTTACACTGCGTATGTACAAAGACAAAATCCTCCATATAGCCTTTATGAGGCTATGGGGCAAGTGCCGTTAGTGAGCACCTATGAAGGTTGGCAATACGCACGAAGGGGTGTGTGGCCAACACCACAATCCCAGCTGCCTTTGTCTCCCCAGGGCTGATGTTTACTCACTGCACCAGGTACTCTTTGAAGGACCTGGTTCAGATATTCAACACTGACGTTGGCTGTGAGCGGGAATCAAACTCGGGTCACTGGGTTCCTACCGAAGTGTGATAACTGCTGCACTACTGCTCCAGACACACACACACGCAACATGAAAACTCACCCATGATTTGATTTTAGATGTAATTTGTTAGGACTATGCTATTTAAACATTTGCACACGTCTTGGAATATTTCACATTTATTTGCCTTTGTGTGATTCATTCTAAAATTATCTCAACTGTTTTCGCCGAGTTCTGTGCAAAAGCCAGTCTAAGTTTTTATTATTTTTTACATTGTGATCTTATTTTATGCTAGAACAAAAAAACAAGATAGTGTTACTTCATCATGAAAGTGCTAGTGTAGTTCCCGTCCAATCACAACATCCCCCGCTGTATTCAGCAGTCGGTAGGAGTCTATTAAGCGTATCCTGCACTTTAATCTGAAACAGCAGCAGCAACAGCAGCCTAAATCTAACTACGTAGAGAGGATGATGGCTTTGTGTGGTACCCAGCTCGTTAGCAGTAAAAGTCCATTGACGCACGCCAGGCCCCGTAAGCGGCGTCTTGGCACAGCTTCATGTGTTTCTGCGTAAGAAAGTTAAAATAAAGTTTAGGGGGTCTCTCTTTTTACAGATGTGTGGGTGGAAAGACCCTCCTCGGTTGCGCACGGCAGCTTAGCCCTATTAGAGCTTTCCCCGAGCCGGAGAGAATAGGCTTACACGATGACCTTTTTAGCCGCGACCAGACCATGTGAAAAATAATGACTCCTTTGAAACAGCGAGCTTGCTTTTTCGCCAAACCCCTCTCTCGCCTCCCCCCCACATTCGTCTGCCCTTCACTTAATTTGTTTATTTGCTAATGAGTTAATTTGTGTATCACCTGCTAGCTTGCATAGGCTGTTAAAATAACATGTTAGCTGCTCAGCAGGGCTTGCTCTAGCAGGTCACAAGGACACCACTACCGTTTTGGATGCATAGGTCATCCAAGTACAATGGTATCTCAAGGCGTTATTCTCTTATGCGAGCTTTCATTTAGTTTCCGTGTGTGCGCGAGGGGGGGAGGGTTGCGAGATGGATGGCTTAACACCAGCTTAGCGTCCCTTGCAAAAGTAAAGGTGGTAGACTTTTGCTAATAAATTACCCTCAAAAGTTTAGGCAGAATTGGTTGGAGCAATAAAAAAAAACAGCACCATACTTGAACCCTTACCTCTTCCTCTGCACGTGGGGTGATTTTCTCAACCAGTGCCATGGCTGCCAGCTATCTCAGTACCAACCCATACCTGCCCACGTGTCTGATTCGCTCACTGACAGTTCATCCCAGATCATGGTGGCCCCAACAAACTTTAGACTGAAGCACCGCGCACAAAAATCCCCACGGACAGCAAACGTGGGATCCAGTTGACTTAATGTGAAGAGCAGAAAGTGCGTCCATTGTTATTACTATTGCTATTAACACATGTTTTACACTGTGGCTAGGTAAGCAACTGAATCTGAGAGAGGCGGTGGGGGAGGGTTGAATCCGTATTGTTTACGCGTTGAATGAAACCACTTGGTGTTCTGTCTCCTTGACTACTTACAGCTCTGGCCATGCAGCAGGCATGCAGTTAATTTTTCACTTTTTTGCGTCCAATTTTCAAATTGCATCCCGATTTGCACAATCTGTGCCCATGTCATGAAAAGGAGAATCCATTTGGAACTCTCATGGAGCAGTGCAGTCCTTCACGTTAGAGAATGGCCCATGGAAGCAAATCTCATAGAGCTACCGTTGAGATCCCTGTAAGTGTCCCCTGCTTCACACAGTAGAAGGCAGCACTTTACCACCCACTTTGCCATCTAGAGAAATGTTCATCACATGACAGGAATTTTTTTTTTAATTCTCAAAGCTGGAAAATTGTCCACTTATTCATAGCCGGCTACCTGGATTCGAACCCAGGTCTCAGCGGCACCTGCTCGGCGCTCTTACCTCTGAGCCACCTCATTTTCCATACTTTACGGCTTCAGCCCTTCACCCCGGGGCAGCCCCCCCCCACCACCACCACCCCCTCTGGCATGACATAATTTAGCACCCTCCACCCCCCCCACTTGTATAAGTAGCAGTGCTGCCCATGCCCAGACCCTGCCAAGACCTTGCCCTGACCCCACGTGGCCTCCAGACGGTCAAGCAAACAGTGGCGGGTGCATTTTCTCGTGGCCGCACAGCGCACTGTCTGTGTTTCGGACGCACCCTGGGTGAACGGGGGGGTGGGGCTAGATGTTAACTACCTCGCCTGGTGTACAGGAGGTGTGGGTTTGAAACCGTCCCTGACGCCTGTTGTCTATTTGGAGTTTGCATGTTCTTCCCTTGGTTACGTGGATTTTTACTTTTGTTGTCCATCCTGCATGTGTGTCCAAATAGTGCCAGTTTCCTTCTCATCGCTGCCTGGATGACTTCTTCTTTTATGTGCAACTTTTTTCTTCCGTCTACGTTGGTCACTCTTTGGGTCCAAGCGGGGTACACCACAGTCAATTGCCTGGTCGCGTGTGGTGGAGTAAAGTGTGGCTACTCCCATCGATTCCAAGACGCATCGCCAGCGTAATAGTCTGTCAGATACGAGGGGCTGTCTCGAGCTCCCACTGGTGGGGGGGAGGGGGGTTAGCCCCTTCTGTCAGCAGTGGCTTGAGCGAGCAACTGCCGGGGCTGCTCCTCTACTTTAGAAGATTGCTGGAAGCCGGTTTGGTCACCATTGTTACCTCGTGAGCTACAGAAACATTGTCGTTCCATGTCTTAAGGAGCGTCATGAGCAAAATAGAGTTCCAGAATGCGTGTTGATTTTTGGTACACGGGCGTGGACACACCGCATGCTATATAGAACAAACACCATCGCGCGGGCGATAACGATGGGGGAAAGTAACGTTGAGGCAAGGCAATAGCTGTAGCGAAGTCGGTTTTTTGGCAGTAATATGAGTGGTAGGGGTGTTTTTTGGCGTTAATCAAACGATTTGATGGAGCCAAATCTGGGATAATTGCATCTCAGCGGTTGTGCAGAACACAGAGTGCTCATCGCATTGACTCGCTTGTACTTTCTTTTCGGACGGATCGCCGGGGGTACATTTTAAAGTGTAAAAAAAAAAACTCAAATTATATAATGGCTTGCTGTTAAAAGATTACGAAGATTTATTTATGCATTTTTTTTTCACATGTGCACGTAGATGGACACAATCTCGTGCGGTAGGCGAATACCAAGTTGAAGCAAGAGCATGCATTTAGTGCTTCATTACTCAAGGAATAAAATGCTCTTGCCCAAACATGCGCAGCCATCATTAAGTGAAAATGTCCACCCAGGGAAATTTTGTATGCACGGCAGCGGCTGTGGAGTTGTTAAAAGGGACACTCACATGTCGGAGAGGGGTTTCATCTTAAAATTACATCCTTAATTGGTGCGTTTAAAGGAGCTTTGATTAGAAACGACATCGTTAGTGAATTAGCAGAATCTGAATATTTATTTATACTGGAGGAATCCGATAAGCTATGAAGCTCTTTATCACAAATGTCCTGTAGCGGCGGGTAAGAACATTACAACAAAGCAATCGTGAAGGGCTTCTGAACATGCAGTCCACGGTGATGCTGGGGGTGCGTGTGTGGGGGTGGGTGAGGAGCCGCTATTGACTGGATCATGTTGAAATATTTTCTGCAGAATTGACTCTGTTACAGCTGCACCTGAGTCCTAGGCCTCCTTTCCTGACTCCAACCCAGCACAAGGCCAGCATGAAGCGCGACCAAAACAAACCCTCTCACAACACCGACACAGCGTGGTGGGGAGGCCTTCGTCCACCAGTGAAATGACAGAGGGGCTGTAATGTTAACATTGGCACAGTTGGCAATGAACAATAGGATGAATTTGGTGGGTGGCTGCTCTTGCCTGCAGACAATTGCGGATAGTGAGAAGAATCTTTGCGTCGCGAATGGGAGTTTCTGCAGATGAATTGGTGGCATGAGTAACTGGAGTGGCGGGTATTGGGGCCTCGGATTGCAGAAATTGTACTGTTGCTGTGTAAGACGGATTCATATTACGACAAAGCTTAAACTTCACAGCCAATCCCACAATGAGGTTGCGAGAGGCAGTGAGTTTCACGTGACAACCCATTTTATGTATAACCATAAATGCGGCAGGTTTAATGTGCACCTGGTTACGTGACCTCTCATACAGAGTTACGGATTACTATGCATGGATAATCTTGCACGTGATAGCCAAGTTGTGTACAGGAACTTTAAAAGTGCTGCGTCGGAGATATGGCGTGCACTTCGGTTCCAATGCCTTAGAGCTGGAGGAGACGGATGATCCCCCTTGTAGTCTCATTATTACCTTGAGACAAAGAGAGAAAACTTCTTCCAGTAAAAACCTCCATCTCTTGTATTTTTTCACGGCCAGTTATAATTAGCCCTAAATAAAATCTTGATGTAGCTATAGACGTATTTGATTAATAAAAAAACATGAATCCGACTCCATGCAAGTAACAATTGGCCCTGGAGGCTTCACATGTTTTTTAGCCAAATTCTAATTTTATCTTGTTTACACCGTTTGCTTGTTTTGCGGTTTACGGAGGGAGAGAGAGGGAGGCCAAGTTCGTTATGCAAGGAGCTGCCAGAGTTCACTCAAAATGCTTTCCATCAAAGCAATATTCGTTTTGCTGTAAACTTTTCTTGAAAAGCCTTCGTTTGACTTTGTGGTTTGCTTCCCCAGTGAGGAGGCATTTTGACAGCCCTCCACCCCTTTGAGCAAAAGGGCTCACAGCGGTGTCGCGGCTTGCTATGTCATGGGCTCCCCGAGTCCGATAGATGATGAGAAAACTGAATCGTGATTTCATTTACATGGCTTTTTTACAGTCCTTTCTGCTGCGATGTATTTGTCACGTACTTGGCCTTCTTTGGCATAAGCCCAACTGCCATGAACGCACGGTTTACACACGCACTTTGGCATGAATATAGTCACCATTATTTCTTTTTTCGCCCACCAGCTGCATGAACGGATGACGATTTGAAGCAGCGATTCAATTACATTATCCAGTATATTTTGGCCTAATTTTAGCTGTACGTGTACACAATAAGCCCCCTTGTAAATGTGGGAAGCATATACACGGGAGCATGTAAATAATGGTCACCAATGGATATTTGCAGCACTGCCCTCTGCAACCCACTACGTAGCATCGCAAGAGCCTGTAGCAACCTGTTATTGCATTGCAGTCGTCCATCTCAGCACTTTTCAGGCTCAACCCCGTTTAGCTTCCAAGATCTGACGACATGGTGGCACATGCCAGGTGATTCGGTCATGCGGATATATTTGGCGTTCTTAATTTATTGTTGTTTTTCCTGTCTCGGTCGTGCAGTTTTGTTCACTGCATTATCCTAAGTCTAACATGAACATTGCGTTTGCATATAACGTGCATGAATACGAATAAAATCGTTTTTACAAGCACGATTCGATGCATGTTTCGTGTGGGTAAGAGCCTGATTATCATGTCCGGTGCTTGACTATACAGAATATATTGAATACAAATTTTTTATAATACATTTTAAAATAATAATTTACAGACCTTTGTCATTTCATTTCACAATGAAGTTCTCGTGCCACGTTGGCTCTGTGGGTTGTTTGAACGTACTTCACCACATTGGTCACTGGGGGTTAAGGAGGTACCGCTAGGACCGGTTCAGATACCGCTCGCCGCTAATGTTAGCCGTGCACAGGAATCGAACCCAAAGTGCCGGGTTCGTAATGTAGTTTGCTAACCACTGTGAACAGCTCCCTCAAATTACATTTAAGATCATCTCCATCTGTCTTTGAAAACGTTATATGTCAATTATAATAACATTTTCAGTGTTCATCCATTTCAGATAATGTTGATGATTTTTTTCTAATGACCAAGTGGCGAGGAACGTTACTAGATGGGCCTTCGGATCTTACCGGCACTGCTGGTGCGTTTCGTTGCTTTGCCCCCCCCACCCCCCCCCGCTGACGACGTCTGTAAACACGTGAGCGGTGTGTGTGTGTGTGTTTTTGTGCGTGGTTTTGTCCTGCAGCGTTTGTCTGGAATACTTTCTGAGCGGCGGGATGGAGAGGGCCCTGGCGAAGGATGAGCGGCGGAGGCAGGTCACGAGCTGCGGCGGAGGAGAAGGCACAGCTCCTCGGGCCGCCTACAGCCCCAGGCACATCTCCAGTGCGAGGACGTACGTTTGAGAGCTCCACGTCACCGTCACCCAGATATCCCGATCCCTCCACTAGCTCCCAACACTCTCCCTGGATCAATTTCTAAAATCGCATCCTAGGTTTTCAAGACCCTCCGTAGACTATCGCCCCCTGCTTACCTCTCCCTTCTCATCTTACGATTCTCTCTGCCACACAAGCTATGCTCCGGCAACCAATACTTTCTGCCGAAGCTCCCGGTCAACATTTGCTCAATCTACATAGTATTGAACTTTCTTTCCCCGGCCATCAGTACTGTCTACTACGTGCCCCTGTTTTAGCCCGGGTCCAAGAACTTCCCCTTTTTTAAATCAGCCAATGGACCCCACTGCTTCTGCTCTTGAAATAAAATCGCTGGCATTTTCTCTCTTGAAATGAGCAGGGCACATTTAAACACTTTTCAATCCAATCTCTGTTGTGCTTATTGAGTTCGCCCCCCTGCTAATTAAAGCTCGCACCGTCTCCAGTTGGCGACGGTCACCAAGAGCTGGAAGCTATGTGAGCTGGCAGATAACATCAAGTTACGTGAAAGATGTTGAGGGGAGCACTCTGTCGTGGGAACTAAACACGACGCTCCTCGTGTATGTGCATAAACTTACAACACAGCATTCACATTGCAGGGTGGCCTGGGGAGCTGATGGGGGAGATATTTTAAATTGTGCTGCGGTAAAGCAACATGATATTAGTATATCGATTTCACTCTCAGGGCTCAACCACGAATAAGATGGATTGCAGCTTAGCGCGGGTTGTAGCGGCACCAGAGGCATTGGTGACGACGTGCAGTGGCCTGTATCCAGCAGTGGATAAATGCCGGAAGGTGGAAAATGAGGCGACCGCTGAGAGGGATGTTGTTGTGCCCTTGTTGACCGTGACATTCTCACCGCAGTGTTGACGCGGAGGCCAAGCCACCTTGGTGGGGGGGCGATGGCGGCTCGTGCGGGACGTCCAATGGCGGCGGGATGGGGGGAAGCGTGTCCGAGCGATGGCGTCCGTCGGACAGAGGAGCGAGCGGCGCGTTCTCCCCGTACGGCAGCCCGCTCGAGGCTTCTCTCCAGCCGCCTCGATGCCAGTGAGTCTGCAGCCACCTGCCTGTCCCTTGTGCTTGACACCCTTTCCCTATCCAAGACGTCTCTCAGGTTGCAGCGTGGGTGTCCCGTTCACCGCCGAATCTCGGAACGCGCAAGCGGTTCGTGTAAATTTTATTTAGAGAGGCGGAGTGCCGTTGTTTTGTAGCGACACAACCGCACGCTATAATAGCTGGCGCCAAGCTGCCACACGCTCTCCCGCATGGCCTTGTGGGAGCCTTTCCACGTCTTCCGACCTGAAGACCTACCGATAAATATGACATACACCTACGTCATTGGAACCCAATCGGAGGAAAAACTGATGACGTATATGTACATTGTTACCAGAAGTAACGTCATTAGCACCAGTAACATCTAATAAACATCGTTGCCACCTTCATAATCAGCTACATCAGCATCACCATCAGTCTTCTTTAGCAACAGCATTATCGATCATCAACATCAGTAACTTCATCATAGCATCATCATCATCATCAGCAGCAGCAACAACATTAACTTTAGGAGTATCCTCATCAGCGTCTGCCTTCGAACAATCAGGAGCATCTGCATTGTCATAGTCCTCATCATAATCGTTTATGACCAGGTGAGAGCCCCTTGAGACTAAAAGTTCATAGTTTAAGGGTGATCTGTATTAAACAAGGACATGAGTGACATTTTATGTCCGCAGAGGGATACAAAACACAATTACAAAAAACTAAAACTGCAGGAGGGAGGTTTGGGAAAAGTTAGCTACATGGAGAATAAATTGGTTTGACTTGAAATAACATACTTTATTTATGTAATGAGGAGAGAGCCTTATCATTGTGTTGCATTCATCCATGTTATTTAGGGACACTTATTGTTTAACAAGACATTTGTTTGGCATGTTGTTGATGTGGTCGGTTTGTTGTAAGTTTGTACTCCCCATTAAATGCACACCTTATCAACTTATAGCTGAAACACGTTGTTTACACAAACGGGAGCCAAACACTGCTTAGCATTTTTTTTTAGGTTGGCTGCTTCGAGCATTAAAATAATGACCTACCATTATTTCAGAATCTAGCTATTGAAAGAAAAAATGGTAATGCATTTGTTAGTCTTGCCAGGCATTCATGTTATGCTCTTTTAAGAATAACCCGAAGAGAACGTTAAATTCATTGTTTCTCTTGGGTTGGTTCGCAGTATATCTGTATACACGTTTGAGAAAGTTAACATTTACAATATACACGTTGTCTAGACGGATTAATTGAGATTAGTTTGTTGCTATGAATGTCCAAACGATAAGCCACTGTTGAGCTATCATTTGTGGCCAGGTCGCTTTTGAAAAATAAGTTGATACCTCAGTGGGCTTTGTGTGCTAGGATGGGGATGATTTAGTTGTATTTGTGTGTGTGTCGGTGATTTGTTTACCTTTCTTGTACTTTGCACTACTATTGTGTTGTTGTATTGTTTGTTGCTGTAACGTTCTTACCTGCCTCGACTGGACATCTGTGAAAAAGAGCTTCATAGCTTATCGAATTCCTCCAGTATAAATAAATATTCTGATGTCAGAAATTACTCCACGCATGCGTGAGGCAGTCAGAAACCTTTGAGATATTGCACGGAAGCCTCCTCTGTAATAATCTGACATTCTTAACTGTTAGTCTTACAAAATCTGGTTAAAAATAAAGGCCATTTGTTATTTTAGTTTTAACACTTTGCATATTGGCTATGAACAGGTTGTCCAATTGTGTCCTTTCGTGTTGTAGTTTTCAAGGGGAACAATCTCTAATAAGGAGGAGCGTTGTCGAAGTGGTTAGTAGTGCACCAGACTACAAAACTGGTCACCCAAGTTAGATTAACGGCGACGACTCACATAATTGGCGGGTGATATCTGAACCGGTCTTGGTCTTCCCTTGCTGCAGTCTGCACTGACCCACCGTGGTGCAGTTTGGTGAAACAGCCTCCACGACCCGGTCTTCATCCAGCCGGAGATTGGCAGTTGAGCTGGAATATGCTTTGTCCGTGTACAAGCTCTGCATATGTACCATGGGTGTGGATGGAGTGCCTGAATGCGTGATAAAGAGTGCAGTAAGCTCACTGCCCACGTCTTGGCTTCCAAAGGTTAATGTCTTAATGCATATTAGCAAAAATTTATATTCCCCAAATATTCAGGAATACTTTTCTAACTTCATTAATTAAAAGTCGTTTATGGAATCTGTTATCGATTTCGTAAAAATTTTAGTAACGGTCGAACCGTTTGGTGCGCGAGAAAGTTTAAACCTCGCGCCCTGCTCAAACGTGATTAGTTATGTGATAACCCATTGCATACAACGCATATATTTAATATAACGTGTAGCCCCTTTGTTAATCCACTGCTGGATAAAGGCCTCGCCGCGCTTTGTCGGAATTGGGGATTTTTTTTAGCATACTCCACCTTTCTGATCAGTATGTGTTGGCGAAAGTTGGTAAAACCGATAGTTGGGTTTTTATTGTTTTTGAATGCAATTCTTGACTGATAAAACACCTCACATTAATAACCGTCTGCTCAAGTACAGCTATTGCGCGAGGAGGTCAGGACAAATTTGCCGAGAAAAATGCAGCCGCACTTTAGACGTGCCTCGTTACGAAGACAATCATACAAGCAGAAAAATAAATAATGTTACAAATAAATTAATTTCTTATTTTAATTTGGACCGCTTATCAAATGGACCATAAATAATGTGTTGTGTGTCCTCTCGCCCCACTTTATTCCTGGAGGCTTGCCTTGTATTTGCACACCATATTAAAATGGTAATGAGGCATTTAGTGCAAGGCCAGGATAGCGGGCTGTATCTGCGCCCTTGCTAATATCATTTTGTAACATGCGCGTACATATATTTAGACCGTGGCCACGTCACGAGTGTGCGCGTTGGGCGAAAATGAAAAAAGGCCAAAAAATTACAGCGTCTTTAAAATAATTGAAATGAACGCGTGCGTGCACGTTAGCTGCCCCGTGGGAAGGGCATTTCGGAATTGGTCCGGAGTTAGCGGCGTGCGCGTTCCACGCCGCGCAGCTTTTGAAGTCAAGAGGTCCGGGGGCTCCGCGCCACCTGCACGGATGTCAGACACAACGGTAATCAAGCGGAGGACACGGCGAAACGTCGCTGTGCACGAGACCTTTTGTGTAGTGGCGCTAACCTCGCACGCATCGCCGCGTGATTGACGTGACCTGCGTTCACCCACCGCGTCAAGACCGTCAGCGCTCCCAACGCGTTTCTGTTTGTGAGTCATGAATCGCGCTGATTAAAAGCAAGTATTTTAATTATTCAAAACAGGGGCATTCACCGATTTTTTTTTGCGTTGTTGCTTTTTGAGTGTTTTATTTGTGTCGCTGTATTTTTCACGCGTCTGGTTTTGTAGGTAGGGTTTTTAAAATCTGTGTTTTTAAAATAAACATGGCAATGTAAATGTTTGTTGTATCTGGAACACCTCTCCTTCCTATGCCCTGGATATAATCAAAAGTTTACTATTTGCTTTGCCCATAGGAGCAGTTCTTGAGTTGAAGTTAAACAGTGCAACGTTTGTGCTATAATTGTTCTTATTCAGCCACTTTGTCAATCCACTGCTAGATGAGGGCCCCTCCCCATGCTATACAGGTCACGTGGGAGTTATTCACTTAGCAGGGTTGATTCTGGATAGTGCTTAGAAGTGTGATCACCATCCCACAACAGGTTGTCTTCAGCTGTTACTTAACAATAACAACAGGTTCTTATAGGGACGATACGTGGTAAAAAGGAGAGGGCAGTGCAGAAAAAGTTATTCTTGTATTATTGTACATTGTCCGTATTTTAGTTTCACCTGGGCCCACCCCCATTGACATGGATAATCGAGAGTTGACTGCAGTAGTGAGCAGCACGCGGCAAACGAGGGGGGGAGGTAAAGCTGAGGTTGGGGCGCCGCTGTTTTGCAGGTCGGGCGGTGGCGCAGCGCACACGGGAAAGATCCGACTCCTGGACGTTGGGAGCTGCTTCAACCCCTTCCTGTGCTTCGACGAGTTCCAGGCTCTGGGCATCGACATCATTCCAGCCGTGGATGTACGTGCGCTGTCCCCCACGGCCGTGTCTTGCGCGCTTACCGAGCAGGGGGACCATCGGGTGAAGCTTTAAACTCTGTCGCCTCGAGTATTAAGTGTCGCGGGTTAAATTCAAAGTTGAGTGCGTTCGGTCACCGGTTGTCTTTCAGGTAGTTGTGAGCGCGCAGTCAGTGTGCAAGTATTAGTGCGGTAAAGGTGAGCTCTACGTTTTTTCCGCATTGTTACTGTTAAACAGTAAGGTTAGTCTTTGTGTTAATTTCTGACCTATCGTCAAAGGTTCTATTCGGCCCTCGGGAAGGAAGAGTTTCTTCACCTGAGTAAACCCTACCGTAACCGTACCTTAACCCTGTACTGACATTATCATAATGGCAACTCTCAAACCTACCATAACCACATCCCCTATCCTCATATGACCCTCACACACCACTTGCTGTTGGTCACCTATTATAGTTCTTTCTGCAGCGCTATTTTTAGGTGCGAATTATATTTTTTTGTTCTCGGCTGCAGCGAGTGTCCAGGTGCGGTGACGACGCGGTATATTATTCTCTTTTGATGCTCGCGCCAGGTAATGGGCACGCTACCCTGGCGCTTCACCAGCTGTGAACTTGTGCAGTCTCACCACTCCATAAACAAAAAAACTAAACCATGAAACTATTTTAATTTTGCCAGGAAAGGCTCACTGAGGTATATAGCTGTTTTTTAGAAGTGACCTGGCCACAAACGATAGCTCAACGAAGTGGCTTATTGTGTGGAAATGTATACCAGCCAAATACTCCTAAACGCTTGTTCGTTCTAAATGTGGAGAGAAAATACCGGAGGACCCAGAGAAAAATCCACTCGACCACGGAGAGAACATGCAAACTACAAATATACACGGGTTGGGATTGAACCCACAACCTCCTTCATACCAGGCAAGGTAGTTAACATCTCGCCACTGTGGTGCACAAAAATAAAAGGCATCCCCCGTGTAGCCTACCTTAGACTCTTGGGTCAAATGGTGTTAGCGAACACCTAATTAAGGCCGGCACTGCACACAAGAGGTGGTGGTGTGGCCAGGGCAATGCCCGGCCACCTTTGTCTGCCCAATACTGATGTTTGTAACACTGCATCAGGTACTCATTGAAAGCTGAGACGACCTCGTTGAGACCCAGGGCTGAACCGGTTCAAATTATTACAGCTGATGTTAACCATACATGGGAATCGAATTTAGGCTTGCTCGGTTCCAGGCGCAGTGTGATAATTACTATGGTACCGCTCCCCACACTCCATAAACAAACAAAGATAACAAAGATACCTGTACAGCCTTTTGTGGTGAGTATAATGGAGACTTAGTCGAGCTCTGGAGGCAACACGTTTATTAACATTAACACAAAGGGGTAGTGGCCCCTTTACCCGGTTAGCTACGGTGGTAACCCACCGATCTAGTTAACCTAACACACGCCACGGGGTAACCACCCTACTCTCCCCCTCCTCTTCAGGCTTGGGCGTAGCGTCTTCACCACAATTCTCACTTTCTCACTCCCGATTCCTACCGAGGATCGGCTTTTTATCCCCCTGTGCGGGGCTTCCTCCATCCTCGGCCACACCTCTTTTCGGACTCACGCGTAGGCTCCTCCCCCAGCCCGGGGTCCCCTCAGCCCCTCCCCCCCCCCCCCTGGGGGTCCTCGGGTGGGTCCCCCTTCTTGCCCCCTTTACCCCGGGGCTGGTACTCCTGGCAGGACGTCGCGTGACGTGCCTTGGCCAGGTAAGTTCCGCACACGGCGACGATGCGACGATGCCTGAACAGACTGTTGGGGCGAGTGCTGTTAGTGAGCACCTATGAAGGCTGGCATGGCACACGAGGGAGTAGGTTGTCAGTACCACACCTGTCTGCCTTTGTCTCCCTAGTGGGTATGTTTTTTTACACACCGCATAAGGTACTCATTTGAGTCTGAGTCAACCTAGGGGAGGCCCAGAACGATTTCAAAAAATTCCATCACCGATGTTGGGAGTGGGAATCAATTTCGGGTCGCCGAGTTTGTAGCACAGCGCACAAACCGTTACACTACCTCTCCTCTTACTCCTTAAACACGCACACACGCACGTGCGAACGGTCTTGCATTGCCAAAGTTGTCCCTGGTCACTTAGTACACTGTGTGCTACATCGTTGCACGTAAAGTACTTTTGGGTTCACCGGGTTGTGCTTGACCAGCGGCAGACGTGCCACATGATGGAAGTTTGTCCTTTAGGACGTGGTAATAAAGTGGCACGGGGTGTTGTGTCCGCTCTGTCAACACGTTCCGTCATGCCGCCTTGCCGTTAAGAGCTTCTTGACGGTATCACTCGCCACCCCTGGAGCGGAAATGTTCGGTATCTCTTCGTCTAATCCCTTTTCAGAGTTGAATGTCATTTATCCTTTCTCAGTGGAAATGTGCCATTATCCTGTGTGCTTTAAAACATTTTTGACAAGTTTAAGGGGGAGGACTGTCACAGATTCTGCTGACGGCACCATTGAATAGAGAACAAAACACCCAATGCGGCGTGCATGCCTCTGTTATTTTTATGTGTTCGCTTAAACACACACATCAGCAAATCGTTGTACGAAATTTCCTTTGCTTAACAAATGGCTAAGTTCAGTCCATTGCAAGAAGAAGCCACCTCGAATCTCGACTAGTTTGGACAGTGATATGCTCTTGAGCTTTTCTGTCAGTGGAAGGTAATTGATGATGAAACTAGATTTACAATGAAAGCTTCGTTTCACCTTCACCACAATGTCACTGCTACAGCGGTGTCCACAGTTGCCATCCATTCGCACGGGTGACGTATGGCAATCCCTCCACTCTTCGCTTTAGCCACAAACACCCACCGGCCGTGCACTCTCTTGAGTGTTCACTCCGTGTCTAATTGCGATGTGCACAATCGACGTGAGGTGGTGGTTGCTGAGCGCCAAATTGCGAGCTTTCCAGACGAGGACGGGGAAGACTTTTATTTTAATTGTTTTGTTTCTCTGATTGTTCGTGCTTGATTTATTAGCAGTTATGGCCAAATGTGTATGGCTCTTTTGTGAATCCACTGCTGAATGAGGGCCTCCCCACACCATGCTGGCTGTGAAGCATGAGCAATAGAAGTACAGGACAACAATGCCCCCCGCCGCCCACAACGTAGCCTGCAGCCTGTAACACACGTTTTGTGCATGGTGGTTGCTCATCCAAGCCTTCACCAGGCTCACCCATGCTTAGCTTCTGAGGTCTGAGAGGATCGGACTGCATCGTGTGCTTTCAGATATGCTTCTGCGGTTGTCTGGAATGCTCTTCCGATATTAGGAAGCCTATTGGAGTTATGCACTTTTAAATCATCGAGATTCAAAGCTAATTTCTTTGGAACTACTTTTTGTGTTTAGTTTGTTATCTTTCGCCTGTACCTCCGATTAGCATGGTTTGCAACGTACGGTGCGAAAGAAGTTTAACATACATGTATTTGCTCATAGGCAGCCTACAAATAATCAATATCTGTAATAAAGGTTTTTTGGGTTAGAACGCGTAAATCTAAATGTATCTTTAAAACCGGCACCACCCGACACAGCCAATTAGTAAGGTTTGTCACGTAAACAGAACATGCCAAATCGTTAATCCTTCAGCACACCGGTGTGCTGGAGAGTAAACCCACAACATTTACAATTCGAGTTCCGTGACGTGGTGATTACAACAACCAGCTTCATCAGACGATGCCCAGATGTCGTGAAGAAGAATTGACATACAAGTAGCGCGACGGTCCTTTCACCTGCGCCCACGCTCTCTCCGCAGAGCGTCTTCCGCTGCGACTTCCTCAACCTGCAGTTGGACGCGCCGCTGCAGCTGGCGCCCGAGAGCCAGGACGCCTTCCTGCGGCAGCTGCCGGGCCCCGTGGTGCGCTCGCTGCCGCGCGAGCTCTTCCACGCGGTCGTCTTCTCGCTGCTGCTCTCCTACTTCCCGTCGCCGTGCCAGCGCTGGCTCTGCTGCCAGACGGCCCACGGCCTGCTGGCGCCGGGGGGCCTGCTGCTCATCGTCACGCCCGACTCGAGCCACGCGGGTCGCCACGCGGGCATGGTGCGCAGCTGGCGCCTGGCGATCGAGGCGCTGGGATTCAAGCGCTGGAGGTAGCCGCCCCCGCCGCCGCCGCGGATAAACGCCACACGTCCGTTACCCTTTCGCGGCCTCGCGTTTTGTTAATCCACTGCTGGGTCAGGGCCTCCACACGTCATAGTTTGGCCGTGACGGTTATTTTGTAGGTGGCGAACGTAGATGTGGTAGCATTGTACAGTATAATAAAGTATTTTACTGCGTTGTCGTCCGTAGACAACGTTGCTATGCAGCAACGTACATCACCTTGTTTTTTTTTCATACATGCTAGTTGTCATTCCCATCACTATCCAGGCTCAAGCCGGCTTAGCTTATAAGACCTGACGAAACCAAACACATTCTGGGTAATTATAAATATATCTAATTGTATCGACGCATATACATTTAGGTCCAGAATGTGAATCTCAAAACATCCTTCGATTAGGCTAATAATGTAATGGTTATACATGATTTAACAACGGGAAACAAGTTTTACACCTAGGCTTTCGCAACCAATATCCATAATAAACAATCTCAATCAAACATTTTGAAAAATGACCACCTTTTATATATATTCACCGTCCTTAGCTATTGCATGAGAAATATTCTTACTGGAGGATTTTAACACATGCAGTACGCAAACGGCTTGTTAACGCTTTGTGAGTGATCACGCTGTACGTGGTCTTGTGGGGACGTTGCCAAAGTGAGGTTTGGGTCATTTGCAGTGTTCACTCACTACTCTGCTCAATGCTGTTTGCTCACTGCAGTCATACATCGCCACCATGGATGCCACGGTGGCGAGATGTTAACTACCTTCCCTGGTATGCAGGAGGTTTTGGGTTCGATCCCGACCCTGACACCTGTTGTATATGCGGAACGTAGATTGTGAGAGATGAAAAGTACAATACAAAAGTTGACGCTGCATTACCCCTAACGTGCTATGGTGCATTTGTTATTTCTGTGCAGAGATCTTCCATTGTCAACATGACATGAACAATGTGTGGCGATTTTTAAGCTCATCTCAAGTCAATAGCTCCTTGAGATGTGATTTCCACTTCTTCCCCCCCCCGCCCTCCTTTGCCATTGTCCTGACAGATACGTGAAGGCCTCGCACATGCACTTGATGGCCTTCAGGAAGGTCACCAACCAGCATTCGAGCGACCTGCTCAGCCACAACTACCCGGAGATGCTGTACATCCCGCAGGACTTCACGTGGGAGGACACGGAGCGCGGGGAGAACGGGGGCGGCGAAATGGGCCTTGGTGATCACCCCTCGGCGCGGTCGCTCTTTGAGGACAGGCTCTTGGCAGACGGCTTCTCCGAGCTCCCGGATCTGGCCGCTTTTCCGGCGAGCCTCAACGACTCGGACTCGGAGGAGAGCCAGGCGAGCTCGTTGCAGTTCCACGAGATGGATGATCCCATCCTGCTATTGGCCTGATGCGAGAGAAGGCGGGGTAGACGGGGGAGGTGGGTGCCTTCTCTGTTCATGCGCGCACCCCTCTTCCCCCTTGGTCATTGTGCTTTATACAGCTGCCTTCTTCCACCGCAGCAGAAAGAGTTATGGTGTTCTTCTTCCGATAGGAAGAAAGTTGTAAGAGTAGGGTGGAGCCGAAGAAGGTTTATGAGAGTTTTTCTTTTTGTAGCCAGTTTTCTAATATTTTTACACCGTTTGCTATTGTTTACCTTGCCTAAATATAGATGTTAGACTTGTTTTTGTGTTTTTGATGTTTTCACTTTATGTATGTTTTTTTTGCTTATTTTCACATCTACGACGTGTCCTTTGGTTCTTTCATTATCTCTGCGTTTAGTTTTGCCGTGCGTGAAATCGGGGCAGGTTATAAAAATGCGCCACTTTTGTTTTCCTGCCAGCAATTTTGTTAGCCTTTAAACAAAATAGAGGCAGCACTTTAAGTCTGCGAGTTGAGAGATGAAGCTGTGGGATGTTGTGGTGGCCAAAGTCTTAAAGATTCTGCAGGGTCACATTTGCAAACAAACAGAAGCTCCTTGACAATGGTTGTTCCCTTCTGTCCACCCACCATGCTAAACATTTTGAAATTCAAAGCAATAAATATACAAATAAGAATTTTTACTGCAAAGCCCAGGAGATTTGAGAGCCTTTTTGTGTGTCGGTGCACTTTCAAGGTTCCCCCTGCCCCCCTCTTTATACTTTATGGGTTTGTCGTTTGAAAGGTCTCTGTTTAAATTGCACAGTCCTCTGCTGGCAGCAGCCTCTTGCGATGGTGGTGCTTTCAGAGATGTACGTACGTCCCACTACAAGACGATGCTTTTGGTGTTCAACCTGCTGCTCGTTATGGAAATGAAGAACGCAGGTCACTGAAAGGCCCGCATTGCATTGATGCACAACGTATTTATTCGTTCCGCACGGCCAATTCGGGCTGGCCGTCTGATGAACACAATCAACAAGCACTGAAATGAGGAAACGCCTGGCAGAGGTGAGAAACCTACAGCCGATAGTTTTCAAAATATCATTGTTAAGTGGAATATTTTTCAGCTATGGTGCGACGCACGTGTGTTTTTTTCCAATTCAGCGTGCCGTACTCAATTAGGAAAATCCATATTGCGATGCTAGGTTTGTTTGTATACTAGGTATACTAGATTAGGGGGCAGCGTATTTTTTATGCTGGGTTGGGCAAAGGAGATTTGCAGTATTTTTGGATTCACCTCGGCTCACATGAGATGACCTTCGTTGAGTGAGGACTGGGATGAAGAGGTGATTTTTAACAGCTCGCTCGTGTCCCCATTTACCCAGCAAATGCTAAACCAGTGCTCTTAATGTGCAATTAAGTAAATCATGTGTTGTGTAACCAGGTGACAAGCCATTGAAATGATCTCTTTTCTGTACAGACGACCTGCTTGTAAAAATGGTACTGAATAATTTAACAGTTTCCTTTTTTTGAATTTGGACTGAGCTCTGGCGCCAAATACGCAATGGCCCATGACTCATTGGATTGTCATCACATTTATATAACTGTCAATGCAAGTGTAGGAAAATTGTGTGCTGGATGCCCAACTTAAAAATAAATGGGCCTGCATTTATGACAACAAGAAACGCACTGCCCTTACAAAGGTACAGTTCACCAGGTCTCTTGCAGAACGGTTAATAAAACGATTAGCTCCCATCTGGTTTCACAAGTGGACATCCAAATCCAGCTGTGCAAAATTACAGTACCTTTCTCTTCCATCTCACAGGTTTAGGTTTTGGCCAGGTTACCCCCCCTCACCTTGGCATGTTTGGACCAATCACACATGGCTGCTGACACGATATTTCTTAGCTGGTCTAACAACTATTGCATCTGAAGGCAGCGTACTGAGCTGGGGGTATTTTGCCATGATACGTTTGGCAAGGGGGGGTGGAGAGCGTTATGCGCGATATTGAGATCTGTGCAGTATGCAACATGCTAAATGTGTTTCTAAAACACTATTTTCTTCATTTTGCACATTAAAGAGGGAGGGTGCATGCTTTACGACAGCTGCATACAAGTGGCATTCAAATGATAGTCCAAATAGCCACACCGTGTTAATTGGGGAAACGGTGAAAGATTTGCACAGGTCATCTCGTTGTGTCCTTTGTCATTATTATTCTTAAAATAATTGTTGGGGGTGGGGGGGAATTAGTGATAGCAGTCGTTTGTTCACTTCAGTATGCATAAACGTATCATTAATAGTTAAAGGATTGGTTGTTAACATTGGTGAGAGCAATGCGTCATATGTTGAAGAGAAAAAATTGCAGCTAGATTTGCTTTTCATTTTCAAACCAAATGTGTATAAGTTTGACATCTGTTCACATGTCAATGCTAATACAGTTTCGTGAAATAAAAAAAAGGTGTTTTGTTAAGTTTGATAAGACCGGTAGGACCTCTGGCATATAAACATGTGCCACGGCAACAAAAAAACCCGGCGTGTTAGAATAGAATTTAAATCTGTGTTACCTTGACATGACATTTGTTTTTTTTAGATGTTAAATAAAAGTGCCAAGTGTAAAAGAGGAAGTGCGCGTGGTTTATTTTTGAGATGCTTCTTATAAATCACTTGAATAAAACAACGCTCCTGAAAATTACGGGAGCGTGTCTTTGTGCGTTTCTTTTTTTTTTAAGCCGTGGTTGGAGTGGTTCGCGTATTTTTTTTTTATGTGAACATCGCGACCCGAGTTGAATTCACAGCAGCAGCAGCTGCTAACTGGTATTGGGCCACTCCTTTTAATCAATCCACAAAAAACAAGCACGGTGAAGTATGGTCAAAAGTCAAAACAACGACAACCATGGCTGACGGCGTGGGTAGGTGGTTGATCCATCGGTCGATTGACAAAGAGCTCTTAATTTTGTTATATTAACGAATTGTAGCACAGCACTTGTCCAAAGTAGCGTTTTGATATTTTGTCCAACTCGGTTGAGAGAGTAATGCATACACCAGGTCTGCACGCCTGATTTTCCCATTTTAAATAAGTGCCTGGTTGGAAGGCAGCATGATCATTTTTCAGTAATTGCATTGCCATCAGCTGGTGGAACGTGTAATAGCATCTACTATATTCTGCACAGACGATTACGAATTGGATTCCACTATGGCAACAAAGCGCTGTGCGCCAAGGGCGGTGACGTGGCCTCGTGGTTGCATATTCGTCGCTTGTTGCAAGAGGTACGTGGTTTGAATCCAGTGGCTGCCCTGGCTAGCACTGGGTGTTAATAAGCATGACAAAAATACCCCGTGGCGTAATTCGCAAAAATAATTTTGTCATGTGCAGACGTGGCCCAAATTTTTGCTAAATTTGGGTAATTTTATGACTACCTGGAAATTGCTCGATTAGAATGCACACTGCAATCAGAATCGGAATGTTAATTTATACTGGGGGAATCCGATGAGCTATGAAGCTCTTTTTCACACATGCAAAGCAATCATCAACCTCCGACTGCCAAAACTTGGCAGGACCCTCCTGAAAGAAAAGAGCCCAGAGACTCAGGCTTTCCTGGGCAGACATTGTATTACTCCCGACAATGCGCCAAGAATGTTTGTGTGTAACGCGAGTGACGTCACCCCGTCATTAATATTCATGAGCTGGTGGATTTTAAAAAAGTAGCAAATTCGCTTTAGGTTTGACGTTTCTTTATTGAAAGTTAATCTAATAAATAATTATACGCAGCAACAAAGTGGATTTGGTGTCTTTATTTATTTCTTCAGCACTTGAGACAAAAGGTAAGTCTAATTGATGCTTCTACATGATGTTAAAATAGACATTTGTCGGTTATTTTCCAGATATTGTATCGAAGTCCAATTTATTTGAACCCCAGCGACCGAAAGCTGAAGAGAATAAAGTATCAGCAGTGAATTTGAACAAATTGAAGGTCGGTTATTAACAGTGAGGTGTTTGATGACATTTTTGTGCAAGATTCACTGCCATTCAATTTTTACACAAGATACAATTACACTCTGCTCAATCTTTCGTAAATATTACAGCTTCCGTCCTAGGACGGGCAAAACAAGCTCGTTAATAATAATTATCAATGAGAAACATTC
This sequence comes from Entosphenus tridentatus, assembly GCA_014621495.2. Classification (NCBI taxonomy): domain Eukaryota; kingdom Metazoa; phylum Chordata; class Hyperoartia; order Petromyzontiformes; family Petromyzontidae; genus Entosphenus; species Entosphenus tridentatus. The sequence goes on from CM025664.2 coordinate 8,890,519, forward strand.
TGTGACCATTCGTCGTTTTTTTGTGGAGATCGTGTAAGTAGGGTCTATCGGCGGTGCGGCATACCCAATTGTTAAATGTGACCTCGCTCTCAAACACATCGGTGGTGCTGACGCACCAACACATTGTACGTATGCACATTGATACTTTTATTGACGTAACGACTCCGTTAATTGGCTGTGTCGGGTGGAGGAGGGTTTACGACACACGTTTCAAAATCAACTCAATCATAACGTTGGTCGCGAAAGCCCACGAGTTAAATTCTACAATTTACGCAAAGAAATCAAAGCAAACGTGTGAGGTGCTTTATTTGTTTTTTCCCTGAACGTGGAAGGGTGACCGTGGGTTAACAAACACGTGATTACCAGAGGGGGTAACCAGAGGCCCTGGTTTGCCCATATTCTGGTACAGAGAAATTTAATTTTCAGGTCCATACGGCGTACAACAGTTTCAAAACGGGCACACATTTGTATAGTTCGTGTCTCTCCCCTGTGATGGGACTTTGTAGGATGAACGTTCTTCCAGAAGAGGCAGAGTCGTCTTCCAGAAGAAGCAGAGTTATCTTCCAGAAGAAGCAGAGTTATCT
>CM025664.2:8891112-8901245 GCA_014621495.2 Entosphenus tridentatus
AGAAGCAGAGTTATCTTCCAGAAGAAGCAGAGTTATCTTCCAGAAGAGGCAGAGTTATCTTCCAGAAGAGTTAGATACATCTTCCAGAAGAGGCAGAGTCATCTTCCAGAAGCGGTGGAGACATCTTCCAGAAGCGGTGGAGACATGCCAGAAGTGCTAGTCTTCTTGCGGAAGTGTCAGTGTCATCTTCCAGAAGAATCAGAATTATCTTCCAGAAGAGGCAGAGTGATCTTCCAGTAGAGGCAGAGTCATCTTCCAGAAGAAGTAGATCTCTGCCGGAAGACGCGGCCGAGGCAGCCACTCTTACTGTACATGGGGGTTCCACTGTAAGGCGCTAATTAATAATTATCGTCAATTAACCCGAGCTGACCTCTGCTGTCGTCGTCGTCAACATCAACAACAACAACATCAGCGACATCGTTGTCACGGTAAGCGCACGGCCACGCGAAATAAAGCGGTCTGTTCGACAGTAAGTGTTACCCACTGCCCGAGGCCCACAGTACGTGGCCCATCTATCCGAGGGCCGTTAATCTCACTTTGATACAAATTATAATCGATTTATTTTATTCAGATTACCTTATACTATAGTCGTTTTGCCCTCGGTAGAGGTCGTGATAAGATGATTTACTATGTGCTTGGCTCAAAGCTTTACTTCCCGGTTCAAATTCTTTCAAAATACTGCAAGAGTTTTATTAGTAATTATTTTACGTGTGCCTGTTGTATAATTATAGCATTGTTAAATATGTATATTGTCATAATATTATAATTTATTATTGGAGTGTTTATTAATGTCATTGTATCGCTGGAAGCACAATGCACTATTAAGAGCGCACAATATAACTGCTATATATTACGTGTATTGTGCTAAAGTATTGATTTTCACTCGTAACTGCTGCTTCTATAGCTATCTAATAATATAGATCCCTTTGACACTCCACTGCTGGATGAAGGCCTCCCCCACGCCATGTTGATCATCAGGGTTGTTTGACCATACTTCACCACGCTGGTCATTGCGGGTTGGTGGACGGGGGAGCGCAGGAGCGGGTGAGGTATCACTTGGATCTGATGTTCGCCGTGACAGGGAATTCAGCACAAGTCGCGGGTTCGTACTGCAGTGCGATAACCACCGAGCCGCCGCTCCACTTTAACCCGAGATGTTAACTACCTCGCCTGGTATACAGGAGGTCGTGGGTTTGATCCCGACCCTGACGCCTGCTGCTGTATATTTCAAGTTTGTGGTGTCTCTCTCTCACCGTGGTCGCTTGGAATTTGTTTCCAGGTCCTCCGGTTTTTCCCTCCACATTTAAATCAAACGTGCGTTTAGAGTATTTGGCTGCTTTACATTTCCACGTTATAAGCCACTTAATTGTGCTATCATATGTGGCCAGGTCGCTTCTGAAAAAGAGCTATACATGAATAACTCAGTGGAGCCTTACCTGGTAAAATAAACATAGTTTAGTTTGTATTTTAACTGCCACTTAATCAACCACAGTGTTGGCATACATTCACGGACCCGGTACATTTGTGTGCGTCAATTGTTGAACAATTGACGCACAATTGTAGCAGAAGGAAGGAATCAATTTTGAGGTGTGGTCATGTTGACAGTAGTGGCCGTTGATAACCTGTTGACTTTGTACAACCCTCTTGTAAATTCCACAACAACTTAGCGCGGGCCTCCTCACCCTCGAGTTATTTGACTGCATATCGGGCCGGTCGGTGCGGGTTCGTGAAGCCATGGGGCATAGACATGTGAGCAGAGTAATAGAGTCACAACGATCGATGTTGCTGCACGGCTGTCTGCTGTCCACTTTGCTCCGCAGCCTATAACCCCTTTTATGCACGGTGGTTGCCTATCCAAGCACTATACAGGTTCAACCTGGTGGGATTGGGTAAAGTGTGACTTAGTCATATTGCATGCCTCTGTGGTAGAGTTTAACAAAAAATAAGTAATGTTTAAAAACACTTTTTTTAAAACACGCTTTAATAAAACGTACCGTACTAGTAATGGAAGGACTCCAAGTTTGCAGTCGATACCACATTGGGAAGTGGGTTAAAATTGAGTTACAAAATGTGAGGATACAACGACAACAACAGACAGAGTGAGTTAAATAAAAGCGTGTAAAAAATACAATTGCGTAAACAATAGCTGTGGTTTCGTGGTTTTCAGATTCCTATCAATATCCCACATAAATTAATCAGCTGTAGATATTTCTGCAAGGCTGCGCGTGTCAAGGGATTAGCAGCGCATTTAGTTGAACGATTGATGTGCTTCAGGTTCGTTTTACATTACATCTATTGGCTAAACGTCACCGTTCATAACTCTTTTTCACACTCTCGTTATGTTAAGGGAGCGTTTAGAATTTTCACAGACCAGCGCATCTACTTTGTTAGATAATGGATCGCAGGAACACATTTTTTTTACAGAAATTCTTATTTTTCCTAGATACTCGTTGCACTTTTCTTTTTAAAAAAATATCTTAAATTCTCGAAGATCTAATTTGGGCATTTTTTTAAATGAAAAATGAAGTCTAATATTTGATTTACTTTTTGGTTATGCTAATGACTATCATTTCAGGACTTGGTTAAATCATGGTCGACTGAAACCCATGTTTGAACCTGGGATCTTAACGGTGCCAACTCAGTATTTCTGTCCTGAGCCATCCAGCCATCTCTGTTCATATTCACCTTTTAATCACCGAAATAACGCGTTTTGCATTTTCAGTCGCAAAGGAACCTTGGGGCCACCACGCGATCATGGTGGACTGAAGCCGCCGAATCTTAAAAACGAATTAAACAACAGCAAAAGACCCCTCCAACACAACCACAGCAACAAAAAGCACAACAGCAGCAAAAGTGAGGGCACCTCACGGACGCGGGTTATGCAATCTGGATCGCCGCTAAGCCACCGCAGCTGGCGTCCATGTTGCGGTCTCCCCGCTACCTGGTCAGCCACTGCCTGCGCGCCCTCATGACCAAGCTGCAGGACGCGACGCCTGGCATGGCGGCAGCGGGCAGCGACGACGGCGGCGCGGGCCGAGCTGGCAGTGGCGACGCGGCAGGAATGCGCGCGTCGGTGCGGTACCTGGGCCTCCTGGCCGACGTGACGCTGCTGGTGGCCGTGTGCGTGGGGCTATTTGCGCGCTGGGAGCGCACGGACAACGCGCTGCTGCTCGTGCTGTTCGTGCTCGGCCTGCTCGTGCTGGCGCTCGCGTGCGTGCTCTGCTACTACTTCTCCATGGAGCGTGCCGGCGGGAGCCTCGCTAACCTGTGGTTCGGCTTCCTGCTTGGCCTGCTGGCGCTGCTGGACACCAAGGACGCGGCGCTGGACGTGAAGGAGGAGGCCACGAGGTAAGAACGGCGGAGCCGGCTGTGCCTCGCTGTGCCGCCCCATCGCCCCCACTATTTTTGTCGCGTTCTAACTCGGGTTGAATTTTTCTATTTTTTAAAATACATTTTATGTCGGGCACTTACAGAAGGGGGCATACACGGAGGGTGAATGTGGCAGGAGGGGGGGGAACGGATAATGAACTTGGTTAGGTCCTCTGGGTTGACAGTTCACCTTAAATGGGGAGGGTCAATGCGGAGGGCTAACTCAGGTTCATCTTCTTGGTTCTTTTGGTAAAGTCACGTAGAATGGAAATAATAAAATAATAAAATAAAACATAATTAAATAATTCTCACGACGTTTCGGCCACAACGCAAGCAGCCATCCTCAGGTGAAGACCAGGTCTGTCGGGGAAACAGCGTCATTCAGACGCTGTCTCCCCGACAGACCTGGTCTTTCATTCTACGTGACTTTACCGATAGAACCAAGAAGATGAATCCCTGCAGTCACGAAAGCTTTAAATCGAAATCTAACTCAGGTTGTGAGCGATAATGTATGAACTCAGTCCGTCTATTCCTTCTGCCTATCCGTCTAGCTGGGGGGGGGCGGGGTGGTCACGATAACTCTTGTAAAGATGATCAAATATCAATGCTGTCTTAGGATGTCATCTGTACCATAAATGTATCGAGCATAAGCACTGGTTTTAGTTGATGAATTGATGCATCTTTACATATTTAGTATTCCCCTCCTGTACTGTCATTAATGTACGATGTCTTCAGCCGAGTTTTTAATTGACACGTAGTGAGCATCGCAAGTCCATCCACGTCAAGTAAAATGTGCACAAAGTAATGTCTTTAAAATTTAATAGTGCTGTGGTTAGCCTCAAGATGCCAATGTTTTGATTAATTATACATACAGTATAAGCTTGTTTGAATAAATACATAAAAAATGTGCAACGCCCACAAGGCAAACATAACTTCAAAATACTTGCCACGTATGTGATGTTAACGTGTTGCGCTATGCATATGCAGTGAGCATGGAGACACAACAGCACTATAAGGCGTAATGGCTGCCAACTGAGAATGGGGAAGCCTTCTTCAAGCAGTGTAAAGACAGTGACTCACGATGAAAGTTGAATTTAAGCTTTGAAAATGTTCTACTCTTAGCTTGGTGCTCTCTTCAAGTGTCGTACCTCACTTCGATCCTTTGCTGGATAAAGGCTTTCCGTACACTACGTCAGCCAGCGGTTATCTGGCTCTACTTCACTCTACTTCACTGTAATTCACTTTAATTCACCACGCTGGCCAGTGTACGACGGGTTTTGAGAAGGGTGGGCCCAGACCAGGTTCAGATATCACTCGTCGCTGATGTTAGCCATGGCCAGGAATCGAACCCCAGTGGCCGGCTTTTATAGTGCAAGTGTGCTAATAATTACACCTGCTGTACATTAATCTGTATGAAACACTGCAATTGTGTGTAGCCTTGCAGCTCATTTAATTTGAGCAACAAAGATACGATCATTGTTATAAGCAACATGTTAAGGCTCCCTGCAGTCACTCGTCCACGATGACCAGTGTGGGCCACTGAAGGTGAGTCAACATTGGGAGATCGAGAAGGAAAATACAACAATCGATGTCGCTGCACCACCCTCCGCATTTCCACGCAACCTATGACATCCTGCTTGTGCACGGTGATCACCCAGTCAAGCGCGATACAGGCTCCACCCAGTTTAGCCAATAACCCCCGCAACCCGTATGGCGTGGGGGGAGGCCCTCATCCAGCAGTGGATTGACCAAAGGGCTGGACATGTACAAAGCAGCATTGTTGCACAAACGTTGCTCTGTTTTAACTTCAACTCGGAGCTGCTCCTGTGGGCAAAACATTTACAGTCAACTCTTGATTATCCTGGGCATAGCCAGGAGAGCTGTTGCTCGAAAAAAAAATACAGATATTGAAAAAGATAAGTAAATGACATGGCATCAGGGTTAAAACAGAGAATGTGTCATATGTTTATATTTCCTCTTAATGTAACAGGTTTTCTTGTTGACATGGGGACTGAGTCATTGGCCCATTGACAAGTGAGGTACAACTAAATAGAGAACCAGCGCAGCACGTGAAGGGTGCTCCAAATGAGCATGTAATCTGCAACCCGGCTAATAGAGAAGGTGTAACGACATGAATGTCACGTGATCGGCACATTACATATACATTGCTCTTACCTTCGTTCAGACCACCACCACAAGAGTGGAAGGTGGCTCTGCGATTGTTTCAACCAGTGGTTCTCAACCTTTGTTTGGCTACTGTAACCCCCGTGTTGAATTTTGTTTCAATCCAACATGTTTCTGAGAAATGAAGGTATGAATAATTCACATCAGTATGTTTTTAACCAATTGTCCATTTTGCGAATTATCCAAACTAGCTAGTAACTGCAAGCGAATAAAAAAACGGACCCTCTGCATGCGCGAGTTAATTTGTTTGGGCCTGTTAGTTACTCTTGGAAACCACATTGTTCGCAATCAATGAGTTTATAAATGTCTGTTATATCGTTCTATGTTACCTTATGGATTGAAATGTTATCGTAGTTATTTTATCTTGGTAGATTCAAACACCAATGACTCACGTATGATATAATTTCACACATTTATAAATCACCTCGCGTACCCCCTGGGACATTGCCACTTACCCCTAGGGGTCCACGTAACCCCGGTTGAGAACCACTGGTTGCAGCACCAACTCATCTGTTAGTATTTGTTTCCAGCCTGTACACGTTCCACCGTTGTGATGGGTTTTCCCATCATTTGCAGATGTTGTTGGATGTAGGCCAATCGAGAGTTGACTGCAACGGAATACATTCATAGTGGGTAAAGAAGCCTGTTGAGAGTGCATTCACGAGTAGTTCCGCAATGTCATCTTTGGGCGCCAGTCTCCAACAGAGCTCTCCAGTACTCACTGCCAGAGCTCCATTTAGAGACGTGTTTGACTTGAGGCACAGAGCTAACAGTGCCACCGTTACATAATTCGGAGCCAAAAAAAAAAAGTTAAAACAACAAGCTGCACTCCCGTGAGCCGCTTTGAGCATGGCACCAACAAACAGGCCTTCCGCTGACGTTCGTCCGCCACCGCTGTTCCCCAGGTACCTGCTGCTGACCAGCGTGGGCCTCAAGCTGCTGTGGGCCCTGGTGGAGCGCGTCTGCGGCTACACTCGCCGCACGCCGACGCTCGTCACCGGCGCCGAGCTGCTGCAGCTGCTCGGCTTCTCGGTGGCGAGCACGGCCATGCTGGCGCCGCAGTGCGCCAACGTGGTGCTGCTTGCGTGCGCCGTTGGCCTCTGCATCGCCGACCTGCGCATGAAGTCTTTCTTGGCGCCCCTCAACCTGGTGGCGTTCAGCCTGCTCACGGCGCTGCTCTTCTTCCCGTCGCTCGGCGTCTCCGTGAACCCGTACGCGCTGGGCTGCTTCTTTGGCCGCCTCGTAGCCGGCCCACTGCTCGACCTGTACTTCTGCGGCCTGTCGGTGACGGAGCGCTGGCAGCCGTACCTGCAGGTGATTGCCCGCCGCTTGCCGGTGCCCTCCCCGTTCAAGCCTGCAGTGCTGTTAATACCGATTTAGAGGTAGAATTATTTCACCCACGCTTGCGATTCGATGAGTTGTCGCTAGTCAGGGTCGTGATTGGATTTAGCAATCGTGTTTTACTTATCTATCAATTTTTCATCAAACAATTTTTTTTAGGTATCGTGGCCGTCACAACAAATCGTTACAAGGCGTTTCAGAAATACAACAGTAACAGTAATATATAAGCAATAAAAACGGTCAGTAATTATACAGAAAAAGATCAATGAAAGCATTTAATCTAGAGATCAATACAAATGCAATGCAATACAGGGTAAACACATTACAATGTCAACAATATGGTTATAAAAGTGTGTCTTCAATAGGGATGATGGTGAATGTTGCTGCCACTAGTAGCCTTAGGCGCCACATGAACCCATTCCAGTTAACTGTGGATGGCAAGTGCTGCAAAATCGATTGTTTTGCAGTTCCCCCCAACTTCACCAGACCACACTGACCAGTGTCCTGAAGTATGGTCAAATATGATGTCCCGAAAGACATGGGGAGGCCCTCACCCAGCATTGGATTAACACAATGAACAGTACATGCGCTGGACGTATAACCATTTGTTAATTTCCCTATGGGTGTTTAAGTTCAGAATACATGCGTAACATGTGTGCGCGCGTCAGGATTGATCTTATTGGATTTTTTATGCTCAATTCTTCAACCAAAGAGACTGAGCAATGAGCTCCCTTCATTCGCAGTGGCAGTGGATAGCCAGTCGCTGACGATGATGATCATAAATGCTGCGATCTATAGGTCCAACTTTTCTGCTCCTAGCTTCATGTTAAATGCTGGAACGTTTTTGAATGTGTCCATCTCCGCTGCTTATGTTAAATGGGGAAACAGATATAAAGCATTGTTGTGAAGCAACATTATTAGACGAAATTTGTAACACTTAACAAACGCTTCAGGCCGCTCCTATGTGAGATGCAAGTGATGTAATATTCACGCTTTGCCGTTCGCCACATGCACCGGGAATGTTTGTCGGTGCCGTGCTCAAAGCGGCTCACGGGAGTGCAGCTTGTTCTGTTTTTACTTTTTGGCTCCAAATTATGTAACGATGGCTCTGTTAGCTCTGTGCCTGAAGTCAAAGACGTCTCCAAATGGAGCTCTGGCAGCGAGTACTGAAGAGCTCTGTTGGAGACTGGCGCCCAAAGATGACATTGCGGAACTAATCGTGAATGCACGCTTAACAGGCTTCTTTACCCACTAAGCGCGCAACTTTGAAATGCCCTGAGAAGTGTCGCACGTCATTAAAACCAACATATTCATTTCTCAGAAATGGACGAAGCCAGATTTAGTGAAAGCTGTGTGACGTTTTTCTACATGTAGTTATTGGCAATCAGCCCGGGACCATCAACTCGCTACACTCGAGAACCCAGTCTGTTCACGGGCGGCTGCCGAATAGCACGGTTAGCTACGTATGGTGCAAAAGAAGTTCTCAATACAACGTACACACACAAAGCATCATCTCGCCGAGCCACTGGACCGCCCCAGTACGCGAAACTTCCTGATGCGTGTCCGTGCATGCGACCTCCCCCCCCACCCCCCCCAACCATAGATGCGCAACAGCTTGCGTCGCCTCTCCGTGCTGGCACTGGCTGCGACCGAGCTATTCTTCCTGGCGCTGTCGGCCTGTGCTCTCGCCGACCTGCACCGCTGGTACATCGTCATCCCGGGCTTCGTGGTGTTTGGCATCCTGTGGCTGGGCTGCCACCTGGCACTGGTGGCGTCGCTGTGGGCCTTCCACAACAAGCTGACGGACTGCCTGGGCGCGTACACGCTGCTGCGCGCCAGCGGCAAGGGGCTCGACGGCGTGATGGCGTCGCGGGGCATGCGTCACTTCTGCCTGGTGGCCGAGCGCCTGGTGTTCGGGGCCCTCATGTCCACCTCTCTGCTGGGGGCCGTGTGCTGGCAGGTAAAGGGGCGATGTGGCGGTCGGGTAGCGCTGTGGTACATTTTTATGCAGTTTGCAAATTGTAAATGTGTTTCGTTTCACGGACAGAACCAATGTACTGAACTGGAACTTCTTTTTTGTGTTTGGTTTGTTGTCCTTCCCCCCGCACCTCCGATTAGCACGGTTGGCTATGCACGGTGCGAAATAAGTTGTACATGAATGTAATGGGGTTGTTGCCCGCGGTGTAATGGTTCGCATGCTGGACTTGCAATTTAAGGTCGCCGATTCGATTTGATCTCCCGACTCAGCAGTTGCAGCAATGGTGCAAGTTTCTTAAATTCCCTCCCCTCCCCGCCTCTGTCCACCGAGCAGTATGAATGGGTGTGCCACAGTCAATTGGCAGGTCACGTGTGGTGGGGTAAAGTGTGGGTAGAGTAGGCCAAATACCTCTAAAGCTCCCTGCAGTGGAGGCCTTTCTATCAGCAGTGGTGCGAGTAGGTAGATGCAAGGACGGCATCTTTACTCGTTTGCAACCTAAATAATGTATATTATCTAATAATATTGGGTATATGTCCTTCTAACTGGAAAACATCAGATTTTGAATACTGAGAGCAGTCATTGAAGGTAGATGAGGATCATTTGAGAACAGGTGAGAGTGCTTTTGTACATTTGTATTTTAACTTGGTAATAAAAAGCGAAATACCAACGTGAATAAATAACAAAAGTTTTCCACCAGTGCATTTTTATTCTTATTCTTGGTTCTTTCGGTAAAGTCACGTAGAAGGGAAATAATAAAATAATAAATATTAAACCTAATAAGATAAAATTCTCAAGACGTTTCGGCCACAACGCGGGCACAGGACGGCTGCTTGCGTTGTGGCTGAAACGTCGTGAGAATTTTATCTTATGTTTTATTTTTATTATTTTATTATTTCCCTTCTACGTGACATTACCGAAAGAACCAAGAATATGAATCCATGCAGTCACGAAAGCTTTAAATCGAAACCAGTGCATTGTCGTATCACAGGACTGTGAGAGGTGGCAACTGCTTGTGGAGGCCTTCATCCAGCAGTGGATAGTGGCTGATGACAATGTAGATCTAAAGACGCAGCAACTAGATTTCTTATGAGAGTTACAAACTGAGCTGGGCCATTCGATGTCGCTTCTTGAAAGTAGCGGCCAACCTATTTTGGTTGCTTCTTTTTTTTTATAGAACTGCAAATGTGAGTTTAAATGTGGCGGTGGTGGTTGTTTGCGGTGGCGTTGCATTGCAGGCACACAACGGCACTTTCATGGCTGC
>CM025664.2:8906245-8924103 GCA_014621495.2 Entosphenus tridentatus
CGGCCGCTTGTGTTGTGGCCGAAACGTCGTGAGAATTATTTTATTATGTTTTATTTTTATTATTTTATTATTTCCCTTCTATGTGATTTTACCGAAAGAACCAAGAAGATGAATCCCTGCAGTCACGAAAGCTTTAAATCGAAACATTAAAAGCCATCGCAATGCTTGATGTGAAAATTGCTTTATTACCGGGCGGGTAAGAGAGTCCATTTCAAGACAAAATGTATTCAAATTCACAGGATGAGGAACAACTTTGTGACAATTAACACCATGACTTGGGATAAATCGACGTGAACTAAAAGCACAGACTCTTCCGTGTAAATTTAGGACTTTATGTTAATATGAGAAAAAAAAAGCAGGCGCCGTCCAGAGAATAGCATTGTTTGCTGTAAGCTGAAATCCTAAGTACACGTTTAATTGAAATTGTTACACATCATTACCAATTTCAGATTCGCTTATTTAGCAAATGCATTACACGACCGAAATATCTAATGGCTGAGCGCTGTGCGGGCACATCACGCTCTTCTTACCAGGTAGTTGATGACATAGAAGCGGTCGAACTCTGTGTTTTTTCCATTTATCCTTCGGTGCTGCTTCTTGCGCATGTGATCCTTCAATGTGTTCTTGTCTCGAAAGGTTTTTCCGCAGTAAAGGCAGCACAGACTGTGGCCACGTCGTCCAAAGTTGGGCCATGGAGATCGGCGGACAAAAGGACAGGGCAAACGGGTAAACGTGATTGAAACAGAAAATCCCGCCAGCGGGCAAGAGGCCAAACAATTGTATAATTTTTTTCAAACATTCACAGCTCATTAAAAGTGCACATAATTAAATTCCAACAAGGCAGTGGTAATTGTGCAGTGCGAACACGGAGGGGAGGATGAATTTGGCACAGCACGCGCTGCTAACAGGCACCTGTACACTGCGCATCGGATTAAAGAGGACATACAATTATGGCCCAAACTAATACGTGGTGGTGGCGGCGGTGGTGCAAAATTGGCGAACCTGTCTAATTTGCTCTGCAGGAGGTCTAGAAATTCGGAGCAGTACACCAGGTTGTCAGGCAGGCCAATGCTGAAAGCGTGTTCCCGCGCCATGTGGTTAAGCAGCAGCGACCTGTGGTGCATAAACCGACGCAAGGCCAAGCACGGCTTTCATGGGTATCCGCAAAGAACACTGCGGCGGCCGCCGTCATCTGGCGGGGGTCGTAAAGTTAAACAAACGGCGAGAGTGTGGCGGCAAACCGAAATGTCGGGTTGGAGTGGGGACGCGAAATGCCGAAGCGGCGTGCGAACGTTGTGCCCCGCGCTCCGCTGTGTTTGTGTTCTATGCGTGCGCGTAGGGAACGGCACCTGTTGCCAGAAAAGTGCTCGTTACAGAAGAGGCAGTCTCGGGAAACGGTGCAGTCCGTGCGTTCTCTCTGCTGCTGTTCCAGCACCTCGGTCTGCGGGGCAAGCGAGAGACCTCAAGAGGCGACAGAGCCGAGCAGCGCCAGCTACAAGGGCCGAATTGTTAAAGGCGCTTTCAATGACCACTTTGTTTTTGTAGCGTTTCCCGAGTTTTTGCTCGTTAAATCGGTTGAAGGTTGAGCACGTGCAAGATTTTGAAGTGGAAAATTACAGAAGGGCTCTAAGAAGGGGAAGAAATTAACCATGCAAGTGAGGTTTTGGCAAGTGACAAGTCAGATGTTCTGCAGCTGACCAATGCCGACTGAGTCACAGTCTGAGTCATGGTCATGCCATTCACGCTCGAAAATATTCTTTACACAATCATGCCTTTACCACATACATCCTCTATACAAAAGAGTAAATAAATAAAACTACGAACAGCCCTTCTCTCAGTCTACTATTGTTAGATGAAAGCCTACCCATGCTGGTGGTTATTTGACCATACCCCTCCAAGCCTGTCACTTCAGGTTGATGAATGGGGAAACCGAGGATCGGTTCCGATTTCACTCACTAGCGATGTTAGCCAGGGCCAGGAATCGAACTTGATTGCCGGATTCATAGCGCAGTGAGCAAATCACTGCACCATCGCTCTACCCCATGCAAAATAACACTGCAACTGGAGGCTGCTGGACTTCTGTCCAGCCCATGGGCTTGTAATTACCAAGACACTGTTCCGGCATCGGTGCATCCTCACATCATGGATGCACACCGGATCCAAGTAAAAACATCTGAAATATATAGCGACGGAACAGCGGATGCGGGCCCATGTCCTTGACACCAGGACCTACCGTGGAGCTAATCTGCCCACTCTCCACTGTGGTGGTGGGTGTCCACCTAAGACCCCATTCAAAGCCAAAGTGGCCTAGTCTCAGCTAGCCGAAGAAAGTTGCAAGCGAAAATTTAATCATCGCTTGCAGCTGGAATTTTCATCGTTCCCATACCCCCTTCCTCTGATGCTGAGGGGAAATGGGTGAGGTTTAGGACTGTGGCTCAAGCAGCTGCAATGTCTGCTTTGGGTACACGGTCCAGACCTCTCCAGAAATCCTGACTGACAGAGTCATTCCGGAGAGCTGAGAAAAAAGAACAGGCCCATTCCCACCGTCTACAGCATCCCACCTCGCAGAATGAGAAGGCCTACCACATCCTTAACTCGAAGGTTCGGAGAGCCGTGCAGCACCGCAAGGATGACTGGAAGTTGCGGGTTGCTCAGTAGCTCGTGATCATAAATCACTCTTAAAATTCCATTTCTGTAACTTGCAGTGCCACACCTATCACCATCCTTAGGTGAAAGAATAGTGATCTGGTCTCTGACCTCCAGAAACAGGTTCGCAGGGTTGCTGACCATTTCTTTGAGGTCTTAGGGGAGAGGAAATCCCTCAGCGTAGATATCTATCGGCAAGATGGGGGTGACCCTGCTGGGGCTGCGGTACCTCAAATATTGGAAGTAGTCACCCCCTGTGAGTGGCTGGCTGAGGTGCCATCTGTTGAGGAAGTATGGAAGGCAATCCAGAGTCTGAGATCAGGAAAAGCGCCAGACAGAGATGATCGCCCAAGCAAACTGCTAAGGGAGGGTGGCATTTGTGCGCAGACCACGTGGCCGAGAGTCCGAGCCATTCCCTGTTCACCTTCGGGTGCGACAGGCGTGTCCTCTCGCTCATACATCATCTCATTAGTGAGTTCCTCCGGCAGGCAAGGCTGTATTGACTGGGGCATGTAGCCCGCATGCCCAACCATTGCATGCCTAAAGAGCTTTTGTTTGGCCGGTAGAGAGGGCTAAACGGGTGAGGCACAGGCTAGAGAAGAGATGGACGGATGCGGTCAAGGAGGATATGGAGCTGAGTGGACTTGCCAATGACTGGTACCAGCGGTGTCAAGATCGGCCTCTGTGAAGGAGGCTCGTGAAGGACGCTACTTCTCAGAGGAGCGACGCACACAACAAAGAGCGGAGCGCCAGGCGGCTAAAACACAGCAAGTTGGCACAGTAAGGGGTCACAAGTGGTGCATCTGCTAGTCATGTTAATCAACCCATGGGCATCTGGGTCTGTCCCTTGACCTCCTGCCAGAAAACCTTTGACACTTTACGTGGTCTCAAAGTTTACATAGGCTGGCACAAGCGGACGTGGTGAAGTTACCGCCACTCAGTGGCAAAAGGCGGTTGTTGTTGTTGTTGCATGCCGTTCGTGCGAGACGATATTCAGTGCACACGAATCGGCATTTATGAAATGCGGAGGAAATGGATGACTGAACTGATGCAAAATGAGAACGATGCTCCGAATGGCTGCAGTGGCTGAAATCGTTTATTTGCAAAAAAAAATTAGCGAGCGATGGCTATACTTGGATGTTTCCAGCGGCCCACCGGGCAATCTCTCCACTGCACTGGCTGAGCCCCACAGGGCAATATTCCTTCAGCTGCACTGGGCACAGCTGCAGGTAAATGATGCGTGTTCATTGAATTTGCAGTGCACTTTGGGGTTTTGAATTATTTAATCCTCTGCTGTGTGTTTTTTTTCCCTCTCCTTGCACGAGTACTTAACTTTTCCTATGTATTTTTATGTAATAATAAATAAACAATAACGAATGCGTAAGTACAAACAGAACGAAAATCTATGAAATTACATGACAAGTTTAAAATTGTTATTTGTCTCCTCTGGGATATTCGACACTGGCGCGGTTGAAATTAATTCTCTGATGGCAAAACAAAATAACACTTCTTGTCAAGCTCCAGACAAGTGTGGTGCATTATTTATAGATCCTTTTTTAAATACACATTCCATTATGCATCTTATCTAAGCATACAACGAGCGGCGTTTTAAGACGATATTCTTAAACGATGCACAGCCACAAACATACTACACACACCCTGAAGACGCTTCCAAGTGAACACGTGAGCTAAATGTTTGTGAATAAACGTAAGAAATGTGTTGAAACAATGCCGTGTTTTACCAGCCGTTTCTGTTGCAGTGTTTCTCTGATCTGACGGTCTTCAGGAAGGGCGTCACAGAGCAAGTGGAAATCTTCTTGGTCACCTGAAGAAAATTCAAGAAGTTATATTGCAGCTTCGTAAAAATGACATCTCGATCCCCCAAGCGAGGGCACACCTTGGAAACACGTTTTTAAAAAGGCGCTCACAAAAATAAACACAAAATATTTTGAAACGACCTTAAAACTTGTACCGTCGTAACTATGCACTACACATGGCAACCGCAAGTGAGAGAAGTCAACACAAACCCCACAAATTAATGATCGTAATTGCCTAAGAGATTGCATTTCGTATAATTCGTTCCAATCGCTTTGCAATTAGACGTGGAAATGGAGCTGAACATTGCCCATTATGATCCGATAGCATTTCAAGGACCGAGAAGTTTTTGTTGCGCATCATCGCTGGCTGCTCTTCGCGTGAAGGCAGTCGTGATCGAAAGAGCGCGTGCCGTGTGTCCGTCTGTCCGTCTGTCCGTCCGTGCTTGCGTACCTGGAGCCGCTTGGGTGTTTGTTCTTATGACGCTGCAAAACTCACTAATTGGTTTTTCTTTAAATCTCTTTTTCCAGTATAGAAGGTATCTATGGGGAAAAGTAAACCAAAGATATTTGGCAGTTAAAAACATAACAGAGTGTACATTTTATTTGGTAAAAGAACATTTTTAGTTCAAGCCTTTTTTTTATCTGATCACTGCCATTCAAAAGAACCACAGGGACAGTAAAGAGCTATTTAAAGTGTGTATATAATATAAAACACGCTAAAGTCTGGGACAACTGACCAAGTAAAAACATGTATAGAAAAATTTGACCTTTATTCGTGTGACTGATATTTCTGTATACTGTACTACACTATCAGCCCACTAGAAAAAAAAACAGTAAGCTCTGCAATATAATGAAAAATTGAGTGCGCACACACGATTCAAATCAATTTCCACGGTCAAATGCCAAGCCCTGCCTGTCACCTCATCCATAAGCACATGTAGTTTTTATATTGATTAGCATTATTAAAAAGCATTGCTCTCAAAGCGAGCATTAGCCGAACCCTTTGAAGTCTAACCTTTCTCGCTAACCACAATCGAAAAAATACGATTAACCCTGCCCCCTCCACTCCTACGCCCCCTCCCCCATGCAGATTCAGGGTCACAATTCATTTCTAGAATCGATTATTTTCTGTTTACCAATGTAAATTTTTTCTTAATATTTCATTCGTACAGCCCCGTTCACTTCGTTAGCCTCATTGTAACATGAGCAACATTTATCGTTCTCATAAACAGTAAATATAAAATTATTTCATACACAATTTGATGCAAGTAGCTTGAATGTTATATTCTACTTTAATTGATGATGCATCATTGTGTCTTATGACAAGCCTAATCCTGTGCCTGGCCTAGACCATAATCTCTTAACAAGCTAGCTAAACTTTCCTACCCTCTGGCATCATGAGTGCAGGGTGGATTGTCAAATTCTTATACTGCTTTCTTAAAAGCTATTCTGATCTAAGTCGGGGTATGTACACTACTGTATATGCACGCAAGGTTGTGGTGAGGTCAAAGGGGTGACCAGCACTGCTAAAAACCTGAGTTTGAATCTGTGTTTTAACCACCTGTGATTATGTATGTTGTATGTATGTTGAACTTTTTCACACCGTACATAGCCAACCGTGCTAATCGAAGGTGCGGAATACAAGTGGAAAGAAAATATGCTATCAGCCCAGTCACGAATAACTGTGCAAAGCACATTCATATTAATGAAGTTTTTTTCTATAATTTGTAACACATTCCAGCTGAGAATCTTTATGGTCTCACATCTTAGTTTTTGCACTCTCAATACTGCTAGAATCCAAGTAATAGGGTATGGAAAAGTAATTTGAACGTGGGCACCACGGTGGCGAGATGGTAACTGCATCGCCTAGTATACAGGTCGTGGGTTCAATCCCGACCCTGACGCCTGCTGCATATTGGAAGTATGCATGTCTCTCTCCCCGTGGTCGCATCTATTCTTCTTCGGGCCCTCTGGTTTCCTCCCCCAAATTTAGGATCAACACGTGTTAAGAACAGGGGTTGGCAACCAAAATAATAATAGCAATTTTTGTTCGAATTCAGTACAAAACTCATTATTTCAAGAGCTGCAATGCATGTTACGTCAAGAAGCAGTCAGTAAAGAGCCTTATGCGGCTCCGGAGCAGCAGGTTGCCGACCCCTGGTTTAAACTAGTTGGTTGATATACATTTCCACATCATAAGCCACTTTCTTGAGCTTTCATTTGTCATAGCCAGGTTGCTTCCGTAAAAAGAGCTGCTAAAATAAAAAAAAAGTGTTCGTTTTTAATAGTTCATTCATCAAAAATAAATCCTGCCGGCGTGATGCCACTTGCCGCGGGAGGTCGGCCACGAGCTTCACGTCGGCCACCACCAGGTCGTGGTGCAGCAGCATGTGTCGCAAGACGCCAGGGCCGTCCGTCTCGGTGTGGTCGCACAGGGCGCACGGCACGGACGCCCCGGCCCCGCCAGCCTCTCCATCCTCCCGCGCCGCGCCCGCCGGACTCTCCGGAAGATTCAGCGGCTCCAGCACGCAGTCGCTGTGCCATCCATCTTCTGCCAGGCAACAAGATATATGTGTAATGTTTCTCGTCACGTCCATCCCGGACATCTGTGAAAAAGAGCTTTATAGCTCAGTGGGTTCCTCCAGTATAAATATTCAGATTCTGAAGATATGGTTTCATTCAACAATATATATACAACATACCTTTTCATAAAGCCACTGGTCTATGATCAAATCACCAGTAATGCACCAGATCTCATCAAAGCTTGAAAGCTAAGTAGGTTTGAGTCTGGATAATGCTTGGATGGGAAATCACCATGCAGACAATGATTTGAGGGCTGCTGTGGGGCTATGTTGTCAGCATTGTCTTAGGAAGGCACTGGAGCTCTGCACTTTTAAATCGAGATTGAAAACTAATTTCTTTGGAACTGCTTTTTGTGTTTAGTTTGTTGTCCTTCACCTGGTCCTTGATTAACGCGGTTGGCGACGTACGGTGCAAACGAAGTTCAACAGACATACATAGAGGACTGCTGAACGGTACTCCTATGCCCCCACATCTATGCTCCCCGAATTTTCTAAACTGTACCGACCAGTATGGTGAAGTTTGGTAAAATAAATGCTCATGATACACACAGCATGGGGAGAATTTCATCCAGTAGCTAACGAAGGGGAGGCCCAAAATTGGTTAAAATATCACTAATCACTGGCGTTTGTCGCCATGGCAGGGAATCGAACGCGGGAAACGAGTGCATGGCGCAGGGCGCTAACAACAGCGCCACTGTGATTCACATCGTCTTCAAGAGTGGTCCAAATTTTTTTACGTAGTGCAGCGCGCTGTCTTATGCATACCGTGTCAACCCATACAGTTTACCCGTATTCTTGTACAGAAAAATTCAAATTTTCAGGTCCATACGCCGTACAGCCGTTTCAATACGGGCAAAAAATATATACAGTATTTGTGTTTCTCCCTTGTGATGGGACTTTGTAGGACGAACGTTTAGATTTATAAGGACACGGGGTGACCAATAAGGTTTGAATTGGTCTGTAATAAGGTAGGGCACTGATAAGGGGTTGACAGTTATGCTTATGTAGCGTCGTAATACGAAGGCACCTCTACACAATGCAGAGTCGTAGCAATGTAAAACATCACGAGGGTGCATTACATGAAAATGGAACCTCAGAGAAAAACAAATATACAGTATCTCGTCTTGTAGCTATACACATATGCTTCACAACCCAGGGTAAAACAGCCTTAGCAAATGTCTACGACATCTGTTTTTAAAAATATCCCTTTAAAGGGCGATTGTTACCACAGGCACAATCCTCTCACGATGCCTGGCATATCACGTGGCACCACCGGACCGCATGTGAAATGCACACAACCTTATTTTGCAGACCATTCGGTGATGCGGTATTCTTGGCAACGCAGTACAATAACAAACACAATTGCAACACATTCGTCAATAACACTGTGGCCTCAGAGGGAAATATACAATAGGTGACATTTTGGGCAATAGTCCTTCTCTATAGAGAACATAAAAGGCATATCAAACCTTGTTTTTAATGACCAACTCAAAATTGTGGCCATTTTATTTTAGGCAGCAGCAGCAAGATAGTTGTAGTTCTTTGCTGTCCATAAATCACATTTTGTTTGTATTTATTAGTTTCCAGTCTGCGCTGCATTATTCTATTTTAGAGAAAGCGTTCGAATCGGTGTACATAAATTGGAGGGTAGAAAAAATCAATCAAAACAGCAGAGCACCTTTTATGCAGTGCAGCCATTGTCTTCCCGCTGGTTTCCACGATATGAAAAACTGTAGCCAATTAGCAAAGAGAAACATACATTTTTCATGTCACGTTTGTAAAACGTGACATGAAACAGTGCATTGTTCATTTGTTATACCTCCATGCCGCCACAAAATGTGGTGGCTCAGAACGTTGGAATTAATGAACTGCTAAACGTTTCATGTCGAGTTTTGGGATTGTTTCTCGGAACCTTCTCTCCGTTAGTTAAATTTTTTTACATTTATTTACGAATCTAACGGGAGCCTGTGCTGACCATCATAGTGCGTCAGTGCAATTTCACAATGTTGCAGTGCCATAATCAAACGTATATGCCGCTATACGTATCCTCCTGCGTCCAATTTCTCACGCATCTGGGAAACGGCCTATTTCTATCTTAATTTGAAGCTTTCGTGACTGCAGGAATCTATACTCTTTGGTTCTTTCGGTAAAGTCACGTAGGTATATTTCTAGACATTGTTTCCACTGTGTTTACATTGTAAAAAGAGCATGCGTTTGTGCATATGGGTTACATCGGTAGAATAAAATGCAGTGCCCTTTACAAGTCACCGTTGACATTTGAGTGAATTCAAACGTGTTTTGGTGAAACTCTCGCCTTTACAGCCAAGAACCAGTCGTGGAAATTCCACATTCCCATGATTGTGCCGATGCTATTCATTTCAAGTTCAAGTTCATTTATTAGGTATAGCCCTGTGAGCCATTCGGATCTTGAATCGGGTGGAACCGCAACAAACAAAAACATGAACAAGAAAACATCTTAAAGTGACTATGTGACTAAGTGCAAACAGAAAATCTAAGAAAAGACAGCTAAATATTCCAGAAAAAGCACCGTACACCAACACTGTGTGCAAAAATCCCAGTGGGATGCAAGTCAAACAACAACAACAACCACAAGACAACTTAGATTAAGGCCATCAGTCTTACTCTGTACTACAACAAACAAACATGGCCAAACCAAAAAACTTTTCGAAATCACCAAAATAAAATAGAGACAAACCACGTTTTACTCCTACACAATGTTGTACTGTACTGTGCTTATTTGAACGATACCGAAAGGATGATGGGCTGAGTCAACCTGCAATTTTCTCGCCGGGCCACCTTACCGGATTATTAAAATTATGACACCGAGAAAAATGATAAACGCCTTTGTCAACACACTGCTGGATGAAGTCCTCCCCAAGGCACGCCGGTTATGAGAGCCGTTTGAACCACACTTCACCACGCGGATGCGAATACAACCTTCACCACTTCTCACTGAAAAATGACGACACGCATTATTTCCCACCGTCATTGACACAGCACATGCGTGAACTTCATCATCAGAACATTTATTTACATCGGAGGAATCCGATGAGCTATAAAGATATTTTTCCCTCCTAAAGATGTCACATGTGACAGCCACACCAAGAGGTGTCTTCCTTTGTAAAGGCTTTGGTTATATGGCAAAAGTAAGTCATCTTAACCGTGCTATTGGCGGATAATGGGAGTATGAGGGCCCAATTGCCGTATCTTTAATGATGTCACTTTGACGTTCAGGCCATGGTTTAGGCCATAGTCCACGTGGGCACTTTCAGGTTGCCACAGCATTTCCCATCGTAATTTCCATTGCAAAACAAATACATTAAGTTCATTCATTTATTAGGTATAGCCATGTGAGCCATTCGGCTCCTGAATCGGGTGCAACCGCAACAAAAACATGAACAAGAAAACTACATCATTGCCCTTACCGACTTTAAAGTAATTTTCTTATTAACGAAACCTAATTATAGCGTCAGATAGCCCAGCACACACCACATATGTGTCTATTTACGACATAGAAGGTGCTAAATGTGTTTGCTTTTTTAGTTGAATGGTTTAATTGGGACATTTATTCGGGTTTCCCAGACTCCGCACAGGGGGCCGCTGACCTCGCCCGCCTTGGCCGCCCGAGGCGCGCGCTGGCCGGCAGGACGAACTATCCGAGGCCCTTGGGGCCTTGTGCAGTCTCTTGCCCGCTCTGCGTCTCTCGGCGCCAGGGAGACTCACTGGAAGACAGCGATAACGTGCTCGGGACATGTTTCTGTGTGTGTCTGTGTCTCTCTCACCGTCTGTCTGCTCGTGTCTATTCGTATATCTGTTGCCCGTCCCTGTCTCTTGAATTGTGCGTCAAATACACACTCTCTGCGTCTCCCTTGACACCTCTCTTCATCTCTGCCCATGTCTATATCTTTGCCTCTCCGTGTCTGAGTACCGTATCTTTATACTGTATACAGTATACACGCTTGTCTGTCTCATTTACTACCTTTCTTAACACCCCTCTGTCTGTAGCTGCGTCTATGCGTTGTCCCCGTGTCTGCCTCTCGTCCCTGTCCCTCGCGAGTGCGCTATCTTCTCAATGTCTTCGTCTCGCTTTCAACATCCGTGCAGTTGTTTGTCTATCTACAAAACCCCGTCCGCATGATTAAAACGCGAAGGCGACAATGGGACAAAAGACACAAAGCTCATACTTGGTTCATCAACGGCAGCGGCACCCTCAGCCATGGTGCTGTCACGCGTTCCCCCCTCGTCCCTCCGTCCCCCTCCTCCTCCTCGTAATCAATCAACGAAGCCAATTAACGCGTCCGCACGTGGTGCTGGGGACGATGGACAGCGTTGTAAATGAACGTTTAGATATCGCACTCTGGACGCGCGCTCACCGCACCGCCACCGCCATTCAGGTGGGGGCGCGCGCGCGCTCCTATGCGCTCTACGAAATGCAACCGCGTGTCGTGACGTCATTCCGTCACTTCGTGTGGGGATGGGGATGGTGACGTCACCGCGTTATCGTGCGCGAGACGACATAATGACGTGCCCAAAACGTGCCAATTAGTGACATCATCAGAGCTTTTATCATTGATATGTATTTATACTGGAGGAATCCGATGAGCTATAAAGCTCTTTTTCACAGATATCCAGTAGGGGGTCGCACAACAAAAATACGATAGGAGTGCAAAGTATAGGAAAGGCAAACAAATGACTTTAAACAAAACATTTTCAAATAAAACTAAACAATGATAAAAAAAATCTTACTAGGTTAAGCCCACTCAGCTATTAATCCACCACCACCCGGCACAGCCGATGAGGAAGGTTTTGTCACGTAAACAAAAAGTGCCAAAGGGCCGTCCATAAATTACGTCACGCACCTAAGGGGGGGGGGGAAGGGGTCAGACATTTGTGACGATGTGACGAGGAGGGGAGGGGGGGTTTGAGAAATGTGACGTCACATAAAAATGCGCAACTTTAAATAAATATAGAATTGTGAAAACAACACTAATTTTAATTAATTTCCATTATTAACTATTTGATTATTTAAATGTACTAAGGTCACCTTTTATTTATTCCATGAAGGAGCATTTTGCTTCTCCATGGGAGATGGGAGAAGCATACATTTTGTAAATTTTTTGAATGATTGTTATTAAACATTTTGATTCTAATGATTCTACCAGGACTTTTCATTCTGTGGAATTAATATGATTGTTATAATTGTACTCTCCATTTTGCTTCGTTCTACTTCAAAGTTTCAAGTATTTTTTTAATAGTTGTAATCACTTTTAATATTTTATAATTATAAAATAATTTCAATGTAATATTCAGAACATTTGCAGTTTTAGCTATGCGTTGAATATTTTCAAGTGCATTTTATGCTAAATTTCAGCTTTCCAACCCCTCCTTTTTAATAAATGTTTTCTCCTACAACATCAGAGTGCAGCGCCACATTAAATACGCACTACAATGACAATAGTTTAAAGTGATTTGAAGCATGTTTTATTTTCAAAATGGAAATATGGTTTTAGGGGGGGGGGGGCGGAGCTTTGTGACGTCATATTTGAGGGGGGTCTGACTTTTTGTGACACCGTGTGACGAGGGGGGGAGGGGGGGTCAAAAATCGGCCAAAATCGCGTGACGTCATTTATGGACGACCTCCAATCAGTGACTACTTCAGCACACCGGTTTGTTGGAGAGTAAAACCCACAACATTTACAATTTGAGTTAACGACGTTTCCGCCGGCGATTACAACAACAACAAACAACCAGCTTCATCAGGCGATTTGCCAAAATTTCCCGACGCGGCCCTGCCTTATGACGTCACCCGTGTTTTACTTTCACACCCCCCACCCCCTCCGTCGCTGCCGCCGCTGCGGTGACGTCGAAGCGAAGCTGCTCCTTTAAAAAAAATGACGTCACAAAGACCCACGCGACGTCTCCACGCACTGACACATTGCAACGCACAGCGACACACGCGGGGTGGAGGGGAGGGAGGAGAGGGGAGGGGAGAGAGAGGGAGGGGGGAGATAGAGGGAGGGGAGAGAGAGGAGGGAGCGAGAGGGGAGAGCGAGCGGGTAGACTCACAAACACGAGAGTGCCACCGTGATAAGTCGTAGCAGCAACAGCAGCAGAGGCGGCGTTGACAGCAGCAGCGGCAGCAGCAGCATGGCGTACCGGCGGCGGCACCAGTGAAGAAGCACCCCCCCGGGGTGGGCTGCGTGAGCCGAGTCGAGCCGCAGAGCTGCTGGGGGGGGGGAGGTGGTGGTGGGGGAGTGGGACCGGGTTCGGGGTCGGCATGTGGTCGCCGACGGAGCGAGAGAAGTTGGGAGTAGGTGAGCGAGCAACTGTGGACAGGGATGGAGGGGATGGAGTGGATGTTATCTCGGTGGCGTTCTTTGTTCCCCCACTCGCCCCCTGCAAGTCTTCTCGTTCTCTATCTGTGCTTGCATACCCATGCATCACCCCCCCACCTCCCTCCTACCCCTCCCTCCTCGCTCGCTGTCATGTGTTTTTCTCTCGGGAGCGGTGGGACAGCAGTGAGCGCGTTGCGCTCCAAACCCAGCGGTTTGAACCGGAGTTCGGTCAGTTGGCGAATACTACGAACGATTGCCACTTGGGGAGACAAAGGCGGCCGGGTGTGGTTCTTGCCACAACACCGCGGGCCTTAGATGCTCGCAACTATGTTACACGGTCATGTGAAGGACTTGCCCCAACAGTCTGTGTCGGAATGTTGGATGTGTGGGGGGTTGGGGTGATCTTTGTATGTCTGTACACAACTTTGGCGCTTTGTTGTTGCGAGTGCTGTTGTCGGTTTACGGATGGACTGGTCCTCGTGATTGGAATGTGGAATGTTTATCAGCAGCTCTGGGATGTAAGAGTGGAGATGTGTACAGCCCACCTTTGTGTGAGTCAGTGGTTGCTAGCGAATGCAGTTCTGGGATTTATGATGATGGCTATTATTCTGGTGATGATGCTGCATGCTGGTGATGATGATGATGCTGGTGATGATGCTGGTGATGCTGGTGATGATGCTGGTGATGCTGGTGATGATGCTGGTGATGCTGATGATGCTGCATGCTGGTGATGATGCTGATGATGATGCTGCATGCTGGTGATTATGATGCTGATGGTAGTGTTGATACGAAACCACAGCCTCTCCTTAAAACAGATTAACTTATTGAACATGGCGTATTGCGTACACATCTAGCCATTATGTTGCTGAGTTTATCCATGCTGACTGAGTTTGATCTAAAGTGTTGCGTTTGCTCTTAATGCAGGAGTGCATTGATCATGGCTGCTGCTAATGATGATGATAATGTTGCTTGTGATCATAAATGATGCTGCCGATGCTGACAAGACACGCAGCGTTTAGCTCCCCCTCTCATTTGTGTTGCACTAATTCACTTGATCTTTCGATTAACCTATTTATTAATTCACATTGCACCTCTGAAATCACAAAATTTATGCGCATGTCAGTCAATTGTTTCCACCACTTAAAGTAAAAAAAATCCGAATTTAATTAAGCAAGAGACACGCTGAACACGTGAAGTATTTTCACGTGATGTTTTTCGTATTTTATACGATTAGTTTGCAGAATATGGGTCCAAAATGACATGACGTAATTTGAATCCGATTCACCCGTGGAAAGGTGTTTGCAATAACAGCGTTCAGAATTGTCACGGTTTTTTTTGTACACTCAAGTCTTTATTTAACTCTACTAGTGTTCTTGCCTAGGGCATCGCGATTTAAATGCGATTTTCCTCCGTAGATAGAAAATAATGCGAGCGACAAAATAACAACACTCAGCGTCACGACAGGACTATGAATTGTGCCAATTGTTTTTAAATCAACAAAAGTTGATTATTCATAACGTGTGCGGGTGATACGTTTCGTAAGTGGTTATTGCATGTTCGCCGTGCCGCCTGTGCCTGCCAGATCCATCCAGATTTCAATCTGATTCACTCTTCGAGGAATAATAATAAAAAGTTCTTAATTTGTGTCAAGATTTTTTTTACACGCAAAGTATTTAATTTCGTGTCATTATCTAGGACATTCGTGGGCTCGTGGCTGCTGACCACATGGAGATTTGTATAATTGACAAAACACGTTCTTGTGTATAAACAACAGAGGCTCCCCCGTGTAGCCTTAACAGACTGTCGGGGCAAGTGCCCTCACGGCACACGAGGGGGTGGGTGGCCAGCACCACGCCGGACCGCCTTTGTCTTTCCAGTGGCGATATTTACACACCGTGCCAAGTACTCATTTGAGGCTGAGTCGACCTAGGGGAGCGAGCATCGAACCGCTACGCTACACACGTGCGCACGCACACAAACACAAACAAAATCGTAAACAGAACGCGTTGAATCGGGGAGAGGGAATTGTTTAAATCTGTTTGATCTCCATTCGCAGTTCTTTTCTACCCCTCCGCGGAGATGCTCAACCCGTGCCCGGGTCTCTTCATCTTCTTCTGTTGCTGTTGTTCCAGCAATAATCACGGCGGCTTCGTGTCGCATCCCACTCCTCTTGAAGAAACCCCAACGATTTGTGCGTTGAGCCGCCGTAATTCTGTAAATCCAAGTAGCGCTTTCACATTTCGTTTTTCTTTTTAAGTTGGGCTCAACAACAACAACAACAAAACAACGCAGCGTGACCACAGAATACGACGCGCGCAGTGCAACCACAAATCGATCCGAATGCGAATGACCTCGTCAAATGTCAGAAACTAAGCAGCGCTCCAGCCTGGATAAGCACTTGCATTGAGCAGTTGGTGCACAAAAAGGGGATGCTATCGGTGCTGGTGGGGGGGGGGGCTACGTGGTGGGCAGCAGAGGGCAGCGCAGCAGCATCCAGAGTTGTGTTGTACGGTACTTCTATGCTCACCTTGAGGCGCTGTCCAGCAATGCTGAAGCGGTGCGAGTTGAGTGTTGGAGGTCCCGTGTCTCGTCCAGCAGTGGATTGACAAGAGGGCTTGTGCATGAACACCATTTACACACGTGTAACATTTGCAGACCGTACCTTCCCGTTATGAGGCACTGGGGGTGTGCTTTGGGGAACAACGATGTATGTTTAATAACAGCCTGCGTTTGTGATTAAATAGCATAGTTTTTTTTAGGAATGTAAACACATTCGTCAAATAATACTGTCCTATTTTGAATATGTTTGATATCTCAATCGCTGTCCCTGGCACTCGTAACTGCTTAAGCCGTGTGCCCGAAACGTCGCATTTTAGATCGTTAATCCTTTCAAGCCAGTGCTTTTGACGAATCCATTCGTAAAAAAAAAAAAACGCAGTTATCAAATAATTTGTGTTTTAAATAATACACATTTTATGTCATCTCATGCCAAGACTACAAACAAACCAGAGGTGGCCTTCACCACCACGCCCGGTACACTGTACTGCCTAGGTCAATTCCTCGGCAACGGAATCACAGCGTGGGCACAGACACATGACAGCGTTTAGCGCACGATCCATCTGGGATTTTTTCAAAAATATTATTTTCCAAATTAGATACACCCTTTTCATCCTGTCGTGTGTACATTCACCTGCATTGTTGACGTTGTAGGCCTGATATGGTCTATGCATGGGTTGTCCTTGAGATTACACACACGAAGGCGGGCGAGAGTCTTATCGGCTGAGAGGTGGTGACTTGAGGCTGTAAACCAGGCAGACCTGAGCTCAGTTCGCACTCAGGGTCAACTACATCATTTGGTAGCAGGTCATGCCAGGGTCATCGCCCCAGGAACATCTATATTTCCAGACCCGTAGCCACAGGCATAGGGAGAGGCATATGCCCCGTGTGAAACTATTTTTCCCTGCAGACCAAGCTGAGATTAAGCCCTGCTCACCACTGACATAATACGCCTTGACTGGGAATTGAACTGGGGTCGCCAGGTTCATAGTGCGATTTGATAACAACTCTTTCCCAATCGATAATGATAATAATGACCTTTCATTATTGAGGAAAGCCTGAATTGTAGGTTCAAAGGTTTTTTTTATCTTAAGCTGGCCCAAAATCGGGGACGTTCGTCCAATTCCATTTTCTAGCGTTTTGCTTTCGAGGCATAACTCTGCGCATGACATCGAAGACGTGTTGTGTACGGACGAGCTGGCCAGGTGTGTGTAATGTGCGTGAATGTGCAAAGCCTTGGAGCGGCCCATCACACACTTGTGGTGCCAGCTTGTACGCCCGCTCTCACGTTCATGTTGACGCTTTACAGAGACGCAGCCTCGTGTTTTTGTGACACCATCCTCGTGCCAAAAAAACCCACCACCACCACCACCACAAGCCCGCATTCCGACGTTCGTTGAAGCGCAATTACGTGTGTGAGCCCGGACCACCATCACGTGTCCTTACGCCCAAGCGGCACTTGTCCTTCGCTGCCAAAAGCACCGCGCAGCTTTCGGGGTGCCATGCGGCATAATCTTCCAGCTAAAGCGCTTAGAGAGTGGCCCCCGGCAAAGCTCTCATGCAGCCTCATGACAGCCGGGGCCCCGGTTGACCCAAAAAAAAAACCCGAGGTTAGAATTCGTTTTTATTGCTGTGTTGGGAGGCATGTGCGTGTACGGTCCTTTATAAAAATGTTAAATCCGAGAGTTGCCCGGCATGTCGCTGCGGAAATCCTGACCGCCCGTTGAACTACGGTGATCCTGGGAAATTCAGGGGAAGGCATTGAAGACGTCCATTCAGCTTGCACCCCCCCCACTCCCACGAGGCTGTGCTTTGGCAATTGTCAGACCTGCACGTGGGGGTTGCTATTACAAATTCTTAGGTTTTTTCGGTAAAGTCACGTAGGTAAAAAATTTTAATTA
>CM025664.2:8924503-8940878 GCA_014621495.2 Entosphenus tridentatus
CCAGCGGGCGACAAAGTGCTTCGCGTGGAGGACTTGTTCGTGGAGTCTGCCACTGACTGTTGCAATCACAGCACGATAGCTCACTTGATACAGCTATCGTGCTGTGACGGTTCCACCTGAGGACGGAAGCTTGTGTTGCCTCCGAAACGTCGTGATTTTTATTTTATTTTTATTTTACTTCTATTAATTTTTTTTACCTACGTGACTTTACCGAGAAAACCTAAGAATATGAATCCTTGCAGTCACGAAAGCTTCAAATCTAGAATTGCTATTACAAGCCCATCCGCAAGAAGACGAAATCCACTGCTGGATGAGGGCCTCGCCACGCCGTGCGTCGTCATTGGGGGGTGATTTGATCACGATTCATCGCGCTGGTCAGGAGCGGTTGGTGAAGCGTAGATGTTGGAGCACAGTACAGCACAACAATGGAATTTTCTGCAGTGTCCACTTGCCTAGAACGTATCCGCACTGCGACCAATGGCAAACACCTGATGTGTGCCCATCTAAGCACTACACAGGTTCGCCCCCCCTCCCCCCCGATTACCTTCTGAGATCTGACGAGATCGGGTTCCGTAGTCGTTAACAGGTCACGGCGGTGACATTTCACTTCCAATCTCCTCCCTCTTGGCTCCACCTTCCCCTCCTTCAATCTGCCCTCCCATCGCTGAATCTTTAATCTGAATACTGTACACAACGCTTGAGGTGGGTTTTGACCTCCCAGCGATTTGATAGATGGTCAGGATACTGTATCGGACCTCGATTCAATTCAACGCAAGTATCCATTTCTTTTTCTCGTCTCGTTTTTTTGCCCTTCTCGTTCGTATTGGTTTTTTTTCTTATCTGAATGGAGCGTTACAATTCCGCTTATACCATTGTTCTAAACACATCACTAGCGACATCTTTTGCATGCCCTGTAATGCACGTCTTTGGTAAATGATCTCTACTTCAGTTATATAACGTGAACGCGTCTCTTTTTTGTAAGCGAACACTGAGTGCTAAATATATTCATCTGTGGAAAGTTCACATTCCTGTGCTGCGGTGATGGCGAGCATTACATGCAGGACAAGTTATCATGTAAGCATAATCATCCTATCTTGATTTGAAGCTTTCGTGACTGCAGAAATCCATACTCTTTGGGTCTTTCGGTAAAGTCACGTAGGTAGAAAATAACATAATCATCCTATGTATTTATTTGCTAGCTGTGGTGGCAGAAAAACTAAAACCAAATAAAAAAACTATTTTTTATTTTACCAGGTAAGGCCCACTGAGCTCTTTAGCTCTTTTTCAGAAGCGACCTGGCCACAAATGATATCTCATCGAAGTGGCTTATCACGTGGAAATTCATAGCGGCCAAATACACTAAATGCATGTTTCTAAATATGGAGGGAAAAACCGGAGGACCCAAATAAAAATCCACACGACTACGGGTAGAACATGCAAACTCCCAATATACAGGTGTTGGGGTCAGGATCTAACCCACAACCTCCTGTATACGCGGCAAGCTTGTGAACATTTCAACACCTTCCTTGTCCTCATCACTGCTGACACCTTTGCTCCCAAGTTACCATTGCTACCCCATCCCTTCCCTCGTATTTCCCATTCTTTCTCTTCTCCCTCTTGCCCGTTCACCCCCCCCCCCAATCTATTATATCCTCGACTCTACTCCACTTCCCGTGGTGTAGCCGTGGGTAGAGACATTTCTCATTGCATCAACAAATGTATCAATGAATAGCCGAGCCGACGAGACCTCACCGCAAGGCTGGACAAAACATGTCTTATTCGGTATCGCAACTTGGCTCCAATCGAAAGGATGGTGGCCAAGCAGGGGTTGTTTAGCCAGATATTTTTTTAGCAGCGGCATGTTGTGGATAAAGTAGAGCATGCGAAAGCCACCCACATGGTCTGGAACGTGATGCTCTCTGACATAATTTCATCTGAATAATTGTATTTGTGACAATGGAAATTAATTGGGACCATTTGTAGGCCATTTCTGACATAAATCTGGGCGTTAATTGCTTTGGTGATGAATTCTCTCCTGTTTGCAAACTGCATGCACCAATTAAAACATATCTGGGTGGTTTGACAAATTCATCGTAAAATGGGCCATTCCTGATTGTATTAAGCTCATGCAGCTTAGGAAACGTCTTTTTTTAAAGACTCACAAATGCATTCGCAATACATATAATGATAAGACCAATAAATGATAATACCCAGCAAAGATTCACCGATTCTCAAGACCATTGGGATGTTTGGGCAGAATTTTCTTTAAAAAGTAATGCTTCCATTAACAAGCAATTTTGTATTTTATTCCTCAAGTTTTCAATGAGCATTTTATTAAACTCAGTAATGTACTGCTACAAAGTGATTCATTGTATTACTGCTCAAGGGTTTCATTTTTGGTATCCCTGTATATATGTATGTTGAACTTCTTTCGCACCGTAGGAGGTGCGGGACATGGAACAGATATGTCCATATTGTGATTAAAGTAAAAAAGCTTTTGCACGCGGAGCCGCACGCTTCAACGAATAGACGACCTGTCCCAGTGCGTACCAGTAACTGGCCCAACGTGGCTCTCTTCTATTTGAATGCCTGAGGAAACGACACATTTAGGTTAGTAAAGGATGTTGACCAGATGGCATTGAGGCCCCAAAACGTTTTCAATTAACATACCCTGCTTTAATCTAGATTTGAAGCTTTCGTAACTGCAGGAATCCATATACTCTTTGGTTATTTCGGTAAAGTCACGTGGGTATAAAAATAAAATAAATCACGACGTTTCGATTGCAACACAAGCAATCATCATCCCCGGCTCTCTCGGTCTCCCACTTCCAGCCCCGCCCAATTCCCCCCGTCCAGCCTCACGTACCTCTCCCTACCCCCCTCTCTCCCCCCTTGCCCCTCCCCCCTTTCTTACCTATATAACCTCTTACCACGGGATCTCTCTCCCATTTCAGCAAAAAAAATCTTGCTGTGGTTTTCCCACCTGATGATGATTGCTTGTGTTGCAATCGAAACGTCGTGATTTATTTTATTTTTTATACCTACGTGACTTTACCGAAAGAACCAAAGAGTACACCCTGGTTTAGTTCAGCTCTTCACATATTGCAAAGAACATTTCATCCTAACTGGGACATGTTCCTGCAGTGTGAAAACATACACGAAGTAATGTATTTTCGTAATTTGAAACCAATTAATTTCCTCCCTATTTCATTTTAAATAATTGGAACAATAGGTGTCTATGAAATTAAAGTGTGATATATGATGAGCTTACACATTTCTTATCTACAAATCAGTCTGGCATCCCCCGTAAAATCCTCAAGTAAGGCCGTCTGGGCAAAGGTTGTAGAATGATCTATTGCTTCCCCAGGACCAAGGAACCACTCCGGTGCCATCTTTATTGACTTTTGTAAAGCATTTAACACCATGAATCATTTTATTCTTGGGGAAAAAACAAAAAAAAATCTGGCTTGGATGACAGAACAATCACTCGATTTAAATAATATGGAATAATTCACACCCCCTTGTCAATACACCACTGGATGAAGGCCTCTCCCCGCAAGCTGTCGCCATCTATCATACGCTCGCGATGCAATAGTCTGTTCGGCACCTCCACCGTGGCACCGTGGTGGCGAGATGTTAACTACCTCGCCCGGTAGGCAAGAGGTCGTGGGTTCAATACCGACCCTGACGCCTGTGTATTTGGAGTCTGCATGTCTTTCTGTCCGTGGTCGCGTCGATTTTTCTCTGGGTCCTCCAGTTTTTACCTCCACATTTAGAAATGTGCGTTTCGAGTATTTGCCTGCTATAAATATCCACATGATTAGCCACTTCATTGAGCTATCATTTGTGGCCAGGTCGCTTCTGAAAAAGAGCTACATAGCTCAGTGGGCCTTACCTGGTAAAATAAAAACTAGTTTAGTATCGTTTACATTTCATAGCTCCATCTCCACGGTAGTCGCCCTCTTGGGTGTGCACGCTTCTTTGACTGTCATTCTGTCATGAGTCCTGCCATTCTGTCATGAGTCCTGCTCAAGCCTACTTACATTTCTTTGGTCAATATGATTGTCTCTAACTGGCGTCTCGAACCATGTCGGTTGTGGTCACTGGTGAGGTGGGAAAGTGGACCAGGACCAGTTCAAATATCACTTATCGGAAGGAAGAGCGTTCCAGACGGCCAACAGAAGCGCATCCGAAAGCGCGATGCAGTCACCGTCTTTGTCCGATGGTTAGCCAAAAAGCCGCTGTGAGGATGACACTGGAGCTGGCAATACAGCTCTGCACGCAAGTGACAGATCGCTGGGACGTTTTCTGGGAATTTTTAGTGCCACGTGTTTCAGTGTGTCGCAATAACGCGACTCTCCACTCTGGAAACATTAACCTTGCAGATGGTGTCTATTTAGTCACTGTGTCAGAGTGTCAAGTGCCTTGGTGCATGGCTGGATCAGCTTTTAGACTTTTTCATTTCTAATCAATCCCGTAATTGCTGATCTTCAAGAGTCGATAGGGAGTTTTTATTTATAATGACAATTGTGTGCATTGTGTGCATTGTGCAGCGAGGGAAAAGGGTTACCAGATAGTTTTTGTTGCCTTCTATGATATAAGTGGCTAATCCGTATGTATTCTAAATAGCGATAGTGTAGCGGTTAGCGCACTATGCTACGAACCCGGCGACCCGAGTTCGATTCCCGCTCACGGCCAACACCAGTGATGATTATATTATCTGAAACAGACCTGGGCTTCGACAACGTCGACAGCCTGAGTACCTGGTGCGGTGCGTAAACATCGCCACTTGGGAGGCAAAGGCGGCCGGGCGTGGTTCCTGGCCACCCACCCCTTCGTGTGCCGTTCCGGCCTTCATAGGTGCTCGCTAACAGCACTTGCCCCAACAGTCTGTTAATGCTATACGGGGGGATCTTTGTCTTTGTATTCTAAATAGCTGCTTCATTGTTTTATTGCAGCATTTTATTTGTGTTCCATTTATGGTGGCCCAGGTCACCCGATTAACACGGTTGGCTACGTTCCGTGTGAAAGAAGTTCAACATACATACACACGTATGCTTTAGATCACTCTTGAAAATTACCCATCCTGGCCTTCTTGGGGGTTTCACTGGGCTACACAAAACAAACCTGAATCCATATCTCCAATGAACTCCTCCTATGCTGCGCCACCAAGGTCATCGAATGATGAGTCAATTGAAAACTTATGCTGTGCAGATTATGCAAACGCGGTTGACATTACGAACAATTTGACCTTGGACCCCACCACTTGGCTTATCGCCTCTGGGGACTGATTACCCGCCCTACCATTTACAATATCACTTATGATTTGCACCCTCCTTTTAAAAATCATATAGCAGATGGGTGTACGCTGTTGGGGGGGTGGGGAGGGTGTATTGGTGGTAGTGGCCGTGTGAGGAGCGGTGGTGTAGTGGTTAACGCGATGCCCCAACAGTCTGTGAAGGCTACACGGCCATCTCTGTATTGGATCCTTGCTTTGGCATTGAAGAGTGACCAGATATTCAAGATCCCTCCCAAATGGTTTGTTACACGACTGATAAACCCCACTAGTTAATAGGTAATGGATATTATGGGTGTATGCTATAATAGTGCATTTGCATGAGCATTCTCTTTGCTAGGACATGCAAATTAATTTTGGCTTGTGATCACCGACCACTCCATTGGGCTGGGTGCTCACACGCACAGTGGATAGCTCCTGAAAATAAGAGACAACATCGCTTGCAAATATTTAAAGTGAACCAAGGCTTTGGGTTCATAGGGTGTCTGTTGGATATAATGGCATTTTGCCACTTTGCAAGCATGTACTGAGGGTTCAGGCGATGTGCTATGAAGAAGGGCCGTTGCCCGAAACGTCGCATGTTGCATTTTTTTTTCCTTTTAAGGGCCACAGTGTTATCGACAAATGTGTTGAGTTTTCCAATCGAACCATCTGTTTGTGAATTCCAAGGACTTTGAGACGACTGCTGGACAAGTGCACCGTCTTCCAGAGAGCTGCACATGCGTGCAACATCTTACCTCGCTCGCTCACTCAGCCGCATGCCCTTGCGAGGTCACAGCGTCCGCCTTCCACGATTGCCGGTCTGATGCACGAGTCCTTGCCGTGGCAGTTGGCAGCCCGGTGTCCTTCTCGATCTGTCTCAGCCACGTGGCTACACGGCCCACCACGTTGGCTCCTATATCCTGCCGCGGTGGCGAGATGTTAACTACCTCACATGGAGGTGGTGAGTTCGATCCCGACCCTGACGCCTTTATACTTGGAGTTTGCATGTTCTCCCCGTGGTCGCGTGGAGTTTTGTCTGGGTCTTCTGGGTTTTCCCCTCCAATTGAACCTTATGGCGGTACCCCGGGGTACCATAGTTCCCCGGCTCTCGCAAAATGTCCGTGATGCAGTCATTTTTAGTCTGTTGATGGTCGGTGATGCGGCAATCGATTCATCTTGATGAGCTGTACACGATGCACTATTCAAAGTTTAAATTATCCTGTACAACTGTTAATTGATAGGTGCTTCATCGTTCAGGGAGCCAAGCCAGAATCACTGGGATATAGGTTTTAATCTCGGTTACAGCCACTTGTAATTTAACTGGGTTCTCAAGTG
The DNA here is from genome assembly GCA_014621495.2 of Entosphenus tridentatus. NCBI lineage: Eukaryota > Metazoa > Chordata > Hyperoartia > Petromyzontiformes > Petromyzontidae > Entosphenus > Entosphenus tridentatus. The sequence continues at coordinate 8,931,117 of CM025664.2, forward strand.
CATTTGATGGTCATAGTCCAGTAACCAATGACTATATACGTATAAAAAATTACAGGTAAAATGTTCCATTTCATTTGGCTGAATAGCAGATCTGTCATGAGAAAAACTATCTCATTGCTGCACACACACTCATACACAAAACACATTAATTTGGTTTTCACTTACTTTGGCTATATTCCAGCATTGAAAGCTTAAACAACGGTTTGACTTTCATGGGAAAAAACTCATCACAGGGTACATGGGAGATTCGACCACGAGTTTGTGAGACATCCTGCATGAAATAATAATAATAATAACAATTCTTCTGAGACTTCCAAATGGCTTCTTCATCTCGGCATATGGCGCTACGACCTTGAAATAAATTGCACAGAACAAAATATCCCTTTTTTTCCGTTTCACACGCACAGTTCATGGCCAACAGGCAGCGAGCCTCACTCATCTTTCAAAGGGCATTTAGCGGCACTCTTGCAAACACGGTAGCCCACAGTACACCCCAACAAAATCGCTATCCTCATGGGTGCAACGATTTACTCTACTTCCCCACCCTCCACTCCCCGAAAAAATTGTGTCCCAGAAATACAATATTTAATTGCCTCGGCCATTTTGCATTATTTGGTACCCCGGGGTACCGAAATAAGGATCAATTGTAGAATCAATATGCGTTTAGAGTATTTGGCTGATATACATTTCCACGTGATAAGCCACTTCGTTGAGCTATCATTTGTGGGCAGGTCGCTTCTGAAAAACATCTATATAGCTCCTTGGGCCTTACCTGGTAAAAACATATATCGTTTCTGAAACCACACACACACGCACGTTAATGTCGGGATACATGGACCAGTTATGGTGATTTGAGTTGTTTGTTGCTCTGGATACCCGCCGACTATGAAGCAATGTTCGGTAGCCAGGTAGAAAGGCATTAGTCGTGAGTTCTCACTCGAGGGAGTGGACCGCGTGAAGGCTGCCATCTTCCACTGCAAGGGGGCCAGTCGTCGACAGACACTGCCTTGTGGACTCTTTATCTGGTGCTGCGCTACGCTTCTCTTGCCCGGCCTCCATTGAAACCGGTAAAACATTTTCATTACAGAAATAAATAAAGAGCACGCGAGTTTTCTAGTTTCCTTCCGCGTGCAAAACACTCCGTGAAATGGCATTGACCAAACATCTCAGTGAACGAACAAAAAACATAATTCCAGTCCTGAAAGTGTCTCGAAATGCATTTAGGCCTTACAGGATAAATAAATATCATGACAAGTTTCCCTCGCTTTTTGCGGGTCCGGTTTGTGCGATCTGCTAACCTGTTTCTATCCAAAATTAGCTGCACGCGGTTTGAGTTCACTCTGCACGAGGCTATGCGGTCAGGCGGCGTTGGGTGTAGTTGTGTGCGCCAAATCTGATGGAAAACTAAAAACAAGCCATAGCAGTGCGACTCTGGCCATGCAATAGAAACTATTGATCATAATAGTAAACCGCTATAGTCGACGCACCTTCAACGGAGGAATGTAAAAAAACGGCACCAACTCTCTCCCGAATCCCTCTTGTCTTGGCCAGAAGACTTCAGACATGGGCATTTATATCCTGAAGATTTTGCTGCCATACGCAAGAATAGAATAGACGGGAATGGGTTCGCATGACTCCTGCAGCCCCACTAGTGGTTGCTACGTTCGCCACATTGTTAGAAAAAATATTAATCTGAATCAAAAGTGTTTTTACAGAGTAAAGCCTGAGAAGCTAATAAGCTCTTTTCCAAGGGTGACTCGGCCGGCAGACAACATCAAAGCATTCCACAATTACAGATTTTAAAAAACTTAATAACAGCTCTTACGTTGTAAAATTACATTGACGCTTAAACTTTAGCGATTGGAATCGAGTCCTTTCAAACGAGGACAGAGATGGCAGAATGGAGATGCCGAAAGACGAAACTCCGTGGTCCCCAACTCTTAGGGGCAATTTCTCGAAAATGTTTTCCAGCCCAACATTGTGCGCAAAATCTTGGAAAAATTTATTGTAATAATATATTCCTGCGTCGAACCGCCAGCAATTCATTTAATCGCCGAGGGAGGGGGGGGAAATAGTTACGACTCCAGCAAATTGTGACACTGCTACAATTAACGCTGGGAAAACCATAAGGACAGTAAAAACAAAGTGTAGAGACACTGCAACCGGGTAAAACTAAACAACACCATTTACACTATAAGACCTCCTTTACCAGTGGCAAAATATAGTAATAGGTTTTTACCCTTTCAACTGGTACAAAAACTGACACCTTTATACAAGACATCATGTTTGCAATAACCACAACACAAGCAGTCAAAATGCAAACGCCTTTTGGCATCATCTGGTCCAACACCAATGGAGACTAGGCTCTAAGAAAAGCTGTCTCGGGTGTGGACCAATCAACTTCAAGGACAGTGCATATCATTATCATCAGAGTTGTTTCTTTTTGTTTGCATTTTGACTGCTTGTGTTGTGGTTATTGCAAACATGATGCCTTGTATAAAGGTGTCAGTTTTTGTACCAGTTGAAAGGGTAAAAACCTATTACGAAACAACACCACACCGAACATTCCATCGGTCACACCACATATTTCATGTCGGTACCAACACGGGTGGCAAATCTTGTTTTTTTTTATTTCACCAAATATTACCCCCCAACCGACTCGTCAAATAGTTTACAACTGTTGTAACGCAAGTGAATAAAGTGGTACCACTGGAAGTGTTTTACGCCCAGTGGAAGAAATGCAGTGTATGCTGTGCCTCGTAAAACATTATCTTGTTTACACGTGGGAGTATTTACCCCTTGGGAGAAAGTTACGCGACCACGCTGATCTCCTGGACGGTTAACGAATAGCTCAGAGTTCTTCATTGCGTGGCCAGCAACCCCTCCGGCGGGCAATTGGTGGCCTTTAGTGCGGCCCCTGACGTGCTGTCCCCGACAATACGCAGCACGTGACAACACCTCCCCATCATCATCGTCGTCGTCGTCGTGCTGCTGTCAAACACCCAATGGTTTCAAACTCTGATGATGTCTTATCAGCGAAAGTGCAAATTAGTGAGGAACACTGGAATATCTGCACCACACGCGCGGAGTACACCCCTCACAATCAGGTGCCTGATTCCCCCCACCCCCCCAGCCACTTAGCATTTAGCCAGGATGATGCTTAACGAATCATTAATTGTAGCCATCTGCCAATGCACGTCAGCCATGGGAGTTTCTGACCATATTTCACCACGCTGGCTGATGCAGGTTTGTGAAGTTGGGGGGGGGGTGGGGGGGGGTGCAGAACCGGTTCTGATGTTAACCGTGGCCAGGAGTCAAACTTGACTTTCCACCGGGTTAAAAGGGCAGCGCGCTCACCCCTGGGGTTGGGTCTTCAATATTCCTCTTTGTTGTTGTTGAGAGTATCTATTGAAAACCCCGTGTCCTGTCCTAGCTTGCCAGCTGATTTGGCAGATTTCAAAAAAATCCCCCAAACAAATCCGTTCACCTCCTCTCTCGACCCCAGTCGCCCATGCGAGACTTTAACACCTTGGACGTTTAATTGGGGGGCAGCCTTGGTGCGGTCTCTCGCCTCCGAGCGCGGTAGAAAGAAACTCTACCGCAAAAGTCGATTTCTGTGAACGCTTCTACTGCTGCCACCCGCTTGTATTCATTTGCGTGTTTGCCCAGGAGATTAACGCCAACCCTCCCCCTACCCACCGTCGTCTCAAACTCCCCCTCGCGTGCATGCTGAGATAGTGGCCCCGCGCTCATGCAAATGAACGCGCCAAGCAATCGAGGCTTTCTTCGGTGGGGCAGGATTGTCACAGGCGCACCGTGGCGCGCAGAGGCTTTTAATTTGCACCCACGAGCAAATTTGGCAGGAACGCGTGAACCCTGCCGTAATTGATAACGAGTGCGGCCTGACAGCGCGCCGCGGTGGCTCGGAGATGTTAACTGGCTCGCCTGGTACGCAGGAGGTCGTGGGTTTGATCCCGACCCTGACGACGCCTGCTGCTGCTGCTGTATATTTGGAGTTTGCGTGTCTCTCTCTCCCCCCGTGGTCGCGTGGATTTTTCCTCCGGGTCCGCCGTTTTTCCCTCCACTTTTTGAAACGTGCGTTTCGATTATGCGGCTGTGATACATTTCCACGCGATGAGTCACTTCGTTGAGGCATCATTTGTGGCCAGGTCGCTTCTGAAAAAGAGCCACATAGCCCAGTGGGCCTTACCTGGTAAAATAAGAAATACATATAAAGTATTATAATTTACCGCATTTTAAAGAATAATTTATTTTATTGATTTATCTCTGCCTCGTGTGACATCTTCGACATCGTTGTTTACCATGTGGTTTTCTTTTTGCAACCTGGAAAATATCGTTTGGGGGGATTGTGGGCGAGCATTTTTTATTATTAATAAGTGATGTAGATTTTGTCTTTCTCCTATCTTTTCACTGAATTGTAAAGTTTACATTACAGAAACTGCATGATTTGTATTTTCTATCACTCTGGCTTTTAACGGAAACATGCATGCACAATGATGATGCAATTTACCCCACGTGTTCCAAGCGCTGAGTACAGTATTCCCTCCTTATGCACGAACTTGCTATCTGCGATTTTGGCTCTCCGCGAATCGCATCTGGAACTCGACACGACTGCATCCAGAGAGGGAGGGAGAGAGAGAAAGACAATTATGAGATAAAGAGATGAGAGAGAATGCGATGCAAGAAAGTGATGAGATAAAGAGATGAGAGGATTCAAGAGAGACAACTTCTCGAATCTTTAGAAGCATCTGCAGATGTTGCGCGTACGATATCCATAGGCCAGTATCATTATCCGTGAAATCTGCTCTTCGTGAGCATCTCGGGAACGTATCCCTCACGAATAACGAGGGATTACTGTGAATATGTCTGACTTTGTACAACGCTTATGAATGCGCATTACAATCTCATACCTTACACTGTTATCGCCTGCTCGCTGCTGTGCTCATTTTTCCTGAAATAATCCATTCACGAGGCTGTAGAACATTGGCACGGTGGTTTAGCGCACTGCGCTGTTGTCCCCGATGATCTAAGTTCGATTCCTGGCCGCAGCTAATATCAGTTTGCGACTGATATCTGAACCGATCCTAGGCACCCTCCCGTATTCACCATCCTTGACTGATCAGCACGATGAAGCATGGTCAAGCAACCCCCGATGACTAACACGGCTTGGGGATGCCTTCATCAGTTGATTGACAAAGGTCTGCAGAGGTTACTGCACGCTATGAAAAATACAGAACAGGGTGCTTACATTTTTTTGTTATCAATTATATGGGACTCTCGTTTTTGATGGAAAAAGAACGGATAATACACTGTAACGTGATAAACACATTCCTGCGGAGGGAGCTGGTAGGAACGTTGGGTTGCTCGGTCAATGGCCAGGGTCAACGGCGGCATGGTGTATTCCGCAAATATGCCCGACTGTGAGGGCGGGCACAAGCCGGCGTGAGTCGGTTAAACGTTGAGTTTTATAAGGGCACCACGGGGTGACCAGCCCCTCCCCACCCAGCCCCTCTCCACCCAGCCCCTCCCCACCCTCCCCTCCCCACCCAGCCCCATCCTCCCCACCCTCCCCTCTCCACCCAGCCCCTCCCTCCCCACCCAGCCCCTCCCTGCACGACGGACGGACGGACACAATAATCCCCTGTGGGCTGGTGTAACCAGGAGGTTCCTACCAGTACAAATGAATGTTAACAGCTACAAAACGTGAAAGAGCCTCCACTTGTTCGCCATCATTGTCAAGACGTGCCTGGAATCTTCTCCAGGTGGTCTCCAGAGTCCCGGAGGCACATTTCTCGTAGTATTGTTGAAAATTCTCAGAAGTATTAAAAACATTTTTAAGCACCCTGAATATATAGCCTTGACAATCATGTAAGTGACCAACCAGACATCTCGAGGGAGACCTGGAAATAAAGAAATTCATCACACAGCACACAGAACACAGAGGGCAAACGTCTAAACATGCTGGAAGTAAGCAAATATCATTCCGGTGCTCTTTCCGTAATAGGTTGTATGGATCATGTTCCACACGCCCACCGTACGGCATTTTACTTTGCCCGACACTAGATTCCAGAAGCAACCGATTAGCACAGTTTGCGCTACGTAAGGTGCGAAAGAAGTTCAACACACATACGTACAACATACGTACAAGCTGAACAGGGCATAAAGAAGCACGGCTGGCGCGTGCTTGGTGATGACACATGGGGTACGGCGAGAAGAACACGTGGATGGGAGACCACGCGCAAGTTAGAGACACCGTGTTAACGAAAGGGAAGTTGGACCTGGGCAGAAATCGTCGCTAGCAGGTGGTCGAGACCAATGACAAAGTGGCAGCCAAAGGAGGGAGCCTGACTGATGAGGATGTGCTTTTTTGCCGAGTTGGAACTATGAAATCAACTCCCGTGCAGGGGCTAGATGGATTGTTGCATCGCTTGAACCACGAGAGAAGGCGACTATGTGGTGAGTCCTTCATCCAGCGGTGGGATGTATCATAGCTGCTGCCGATGATACCCGATTCCTTGCATGCATCTGAAGTCTTCTGTGAAATATGCGCATTGCCTCGGTCAGTGGATGCTCCAAAGGTCACCGCACTACGCGCATTAGCTCCCTCATCATGCAGTCAGGTGTTGCACAAACTGGCGCGGCGTATTAAACTCCCAGGTGAGAGAACGCAGTGGCACGCACTGTCAAACTTTGCTGGCGGATTTCGTGGGAAGAGAGAGGGGGGGGTGGTGCGCATGCTGCGGGTGAGCTTTTTTTTTTTATTCGGGCGCGTTCATCCTTAGCAGGGATGGCACAACAAAATAGAACCCTCGAGTGTTGACTCGCCAAATCGTGACCAGCAGCTTCGCACGTGACGCCGTGCAGCCTGCACCATCTCCGCCACTCCGTCGCGTCCTCTTGCCTGGGTTTTTAAGTCTTCGCCCTGCCGTTCGGCCGCGCGCGCGATTTGTGCGTGCGTGCTTGGGTGGATAGGTGAAGCGCGCGTGTGTGTACGCGCGTGTGTGCGCGCGCGTGTGTCTGGGGAGCGGTAGTGTAGGGGTTAGCGCACTGCGCTACGAACTTGATTCCTGATCACGGCCAACACCGGTGATGATTATCTGAACCGGTCCTGGGCCTCCCCTAGGTCGACTCAGCCTCAAATGAGTACCCGGTGCGGTGTGTGAGCATCGCCACTGGGGAGACAAAGGCGGCCGGGCGTGGTGCTGGCCACCCACCCCCTCGTGTGCCGTGCCCGCCTTCATAGGTGCTCGCTAACAGTACTTGCCCCAACAGTCTGTGAAGGCTAGACGGGGTATCTTTATCTTTTGTGTGATTACATTTAAAAAATATGAATGTTCGATTCTTCGTCTCGTTGCAGCAGCGGCTTGGCGTGGGATTGTGTGAGAAAGAACAACATGGGCAGGATGTGCTGACATATTTTCCTGCGTCTGTTCTGTGACGACGGCGAAGCGCGGCTTTGTAAACGAAAAAAAATGGGTCTTAAGTCCTGGCAGTCGGGTTTTTTTCCATTTCCATCGCTAACGAAGCATCAGTATTATTACTGTACCGTGTGCCCATGTGCAGCCGATTCTGTCCGTTCACTGCTGGACGAGGGCGCCGAGGGGATGTCAGTTGCAGCGTTGGATTCTCGAAAGTGACTGCAGCGCTTGCCACTCTCGTCGCCTCACGCGCGTGGTTGGCTTTTGCTGCCGTCACACTGATTTCAAGTTCCCCTCACGAACGGAAAAACGGAACGCTCCCGAATGTACTCGTCCACGTGCCGCGTCAATGGCGGCAGTGACCTGAGCCTTTGAGACTATGTGAAGCCTTTCCGGGTGCTCAAAACAAAAATAAAGGTTTCGTGACTGCAGGGATTCATCTTCTTGGTTCTTTCGGCAAAGTCACGTGACTTTCCCGAAAGAACCAAGAAGAAAAATAAAGTTGGCGAGGCAGCGTGCAATTGATATTGCTTCACTGCTGTTTCCGCTCCATTTGTCGAGACGCAGTGCCGTGCCCGTGGGTCACCGTTGCTGTGCGTTGACGAAGGACCTCGGACCGCCGGATGGACTGGGGCGCTTGTGGCGATTCAGGGGGTCAGGAGTTCACTCGGAGCGCAGCATGTGGGGCGAGTGTAATGGGGAACGCCATCACTCTTTGCAGAACCCCCCTCCCCCCTTAATGGGGTTTCAATGGCGTGAGCTTCTTTTTCCCGCTCTTTTTCCTGGGCCGTTTGATCCGAGCCGCAGTCATAATTGCTTGAAGTAATTCGCCTTTCCTCGCGGCGGTTAAAATTGCCGTCACGGTTTTTACACCGTCCGCGAGGGATTGTTTATCTATAAACAACCTCTTTTCCTGTCAGTAAATTTCCTGCAACTGTTGCTAATGCTGCAAAAGGATCCGCCCCCCCCATCATTTGCAGAATTCCTAAACGCCAACTTTGTTGCAATTGCACAGTGACACGCTTATCGGATAGAACACAGAGCCAGATACTTGCAGGCTAATGGAACCTATTTAGCCTGACCCCAAAGGGCTCTCTCAGAAAAGTGAAATTTGCCCGTCACAGCGCGTGCAATCATAATGCTTCCCATTGAAATGTAAGCGTTTTCCTTTCGAGTGATTTCCTCTTTTTCGAGATGTCACGCGCCTGGCTCGATTGCGGCATTTTAGCGGAGAGCGTCCCACTCTACACATGTCACCTTCCACACAACCCCCACTACCTCCCCCCCTCCCCAAAGGAGCCGCACGATGCACACACCTGCCGTCTCCCGTGTCACCTCTTCGTAAACGGGTGGCTTCGTTTCGGTCGCATCGGCTCCTTTTGCGGCGATGCTTCCGTGTCCTTTGATGACGCCATTTCGGTTAATTGTGGCCACCCCTTGGCACGCGTGAATTCACTAGCAAGACGATGACATTGCAGCCTGCTTTTTTGTGAACGTTGTTTCAGGAGCTCTTTGGACCTGCGCTGCCACGGTGGTGCGCTTATCTTAACATTAGCTGCGATAACTTAACACGTTGTGTTTTCACAGCCCCCACGTTTCTGATTCGTAATTTATGTTTTGCGTTCGCCCACTGCGTAGCGATTTGGTCATATTCGGGTTGTGGGACCCTTCACTGCCAAACATAACTTAACAAGTTGCATTGTCACTCAACTCGCCATTTATAATTGTTTCAGCTCACAGTTGAAAATGATTTCAACAAGCAAGCTGAGCACTGCGACACAACTAGATAATGCTACATTTGGTTGTGAGAATTGTTGTTCAGCTAGCTGAGAGCTGTAATAAGAATGAGTAATAATCATCATCATTGGCATGCCGTTAAACACTTCTACACGTGACAATTAATTTCGTTAGGCTACGTAGAGCGGAGGAGGGTCATAACGACATACATTTCATCAGATAATTTACAATTATAAATTGCATATATATATTTAAAACATTTTTATTTTTATTTAACCAAGTCAGGGCCACTTGGGATATATACCTCTTCTTTACAAGCGACCTGGCCACAAATGATAGCTCAATGAAGTGGTTTATCACGTGCAAATTTTAATAACAGCCAAATACTCTAAATGCCTGTGTCTAAATGTGGAGGGAAAAACCGGACAACCCGGAGAAAAATCCATGCACGAGAGGCATTAGCACGAGAGGCCACAGCAGGCCGGGTTCACACAAAAGAGTTAAACGAGAGACCGGGTCCTGGTTTTTCAGGTCTTGGCGGAGTGCTCGCAGAGGGTACAGGCAGGTGCTCTTTGCGGCCTTCATA
>CM025664.2:8940888-8951126 GCA_014621495.2 Entosphenus tridentatus
GACAGACCAGGTCCTGGCTCTTCAGGTCTTGACGGAGTGCTCGCAGCGTGTACAGGCAGGTGCTCTTTGAGGCCTTCATAGACCCGATGAAGGCCTACGACACGGTGCGCTAGGTGGCCCTGCGGGATGCCCTGCGACTCCGTGGAGTTCTTGAAGGCATTGCTGGTCTGACCTCCACCCTGTTCTCAGAGTCCATGAGTGCTGCCAAGTGGGGTGGAGGTACCGCTGACGTCTTCCCACTGAATGCCGGGGTGAGGGGGAGGGTGTGTGTTGTGTTTTGGGCCCCACGCTATTCAACGCCCGCATGGACCGGCTGTCTGTGGGGTTATCAGCCCGGGGCCATCGTGGCACATGATTCTTTTTGTAAACAATGTTGCGCTTATTTCTGCGGTATTTGAATCGCAGGCCAAGTTTTTGCGGTTGCACGTCTCCTGGATGAAAGACCAAGATCCGGCGGTTCCTCGCCCCTCTTGGATGTTGCAATGCAGTCTGTCCGAGCATGTGTGGGGTAGGGGGGTGGAGTTGAAGTTATCGGGAAGTTCAACTTACCTTGGGAGTGTCATCGCAGAGTGACGAGTGCCTCCAACCCTGGACGCTGCAAGACTCCTGGGGGCCCTTCCCACGTCGCGATGGAGGCACTCGGCCACAGCGTTGTGGCGGCGCTCCCGCTAGCCGAGCAGGAGGACGGAGGGGCGCGTCGTTCAGTGCTACCTGTCGGCGGGGGAGCGGTGGTGCAGCGCTTTCGTGCACTGCGCTACGAACCTGGCGAACCGAGTTCGATATCCGCTCACCGGTGACGATTGTCTGTACCGGTCCTGGACCTCCTCCCCTAGGTCGACTTAGCCTCAAATGAGTAACCTGATGCGTTGTGTAAACATCGGGGGGACATAGGCAGCTGGGCGTGGTGCTGGCCACCCACCCCCTCATGTGCCGTGCCTGCCTTCATAGGTGTTCGATAATCGCACTTGCCCCAACAGTTTGTTGAGGCTCTACGGTGGTTCTTTGTCTTTGGTGTTACCCGACCTGCTCTACAGAGCGGAGACCGTGACGCTGACAAGGTTCACCGAGGGCCTGGCTGAACGCCGTCATTAGGAGGTCCCTGCGCTGGATCTTGGGGCTGGCGGGTTATCGGTGGGATGACGATTTTCTTTTCAAACCATCCATTGGAATTTGCCAACTGGGGGGCGACTCCCCTCGTCATGCCCGGTGCGGAAGCGCCAGCTGCAGCTGTTGCGGTAGCCACGTGGCTCGCTTCCCAGACGCTGACCCAGCGGGGGGGTGGGGGGGAAGTGAGGATCAGACGCTCTGACCCGGAGTTCCTTCCCGGCTGGAGGAGGAGGCCGAGGGGGAACGCCCGTGTCCTCGTGGCTGCAGCAGCATCAGCAGCAGCAGGTTGATCGCCACCTCCAGGGGTTGGGAAGCTGGAAGGGAGCCGCCTGATTTGGAGTGTCAAGAACTCCGGTGATGCTCGCAGCAGCGGGCGTTTGGCTCGCCGTCGAACAAAGACGGTCACCGCATCGCGCGCTTCGGATGCGCTTCTGCGGCCGTCTGGAACGCTCTTCCTTCCGATATTCAGAAGCCACTGGGAGCTGTGCACTTTTAAATCATCTGGATTGAAAAACCATTTTCTTTCGAAGTGCCTCCTGTGTTGATTTTGTTGTCCACGCCCCTCACTTTCGTGATGAGCACGGTTGGCTACGTACAGTGCGAAATAAGTTAAATACACGTACGTACATATGTACGCACATAAGTGAGTGGTGTGAGTGGCACACTCCTTGCAGTGAGTTAGCCTTTTAAATGTTGTGGGTTTACTGATCGGTGTGCTGAAGTAGTGACTAATTGGTGCGTTTTGTTGACGTGACAAACTAATTGGCTGTGTCGGGTAGTGGCGGGTTTAACGGCACATATTTACGCAATCTTTCCCAAAGAAAACCTCTATTCAGGATCTAGTCTCTCTCTGTCCGTTTCAATCGTAGCAGACCCGCAATTGCGTTGGACAAACGTTGTGGTTATAACCACCCCACCTCACCCGTCCCATCCCACCACTCCAAACGCTGGACTGTGTTAAAAGAAAACGACAATTATTGTTCAGTGGGAAAAGCAATGAAAATCAGAACCCCCCCCCCCCTCGTTGAACCTTCCCGCTTCCCCTCCTGCAAAATGCACTCCAAACCGCGTGCCGCCTGCGATCTGGGCACACGGGCCCCGTTTGCAAGCCGCTCGACCCCCGGGGTCACCACTGAGAACAGGTCCCATTTCAGCCGAAGTTTACACAGCCCTGGGTCTGCAATGCCGCCTCATTTCCTTCAACGGTTGCCAGGCAATGATCGTTCCATTGGCACGAGAAGCCGTGGACCGGTGGGAGCGGGGGGGGGGGGGCGGTTGGGGGGGGGGTGGGGGGGGGGGGGGCGATTAGGGGGGGGGGGTGGTTGGTGGTGGGTTGGTGGTGGTGGAGAGTTGGTGGTGGAGGGGGGTTGATGGTGGTGGTGGGTTGGTGGTGGAGGGAGGTTGGCGTGCGCCGGGGGGCAGCAATCTGCTCGTCACTTTCATATGACCGAGAGAGAGGCATGGCTGGGGTGTGCGATCGATCGGCGCCTCAGGGTTTGTGTGGCAAAAAAAAAAAACGCTGCCCGTCGCACGATCGCTTAGCGCGGTGTGGCGCACAGCGTTGGGAAGGAGAAAACAAACGAAACAAACGAAATCGACGCTTCCCACTCCTAACGGCGCCCTCCTTGCCGCGACGCTCTGCGGCGTTTAGCTGCGAAGCGGGCTTAGGGAAGCCGCTTTGTAATGTAAATGCGCTTCCTGCTGAAATCCGCAGCCTCTTCTTGGGAGCGGCGGGCGAGTGGTGGCGTGATTGATAGAACCTGAATTGGACGGAAAGGGTTAGAGTTCTGAATATTAATTCAATAAGACACACAGAGCGAGAGAGCGAGCGGGGAGGGGGAGAGAGCGAGGTGTTTACGGTGCCATGGTATGGCTCTAAATTGTTCCATCGCTATCGTCAATGGTCGTCAGTCGTCATCATCATCGGCATCGTTGCCACGAGCGCGACTGCTCAGATTGTTGTCGGAGCATGTGGCGCTTCACTGGGATTTGTGGAGGATCCAATGGGGGGGGGGGCAGGTGGGGATGGAGGAGGGGATAGGTGTGAATGGGGGGGGGGGGAGTTGGTGGGCGGGAGGTGATGGTGGGAGACAGGTGTGGAGGGGCTTTGGAGTCGGTCTTGATTGCGCTGCTTGAGACGGGATGGAGGGGGGGGGGATGCAAAGCAAGGTCGTCCCAGGGAGCGGGCAGGCGGGCTGGGGTGGAGGTGGTGCAGTGGAGCGAGTGTGCGTGCCGGAGCTGCCACCGAGCCGCTTATACGCAGATGGCCAAGTGCCCGAGTGACCCGGCGGGAGGCGTCCGCGTTATCCGCTACACTTTCATCAGCGATGCCGCGCGTCCCGGCAATCTCCCGGGGACTCCGCGGGCTGTGAAGTTTTAAATGAGCCAAAATCCAAATGTTTTTTTTTCTGATTGTAACACGAAAGTACTGTGCCGCGCTTTATGAGGATCGCCAAAGTATCCCTTTGTTATAGCAATCACATTTGAGTAGCGTGCATGAAAAATATGTTATTTCTACCACAAAAGACGAAAGGTTTCCCGTGTACTGTTACAGCCTTTTAGAGTCGTTGGCAACTATGATGGGCCCGCATGGCAAACGGCGGGATGGCGTTGCCAGCACCAGGCCTGGCCTCCTTTGTCTCCCCGGCGGTGATGTTGGTGCAATGTGCTCAGGTACTCCAATTGAAGCTGAGTCGACCTAGAGGAGCCCCAGAAACGGTCCAGATATTCGTCCCTAACGCGCGCCGTGAGCAGGAATCGAACTGTGGTCACCGGGTGAGTCACAATAATGGATTTGTTTTTCATGGTGCGGTCTGTACACCGGGGCGTGTGTCGGAACGCTCAACATCTGGCATCTCGCCTCAAAAATAGCGTGCAGTGCGCTCACCACCACTACCGCTCCAAATGCTAAGATCTGCCCCCCCCCACCCATAGCCTCAACAGACTGTTGGGGCAAGTGCTGTTAGCGAGTAGCACCCATGAAGGGTGGCACTGTGGCACACGAGGGGGTGGGTGGCCAGCACCACGCCCGGCCGTTTTTGTCTGCGCAGCGACGATGTTTACTACACACCGCACCAGGCAATCACTTGAAGCCGAGTCGACCTAGGGGGAGCCCAGGACGAGTTCAGATATTCACCACCGGTTTTAGTGGCCGTGGGCGAGGATCGAACCCGGGTCGCCGGGTTCGTGGTGCAGCGCGCTAACCGTAGCCCGACAACAACAATAACAACAATGGCCATTCGCCATGAAGTGGTGGTGACATTGCCACGGCGCCTGTACCAGGCCAGGTGCACTTTGAGGCCACGTGGGGTGTCGAACGCCCACTGGCAGCAGGTCATGAGACAGACCCAGCATGTGTCATGAGGTTCACCCACTGAGATGACTGGCAGATGCACCAGCTGTGCTCTCTAACGTGCCAACTTATGCTCGTTGTTGTGAGCGTCGCTCCTCTGTCCTCCGTTGCTCTCCCCACACACACCCATCTCGTCTTCTCTTTAGACTATGTCCGGTTGTTGTTTCCCGCCCCAGTACATCTCTGCGTCGCCGGACTCGCTCCGCCGGCGTTCCGACGGCAGTTGACATTTGGAGCGAGGAGCGATTTGTATGCCGCGTAGCGATCCACCCCCGTCTGGGTCCGGGGCGCGAAAATTTAATAAAAGTTGAAGGCGACGCGCTTCACGCGCCACTGCGGCGCTGTGCGGCAATACCTCGAGTCCTGCGACCTCTCCCCCCACCCCACAGCCCCCCCCTTCCACCCACCCTGCCTCGTTCTTCCCATTCCCAGTCCCTTCCCGCAGCAGTAGCAGCAGCCGCAGCGGCAGCAGCAGCGGCATCGCCCGCGGTACTGCCACTGCTGCGTTGGCTGTCGTGGCTGTGCTGCTGCCGCTGCTACCGCGCGGACTCTCCGATGCGTTTCTGGGTTGTGCCGTGTGCTGTCCGGTAACGACGTCCGACGTTTCGCTCTGCGTGCTGGGAGCCCAACAATGTTGCCGCGTGTTTCACTCGATCGATCGGTCGATCGATCCATCCATCGCCCGCGTAGATACCTGTCAGAGTGACCGGTCGGCCACGTGGCATTCAGGAAGTTTCCGTTCCTCGTTGCCTTTCTTGTACGGTTCGACTCTGGAACTCCCTCCCGTCGCCTCACTTGCTAGGATTTTAGATCCATATTGCATATTGTCTCCCCCCACTCCCCCTCTTTCACTTTCCTTTCTATACGACAGTGTGAATGGCAAGCTATAATTCCTTGGCGAGATTGGTTATCCAGGAAACGGCTTGGGTTGATGATGTGCGGTGGTTCCGCTTCGGTGCCTCCGTTGAATTTAGGGAGTTCACGGCGCTTCACCGAGCTGTGTGGTCCCGTGGTGTGGTCGGTGGCTCTGCGACTTGGGGGGCGGCTCGGGTGGTGTGGGGGGTTGTCGTTGAATTCACTCGGGAAGGTAGTGGGCGGATCTGCCGTGAGACACCCGCACGCGTCTTGACGTGCACCATCGCTTTTGGGGAATAGATTTAATGCCCGAGGAGCTTCTTTAGTGGAAGTGGGGATTGGGGTTCTCGTTCTCGATATTGGTGTTCGGTTACATGTATCGCCATTTCTCTGACGCGCTTTCAGCTTCATGTGTTTTTTGTTTGTCTTTGCTTTAGAATAATTGCTGGTAATATCCACCGATTGAAGACATATGCACTGGTTGATTACGGTTGCTCAATTCTCAGGAACATGGTGGTGATGGTGGTGATTGTTGTTGTTGTTGTCTGCAAGACGATGATTTTGGTTTCGTGCGCACCTCGTTCGAATCCACCGAGGGTCAAGACACTTTTCCGTCTCGCTGCAGCAATTTAGATTTCCCTTCTATGTCATTGCCACTCTTCCCCCACCCACCAAGTTCTTATAACCTCCCTCGATTTAAAAAACTCTCCGGCCTTTTCAGGTGGAGGGGGGGGGAGCCTTTTGGAGTCCCCTGTGCTAAACAAACGGCGATGAAATCAAATCGCCGGTGACCTCGGTCGCCCGCCCGCCTGCCCGCCCTCCCGCCCTGCCGCTACGCGTCTCCACGCCTTTTTTGATGCGCAGCGATTGCGACACAACAACACGGAGGAGAAGAAGAAGTTATTTTGTGGGTGTCATTTTACAGAAATGTCCCCGTTCGCTAATTTCCGTCGCAATGCAAAGTGACCACCGCCGTGTCATTCCGTGTGGCACCATTTTGTGGGTGCTGTCGAGCGCCACGACGATGACCTAACCGCCCTCCCCCCTAATGTTCAGGGTTTTTTCTATACAAAACCGTTAAGGCAGCTGGCGCGTAACGTTTGTTTGCTTTAATCTACAATTCGCTCTATTTGACAGTGAATTCAAATGGCGGTAATTAAGACACAAGAAATGTGCAGCTTGTACGGTAAAAGCGCAGCCCCGCAAGCAATTGCAGGGCTGCGCCTTTACCCTTGCCTTCATTAGAATTGGCGTTCAAGGTGTCCCGCACCAGGCCGAAGTGATGAGATGGCATTCTAATTTGGCTGGATGTGTAACGCGTCCCTCGGGTGCGTGCCGTGTCGCCGTGTCATCTTTACGTAATGTACCCGCGGCTAAGCCCTGGCCATCCTGTGGCGGGCGAAGGGCCGCGTTGGTCTGCGTGGGGGTGGTAGGGGGGGTACACAAGCAAGGGCATTGGGTGGAGTCCGTACCGTGCACTGTCCGGCTTCATCCCACGCGATGACCCTCCAACTAATGTTTCTTTGTGCGCTTCACTGCTGTTGTAATTAACGAAAATATTCTTAGGTTTTTTCGGGAAAGTCACGTATGTAAAAAATTCCAAGAAAACAGTCCTTGTATATATACAAGGACTGTTTTCTTGGAATTTATCTTACTTGATGCAGCAGTCGTGCTGTGACGGTTCCACCTGAAGACGGAAGCTTGTGTTGCCTCCGAAACGTCGTGATTTTTATTTTATTTTTTATTTAACTTTCATTAATTTTAATTAGAATTTTTTACCTACGTGACTTTGCCGAAAAAACCGAAGAATATGAATTCTTGCAGTCACGAAAGCTTAAAATCTAGAATTAACGAAAATAGCAAATTAAGCCGGTTGCCCACCCCACCACCCCCCACAAACAGATGCTCGCGCAAATACGCGCACAGATGCCCGAGGGGAGTGGCGTAGCTGCCGGGTGTGCAGGCGGTGAAACTGCACCTAGGTCGGAGTGGCCCAGGCGCCGTGCTACGGAGTGAGGTGGCGGGCGGGGGGAAATGGAACAAAGTGTGGGCCTCCGTTTTATTATTCATTGCACAAGGGCACGTGCCAACGACGCTACTAGGCCACAGCCTATGTCTGCAGTTGAGGATCATGTGTAATGTGCAGCAACATCTGTCTGTGTGATGTAGAGCTCGGTGAAGTGGAATGTGTGCGTGACTGTTGTTGTGCGGTACGGGAGAATGGGGAGCTGAGTGCACTTGTCGAAGACTGGTACCAGCGGTGTCAAGATCGGCCTCTTATGGGCAGTTGGAGGCAGTCGCCCTCCAACAGCAACGGAGGGCGGAGGAGCGACACTCGCAGCAACGAGCGGAGCGGCGGGCGGCAAAAAACGCAGCAAGTTGGCACAGTAGGGGGTACAGCTGGCGCATGTGCCAGTCATCTCAGTCGGTCAACCCATGGCACCTGGGTCTGTCCCGTGATCTCCCGTCAGCGAGCCTTCGACACTTGACGTGGCAGCCTCAAAGTGCACCTGGCCTGGCACAGGCGCCGTGGTGACGTCACTTAGTGGCGAGCGGCGGGTATTGTTGTGTGTGCGTGTGACCTTTTTTGTGGCCACGATGGCTTTCTCCCTGATAAGGAGAATTATCTCTTTGTCGCCTCATCTCAAACACTCGAAGAGGAAACCCCCAGTGGCAGCTGTCACTCTGTCATAGATGCAAGATGACTCGGTACCTGGTCTGCAAACGGTCATTAGTCTACCAGAAAGGAGGGGGGGGGGGGTGCTGGTTGCTATGAATAATCCAATTTGAGTCATTTCCAGGTAATTTTTGAATTTGAAAAATAATTTTGACCCTGGCACAGGCACGTAATAATGGCCTACTCTTAAAAATTACGTCGGGGGGTTCCCTTGAACGTCCGCCGTGAAACGGACGGCGTGGAATTCTTTGGTTATTCAGTTTTTTTTCGCAGTATTAACCAGGGCGGCCACCGGAGTTCGAATCGCGAGCCACTGCAGCAACGCAGCGAGAACGCGCGTCAGTGCCCGGCTACTTCGCCCGCCCCCCCCCCCGGCGGGCGCGCGGTGGCGCAAAAAACGGGAATTGGCTCAACATCGCGAAGGCCAGGCCTTCCTGGACACGAGTGCTCGTGATTCATTGAGGTTTCCTGGGTAAAGTTTGGAACGTACGACGTCTTTTTTCGGCGTGACGGATTGCGCCTTGCAAAATGAATGACTCAAATAATGTAATTGTCAGTCCACTGCCTTGAAGGCCCTCCCCCACACCATGTCGGTGTTGGGCGTTGTTTGAGCATACTTCACCACGCTGGTCAATGCCGGGTTGGTGGAGGGGAGTGCGGGGTGTGTGTGTGTGGGTGGGGAGCAGTGGTGTAGAGGTTAGCGCGCTGCGCTATGAACCCGGCGACCCGGGTTCGATTCCCGCTCACGGCCAACACCACCAGTGACGATCATCTGAACCGGTCCTGGGCTTCCCCTAGGTCGACTCAGTCTGAAATTAGTACCTGTGTAATCATCGCCACTGGGGAGACAAAGGCGGTCGGGCGTAGTGCTGGCCACCCACCCCCTCGTGTACCGTTCTGGCCTTCATAGGTGCTCGTTAACAGCACTTGCCCCTACAGTCTGTTAAGGCTATACGGGGGATCTTTGTATTTGATGTCGTGTCCACTTATCGCTCACCGGTGATGTTGGCCGTGGTCGGCAATAAAACTCAGGTTGTTAGATTCATGGCGCAGTGCGCTAAACGCTGCGCCACCCTTCCCTCCCCCACGGCATGCCAACATTAATGTGTGCCTGTGACAATAAAACATACCCCTGATTATCCAAATGAGGGAAGTGGTGGCGTGGCGGTTAGCTCACTGCACTTGCAACCCGGTGACCTGAGTTGGATTCCCGTCCCACGACTAACATCGGTCAGGAACGATATCTGAACCGATCCCTGCCTCCCCCCTTCATCAACCCACACTGACCAAAGGACCCTGATGACCAACAGGGCACAAGCGAGGTGTCAAAAAATACTTGCGCGTTCCGCAACGTGAAACCAGCTACAAGAATGCATTTAGCGTGAGTGAGATAAATAATAAATAAAAACCCTGGGGAAAAAAAGAAGCTTTCCTTGCGCGAGTAAATAAAAAAAACACACAACCCCAAAACTAATTTGCAACGTTTTAACACCGAAAGCCAAAAAACGCGACGAGACGCCCGGGCAGCCCGTGGCAGCCTCGGCGATACGGAGACAGCGGCGGCACACGGCGGCACACGCCGGCACGTCGCTTCTCGGCCACGAGCCCGGGACGCTGCGGCTCGGCGTGGAGGCCGCGGCGTCTTGACGCGGACTCAACCGTGCCCGTCGGTGCCGTCTCTGTGCGTGTTTGCCGCGCGCAGTCATTTGCAGCTTCTCCGGCGGAGTGCCCCATGGGCTGGCCCTGGACATCGGCGAAGGCGTGCAGCTTTTGGAACGGTTCGACGGTGAGTGTCGGCTCTCCTTCCCCACCGCCCCACCGCCCCACCGCCCCACCGCCACCGCTCGGCTGACCGCACCGACTGTGCCGGTCAGCTTGACTTTGTGCCGATGTAGTGCGGAGTTCTTCGGTGAACCGCTGTTGCTGCCGCTGCTGCGAGGGGATATGGCCTCGGTTGGAGCCAATTTAAAAAGACGGCTTGATTCGGGAATTAAAGAATGTGTTTTTTTAAGTAGGGAAGCTATTTCTAAAATGTAATTGAGAAGTCGTGTAGATTTTCGAATGGTAGTGATGGTGAGTCCTCCTCCCTGACCCCCCCTATTCTCCCACACTCACCCACACTCACTCACCCACACTCACACACGCTCACCCACACTCACCCACACTCACACACACTCACACACACTCACCCACAATCACCCACACTCACCCACACTCACACACACTCACACACACTCACCCACACTC
>CM025664.2:9008014-9036272 GCA_014621495.2 Entosphenus tridentatus
TGAATCCCTGCAGTCACGAAAGCTTTAAATCGAAAAATCTCTGTGACTACTTCACGATGTATAGAGCTTCGTTTGTCCTCTGGCTGATGGAAATTTTAAACTTGCGGGAGTCGGGCTCCATCTCCGATGCAGACACGCGGTGAGCTTGATTTCGTGACCGCTGTCGTTGCGCCTGTGATGTCCACGTGGGGTGCTCGTGACCAACGGGAATTGACGACAGGAAATGATAGCAGGTCAAAATGAAGGAGGATATAGAGTGGGGCTCATGGGGCTCAAGACATTATTATTATCGTCTTCTGCCCCTCTTGCTGAGCCAGGCGGCAGCCGCGTCATCGGCAGCGTGGCCCTGAGCTGCACCTCCGATTAGCACGGTTAGCTACGTACGGTGTGAAAGAAGTTCAACGCGCACACATACGTCGACACCGTCGAGTCCGGCCAGGGGCCGCTCGTCGGCAGCGTGCGATGGCACGGTCCGTCACTGGGCGTGTCCACGGAGCGGGGTCGCTCTGGATCACGGGGTCACGGGGTCGTGTGGTCACGGAGTCACGTTGACCCCCCCCCCCCCGGTGTGGAGGGAGGTGGGCCACCCGCGGACCGAGCTGGCAGGCGGTGTGGAGCCTGCCGAGCGGGGCCCTGTGACTGGTGGCGCCAGCTCGAAGCCAGGATGACGAGCGATGTGGGGGTGGGTGGGGGATGATTGTGAGCAAATAGGGAATTCGCGTGCGGCGGGTTCGCTCGGCAAAGCGGAGGCGTTCCGTTGTCGGAGGGGATACAAACGGTGGAACGCTCTGATGTGACAAACACGTCGCCGTGTGTGTGTGTCGTGCCCGGCGCTGTCGTTTGAAAGTGGTGGACTGGGATCAAAGTGAGGAAGTAACGAGGTGGACAAGAGGCTTGAACTGATCGTGATGAGCAATACATAGATACAGAATGGCAGACTACCACGGAGATGGAGCTCTGTAGGTATAAATGAGATATTTTATTTAACATGTATAGAGCGCACCCGAGCCTCAGGGCACTTTGCATAGTTGATACACGGTCATATAAACCGAATGACCGTAACAGAGGGCACGTGGGGGTCACGGAAGGGCTACAGGGGAGGGACGGGACGGAGTGGAGGGGCAAGGGAAGGGAATGGGCAATGGAGAAGAGGTGAGGCTTTAAGAGAGAAACGGAAGGAGGTTACGGAGGTGGAGTGCTTAATGTACAGGGGCAGTGTTGAGTCTATGGGCGGCATTGAGTCTATGGGCGGCGTTGAGTCTAATGGCGGTTTTGAGTCTATGGGCAGTGTTGAGTCTATGGGCAGTGTTGATCTATGGGCAGTGTTGAGTCTATGGGCAGTGGCTAAGAGAACAAACACAAATGAAGAGACACCACAGCGACCGTTCAGAGAAGTAGGTGGGCTTGGGCAGGACACTTTGCGAGAAGGGTTGAAGGCCGCTGGTCGCGACTCGTGACGGAATGGCAGTCGAAGGAGGGTGCACGCCGAATGAGGGCGACCACGACGGAGATGGAGCCATGAAGTGAGCTCGTGCGCAAGGGTGCCGGGCGGGCGGCTGTCGCGTCGCGAGCACGTGAGAGACGGCGACAACTTGGCGGGCAAGTTGGCGGGGGTGGGGGGGGGAATCCTTCATCCAGCAGTGGATGAGTCATGGCTGTAATGAAGACGATGGTGACGATGAGGGTTCTCGCGTGCCCTTGTGGGTTTGAACACCGGTGCGGCGTGGGGGGCTTGAACGGCGATGGCTCGCCATCTGCGCGTTTCGTGTTTGTGGAGTCCGTGTCCTTGTGATGTGGGTTTTAATTACCGCTTACAACTCCTATCAGGGGACAGAAACAACCGTGCACAACTACTCATTGTATTTAATCAAACGCGGGCACATGTTCTGTTAGAGAAGGAGAAGAAGAAAATACACTTGACAGAAATTGATTTGTTTTTATTTAAAGTCGTTACGAATTCTGAAAACTGAATTTCACCTTTGCAGTAAATTAGCGCTCAATAATCTGCAGTCTTCATGGCGCAGTTGCGTACACCACCCCCTCGCTACCTCGTGGTCCAATGTTATTCCATTGTCAAGCAACTCGGTTATGTAAGTTAACTTTCCCAACGGGGTAGAGTGGTGGCGCAGCGGTTAGCACACTTCGCTCTAAAGCCAGTGACCCGGTTTAAATTCCCAGCCACGGTCAACATCAGTGGCGAATTATATCTTAACCGTTTCCAGGTCCTCCTCCCCCCCCCTTCTCACCAACTCAGTTGGTGAAACACGAGTGGCTGATGATGACTCGTCACTCTCAACGGAGATGTGGTCCATGCACATTGCTCGATGAAGCCGGGAGACTCTTTGACTTGTAACCCCATGACAGAGTGAGATGTTAACTCCCTTGCCTGGTATACAGGAGGTCGTCGGTTCGATCCCAACCTGGATGTCTGTATTTTTAGAGTGTGCATATTTTCTCTCTCTCTCTCTCCCCCCATGGCTACGTGGATTTTTCTCCGGGTCCTCCGGCTTTTCCCCCTCCATATTTATAATCAACATCAAGCGTTTAGAGTATTTGTCTGCTATAAATTTCCACGTGATGATGAGCCGCTATCATTGCGTCTGGCCAGGTCACTTCTGAAAAAGAGCCGTACAGCTCAGTGGGCCTTACCTTGTAAAATCAAAAATAGTTTCGTTTGACTTTTGTTTAGTTTAACGTTTCTTCTGATGCGTGACCTCGTGACCTGCCGGGTGCCTCCCATGGCCAGGCCTGCTGGTGTCCCTGCAGCTCTTCCACGGGGACATGGAGGTGGTGCGCCGGGAGAACCCGCTGGCGCTGGGTCGCGGGGTCTCGATCGCGCGCAAGCTCGGCGCGGCGGAGGTCATCATGCCAGGTCAGCCCGTCCGACGAGCACGGTTGGCTGCGTACGGTGCGACAGAAGTTCAGCGTACATGCATGCATGCATACATCTGTGGTCCATCAGTTCGGAGGTCGGCGGTCAGTGTGTGCCAGCACTTGTCCGAATGCGCGGTAGCAGCAACGCGGTGAGGGCTTATTGAGCGAACAGGTGTCGGCCGATGAAATGAACGGCCCACGCAAGCGGATACCACAGAACTGCTTCTGAGATTTTTTCAAGTAACTTCTGGTCCACACCGTTGTGGGTGGCGTTTCCCACCTGCCCTGCCACAGAGATAAGTTGACATAGTAGGACAGCGAAAACCCATCTGTATATAATTTTTATTTGACCTCAAAGCTGGAATTTAGATAAATTAAGTGCAGAACCAAATTTAAGGTTATCGTTTTTTTTGTGCATTCATTGGTGACCAGGATGGGACCATCAACTCGTCACAACTTGAGAATCTGGTTTAATCACGGTGCGGATGAAACCTGGATACTAACCCAGGATATTTCAGCGGTACCAGCTCGGCGCTCTTGAACCTCTGAACCACACGATCACCCCCACATCCGCGCACAGGGTGTCACGGTGGCGAGATGTTAACGACCTCGCCTGCTACACAGGAGGTCGTGGATTCATCAATCCCAACCCTGCATATTTGGAGTTTGCACGTCTCTCTCACCGTGGCCGTGCTGGATTTTCCTCCGGGCCCTCCGATTTTTCCCTCCGCATTTAGAATCAACATCACACGTTTAGAGTATTTGTTCCGTTTGAGCTATCGTTACGTGTGGCAAGGTCGCTTCTGAAACTAGAGCTGTGCAGCTCAGTGGGCCTTACCCGGCAGAATAACAATAGCAGCAGCCGTCCTAATCAGAACGCGACCTTCCTTGAGCCAGCCGTGGGTGTCTCAGGGGGAGCGCTAACGTGGTGACGCTCGATGACCCTCGTCGCATCCAGCTCCCCCGCGCGGCCCCCCGGGTGGCGGTCCGTGCCGCGCCCGTCCCTTGGCCCCGGAGGTGGCACGGCGGGCCATCGCGACGGCGTCGTGCGTAGCCATAGCCGCAGCCGCAGCCGCAGCCGCAGACGAAGCTTCACAGAGGAGCGTCGCTTTCAAGTTTATTTATCGGCTGCCCTTCAGTCGACGTGTCCCCCTTTTTTTTTATTTTTTAGCCTCGACTCGTTTTTATTTTATTTTTTAACAGTCGACTCCGTTTCAAGTGTCGCTCTCGTTTTATATATATATAATTTTGTTAAAAAAAAAATTCTTTGATAAAAAAAATAATCCCTACACTCAGCGGTCATTAGCCATTCCCTTTGTTGTGCGAGTGCTCGGAGCTTTGCTTTCCGCCGCCGCATCACGCCACGTGCCTTGTTAGGCGCACACAGCGGACGTTTAATAGCTGCGCTAACGACGCCGGGCTCCTAATTAGCCGCGCGCGCACGGTGAAGAGGGGGGAGGGGCCGGGGGGGGGGCGGGGCACAGCGGAGTGTGCGAGTGCCGTCGCGTCTCAAGGCACCTGACCAGAACCACACCGTGGACATCTGTGAAAAAGGGCTTCGTAGCTCATCGGATTCCTCCTCCGGTCTAAGTGAGGATTCTGGGCCCGATGCACGTGGGGCACGGTTGGCTACGTACGGTGCGAAAGAAGTTCAGCGTACGCATGCATCGTGGGGCTGGGGAAGGGGGGAGGTCTGTAGGTTGGACTTGAACAGGGGAGAGGGAGTCGGTTTGGTAGAAGCACACAAGTCGGTTTGCAGGGTTACCTTCTTGGCAGAGGTCACCGCAGGCAATACCAGGCAATACCAGGCAATACCAGGCAATACCAGGCAATACCAGGCTGTCGTACCGTACTTATATGTCCTCGCGTCTACGCTCAACCCCCTTGCTAACTAACGTAGTGAAGTATGGTCAAATGACCCCCCCCCACCCCCACCTCAATACGAGACTCATGGCGTGGGGAGGGCCTCATCCAGCAGTAGATTAACAAAAAGAGCTGTGCGTGCTCTTGTGTGGGGTCACGTGGTTGGCATTGGACCCCTGGTGTAGGGAATGAGGGAGGTGGGGTGGAGGGGAGGGGATGGGGGGGGTTGCCAGGGGGGTGGGGGGCAGGAGGGCCTTCCTTGTCCAATTTCCCTGCGCTTCGTAGTCCGACGCCTGGGTCCCCCTCCCTCCGGTCCTTGGGGGCCCGGTGCAGTTTCACCGCCTGCGCTCTCGTCGCCACACCGATGACGTGTGCGTGCGTGCGAGCGAGCGAGCGCGTGCGCGTGGATCGAGTCCGGCATTGGGTGAAGCGCTCCGTGACGGTAACGTCTCGAGACGCCACGACGGAGCCGTATTTGTCTCGACCGAGAGCAGGCGACATGCGCAACGAGCTCTACGTGACGCTGGAACGCGGCGAGTTCGAGAGGGGCGGCAAGACGGTGCAGAAGAACGTGGAGGTGACCATGGTGGTGGTGGACGGAGAGGGCGAGGTGGTCACGGTGAGCGATGGTGATCGTGACGATGCTGCTGCTGCTGATGATGATGATACCGATGATTATGCTTTTGCTAATAATTATGATGCTTATAATGATGGTGCTATTGATGATAATGGTTATACTAATGATGCTGGTGATGACGATACTGCTACTGAAAATAATGATGATGATGATGATGATGCAGTGTTAATGGCTAAGCTGCAATCGCTTCCTCAATGCGGAAATATTTCTTGTTTACAAAACACTCAACATATTCGTCAATAACACCGCGTAGTTTTATAAGGGGAAAAAAATCACACTTGTATACAATGATGCCAAGAATGGTGATGCTGGTGCTGACAATTATCGCCATGCCGCTGCTAAGGATAATGCTGATCATGGCTTTATTCACCTTTTCCCATTCCGAATCTCGGAACGCGAAGTGGTTAGCGTCAATTTTATGTAGAGAGGCATATTCGCCGTTGTTTTCAAAGACATCGTACTCGCCGCAGAGAACTGCCACGACACGACCGCACTCTGGTGCCAAACTGAATTGCTTTTTTGCGTTTAGTTTGTTGTCCTTCCCCCGCACCTCCGATTAGCGCGGTTGGCTACGCACGGTGCGAAAGAAGTTCAACGTGGGCACATGCGGTCCCGACAAAGTTATTTCACTTTTACTTCCGGTTCCGATTGACGTCCACGTACGTGTACGATGGAGCGGAATCGTAAGAAAAACTGACGACGTACACGCAAGTCGTCGGACCGGGAAAGGGGTGAACAATTGCGATGCCGCCGATGGTGACGACGTCGCCGCGCCGCCCGCAGGACTGCGTGAGCCCCGGCTGCGGGGACGGCCACGTCCCCGAGTTCCGCTCGCTGGTGCTCTACCACAACAACGTCCCGCGCTGGGGAGAGGCGCTCCGCCTGCCGCTCGCCGTCAACCGCTTCCGCGGAGCGCACATCCGCTTCGAGTTCCGCCACTGCTCCAGTGAGGCCTGCGCACTGCCCGCCGCCGTCACCGCCGCCGTCACCGTCGCCGTCACTGCCATCGTCACCGCCGCCATCACCGCATTCGTCACCGCCATCGTCACCGTCACCGCCATCGTCACCGCCATCGCCACCGCCGGCGTCACCGTCACCGCCATCATCACCGCCGCCGTCACCGCATTCGTCACCGCCATCGTCACCGCCACCGTCACCGCCATCATCACCGCCGCCATCACCGCCGCCGTCACCGTCACCACCATCATCACCGCCGCCGTTACTGCCATCGTCACCGCCGCCGTCACCGCCGCCGTCAGCGCCGCCGTCACCGTCACCGCTGCCGTCACCTCCATCGTCACCACCGGCGTCACCGCCATCGTCACCGCCGCCGTCACCGTCACCGCCATCGTCACCTCCATCGTCACCGTCACCGTCACGCCATCGTCACCGCCATCGTCACCGCAATCACGTTGACTGTTCAGCAAAATGAGTGGGCTTGGGCAGGGCGCTTGGTGAGATGGAATGGCAGTCAAAGGAGGGTTCCGACTACCACGGAGATGGAGCGATGAAATTTAATCTAAAACTAAACTAATTTTTATTTACTTTATCAAGTGAGGCCCACTGAGCTATACAGCTCCTTTTCAGAAGTGACTTGGCCACAAATGATATCTCAAAGAAGTGGCTTATCATGTGGAAATGTATCACAGCCAAATACTCTAAACGCGTGTTTCTAAATGTGGAGGGAGAAACCGGTGGACCTGGAGAAAATTCCACGCGACCACGGAAAGAACATGCAAACTCCAAATATACAGCAGGCATCAGCGTGGGGATCAAACTCACGACCTCCTGTATACCAGGCGAGGTAGTTAACATCCCGCCACCGCGGCCCCCCTTTGCAGGTAGTTGGATGGTTCGCGGGTCACAGATGCTGAGCCAGAACCGCTGAGATTCTGAGTTTTAGTCACGAACACCTGCTTGCTCCAGAGGTCCGTTTTGCTCTAAGGTGGGGGGGTAACGTTGTCTATGTCCTGTGTGCTCGGTGCGGCGGAGCAGCCAAGGACAAGGCAGAGCGGAAGCTGTTCGGCTTCGCGTTCACGCCGCTCATGAACGAAGACGGCAGCACCCTGGCGGACGCCACGCACGAACTCTACGTCTACAAGGTGACCGCCGCACGGGGACACGGGCACCGCACGGACATCCCACGGACGTCCCGTGGGTGTCCCGCGGGCATCCGTGCGAGCGCTGGGGTGACCCCCGGGTCGCCAGCTTAATGTTGCGTTGCTCGAGGTGGCCGGGTCGGAGCGCTGAGGTGGCACTACTGAGAATCTCTCACAATACAATGGCCAGTCCAGCAGCTTTGGGGTGTCCTCGATCTTCCTTCTCTAACCCCGCCCACTTATCCTTGGGCTGGACCCATCTTCTCCGGCCTATATAACACCCTGCTTCAGCAGCTGTCTTGCTATATTTTTTTCACATGAGGACGATTGCTTGTGTTGCGACCGAAACGTCGTAATTTTTTTTTATTATTTTTCTACCTACGTGACTTTACCGAAAGACCCAAAGAGTATGAATTCCTGCAGTCACGAAAGCTTTAAGTCAAGAAATAAAAATCAGTTTGACTGCCGGACGGTCACCATTACTCTGAGTGAGTGGGCAGAGTGAGTGGTCAGAGTGCTGCTCACTATTTTGTGGACCCAGAAGGAGTTTTAATGGACACTGGAAGGTAGCTCTGTGACATCCACTTCCGTGGACCATTCACTGCCTCAGAAGGGTTCATCTCCTGATGCTCTCCTTCAGTGGACGAGGAATAGCAGAACTACACGGGCTCCCTCTCTCTCCTGTCGTGGTGGCTAGCAGCAGACCCCGACGCTGGCATCGAGCTCATGAGCACATCGCTGTCATCATTCGCAAGAATTGAATCTCGTGAATGTGACGCTGAAAGCGCAATCGGGAGAAAGTGTAAAAAAAATCGCGTAGTTGTAGTAGTATTCATAATAATACAGGCATCCCTCGATATTCTAAACAGATACGTTCCTGAAAAGTTGTTCATAAAGAGAAAATCTGTATAGCGAGTCCCCATTTTTTCATTTAAGGTCCATTATGTAATTGGGGGATCCATAATACAGGTTTTTATGGGTTAGAACTCGTAAATATAAATGTGTCGTTAAACCCGCCACCAACCCGACACAACCAACTAGTAAGGGGTTGTCGCGTAAACAGAAATTAACAATTCTTTACTAGTACAGCACACCGGTGTGTTGGAGAGCAAATCCACAACATTTACAATCTGAGTACGATGTAGGTGAAGGCCTACGTGTTAAACTAATTGGGGATGCGTTCCTATGGGAAAAAAAATCGGCCCCAAGATGAAATAACATCACACTTTAGGAATGCATCAAACCCTTTTAAAGCACACATTTAACAGAAAATCGAAAATTTTATGATAAAATATTGATCGTAGTAGGCAAAATAAGTCGCCGGAAACCAGTAGAGTTTGTGCCGTTGGGAACCAGCACAAGGTGGACAGGCCGCACAGACGACCGGGAGCAGCGCGAGGTGCACACGAGGTGCACACGAGGTGCACACGAGGTGCACACGAGGTGCACGCGAGCACAAACGACAGACCACCCCGTGCGTCGTTCCATATCCCCCCCCCCCCAAAAAAAAATGTGACAATTCAAAATTCGGTGAATGCGAATTGAACGTAACGTTCAATATCAATATCAAATTGAACGTAACGTTATATCAAATTGGTTCCCTAATTTAGAACTCGCGTTCGAGCGAATTTGCCTACCTGTTTGTCTTTGTGTGTGTCTCTCTCTGCATGTGTGTCTGCCTAATGCTGTTCCCGTGTTTGTGTTTTATCATTCATTCTTACCTGATGATGGTTGCTTGTGTTGCAACCGAAACGTCGTATTCTATTATTATTTTATTTTATTTTCTACGTGACTTTACCGAAAGAGCCAAAGAGTACGTTGAGTTGCCGTACAACGAGGGATAACCGACAACAAACGCGACATTTCAACATTTTCATGACGGAATTGAACTCTCCACCCCGCGCCCGTGACGTGAGTTGCGTGTTGTCTGCCGACTCTCTGTGCGGGGCGCCGCAGTGCGAGGAGTACACGGACCTGTCGGCCTACGCCAACTACCTGGGCCTGCACAGCTCCAAGGACTACCAGAAGAGTGTGCCCAGCCCCTCCGTGCTGCAGAACGGGCCCTTCCAGCGCAGCCAGCGCGAGACCTTCTGGATCTCCACGCTGCTCTGCTCCAGCAAGCTCACGCAGAACAGTGCGTACGCTCTTGTGTGTGCGCGTGTGCGTGCGTCGTGGGGGAGCGGCGGCGTAGTGGCGGTTAGCCCGCCCCGCGCTACGAACCCGGCGACCCGAGTTCGAGTCCCGCTCACGGCCAACACCGGTTACAATTATCTGAACCGGTCCCGGGCCTCCCCTAGGTCGACTCGGCCTCAAATCAATACCTGGTGCGGTGTGTAAACATCGCCACTGGGGAGATAAAGGCGGCCGGGCGTGGTGCTGGCAGCCCATCCCCTCCTGCGACGTGTCGGCCTTCATAGGTGTTCGCTAACAGCAGCACTTGCCCCAACAGCCTGTTCGGGCTATATGGGGTATCTTTGTCTTTGCATGCGTGAGTGCTTGCGTGTATACTCGTGCGGGCGTGCGAGACTTAGCGGGGAGCGGGTGGCGCAGCGGTGAGCGAGCTGCGTCGCGAACTCGGCGACCCGAGGCCCTTCCCCCGCTCAACGACCTCCGACACCGGTGACGGACATCTCGAACCGGTCCCGGGCCCCCTCCCCTGGGTCGGCTCAGCCCCCCCCCCTTTAAATGAGCACCTGCTGCAGTGTGTAAACATCAGCTTTGGGGGAGCCAAAGGTGGCCGGGCCACGTTGCTGGGTTGCGACACCTCCTCGTGTGCCATGCCGGCCTTTATAGTTGCTCGCCAACAGCCTTCGGCGAACTTGGGCCATTTGGGTTCGAGTCAGGAACACGGCTAACATCAGACGTTAGGGGTATCGGAATCTGTCCTGCACTTGCCCTCGGTCATCTCGTCGTTAAATAAGTGCCGAGTGCCGCGTGCGAAGTGGATAAGCATCAGTCCTGTGGAGACACAGCTGGCCACGTAGGGCAATGGCCACACCAGGTCCTTCCGAACACCACTTGCCACGAGGTTCCATGTGGGCTACATGGGGGGAGGGGGGAACTTTGTCTGTGCGGCGTCTCGTAAAAGACGCCACTGGGCAGTCGGGAGGCAGCTATCCTCCTGTCACAAAGCAGAGTGTAGGAGCAACGCTCGCAGCAGTAACAAATAACTCACAATTGCTGAGGAACCACAGAAACATCTGGAAGTCAGCAGCCAGACAGGGAGTGCGCCACGGTGGCTAGGAGATGTTAACTACCTCGCCTGGAGGTGGTGGGCTCAATCCCGACCCTGACACCTGTTGTATATTTTGAGTTTGCATGTCTCTCTCCCTGTAGTCGTGTGGCTTTTCCTCTGGGTCCTCCGGTTTTTCCGTCCACATTTAGAATCAACGTCACGCGTCGAGATTATTTGGCTGCTATAAATTTCCACGCGATAAGCACTTTGTTGAGCTACCATTTGTGGCCAGGTCGCTTCTGAAAAACAGCTATATAGCTCAGTGGGCCTTACCTGGTAAAATAAAATAATAGTTTATAGTTTCATACCATAACCGGGCGGTTAAAACACAGCAGGTCAATCGCAAACACAGAACACGTCCGTGTTGTTTGTTTCTTTCTGTGTTGCGTCCGCCATTTAGGCGTGCTGCTTGGGCTGCTGAATTGGAAGGCGCACTCCAACCACGTGGTTGACATCCTGCCCCAGCTCAAGGGTGTGCACAGCGGGGAAATCGTCAAGGTGAGAGCGAGATGGGGGGGGGACAAAGCAAGTCACACAATGCGCACATTTTTTTTGCCGCGTACCGGGCCGATGCATTTGTATTTACCGAGGACAGTAATTGTTATAATTTTTTCTTCAATACAAAGGAATCACTTAGTATCAAGGCTCCTTTTTCGCAGGGGCCTCCTGCTTTGTGTTGTTTGCAGCAGCAGCAACAACAACAAGAAACTGAAATGTTTCAGAAAATATTTGTGGTGCGGCTGGAAAATTGTAGAATTACTAAAACAAAAACATATTTGTACGAGACGGTTATAAACGTGACATGGGAACAATAGATCCGCGCACTCTCGGACGTGAATCCGTGAACTTGGCAGCAGACGAGAGGAACAGATGATGTCCAGACTGGAACAGATGATGTCCGAGTCTTAACACTGTTTCCCCGCTCGCCTCTTGGCAGTTCCTGCAGGACATCTTGGACGCCCTGTTCTCCATCCTGGACGACTCCCCTGAGAAGTACAGTCGTCTCGTCTTCCAGTCCCTGGTAGGCGCTCGGCTCGCATTGCACGCGACGGGGGCAATTGAAGTGTGGTTCAAAGACAACCGTGACACGCACACGCGCACACATTCAAGCACATTTTATAGAAACATTTTTCGAGATATGAATGAGGATGCAATCGGTGCACCGGTTCCAGCTGTGGAATTATCGCCCTCGGGGGTAATCGCAGGGGGTCAGGGTAGCTGACGCAGCGCACGCCGTTAGATGAACACGCCGCCCGCTGCGGGTGGCGAAGAGAGCTCACGACCCACGTGCTCACGACCTACGTGCTCGCCTTGAGCGCGACATCTCCTTGGCACCGTGCTCCCGTTTCGCTCAAAAGGGGAGCGATTTGTGTTCGCAGGTGCAAATCATAAACCTGGTGCGCGAGAGCCGGTTCGAGCACTTCCGCCCGGTCATGGACACCTACATCGAGAAACACTTCTGCGGAGCCCTCGCCTACAAGTGGGTCCCTGCACGCACGCAGCACGCACGCACGCAGCACGCACGCACGCAGCACACACGCACGCAGCACACACGCACGCAGCACACATGCACGCAGCACGCACGCACGCAGCAAGCACGCAGCACACACGCACGCAGCACACACGCACGCAGCACACACGCACGCAGCACACACGCACGCAGCACGCACGCACGCAGCACACACGCACGCAGCACACATGCACGCAGCACGCACGCACGCAGCAAGCACGCAGCACGCACGCACGCGCGTCGCGCTGGCCGCACGCTCCGACTACGGCGCCGGTGTAGTCCACGTGGACTGTTGGCGCAAGGGCTGCGATTAGGGGCAGCGCGGTGGCGAGATGTTAACTACCTCGCCTGGTATACAGGAGGTCAGGGGGTTCGATCCCGACTCTGACACCGGCTGTATATTTGGAGCTTGTGTGTTCTCTCTCTCTCTCCCCCCGTGGTCACGTGGATTTTTCTCCACTTTTAGAAACATGCATTTTATAGTATTTGGCTGCTATTAATTTCCACGCGATAAGCCACTTCGTTGAGCTATCATCTGTGGCCAGTTCGCTTCTGAAAAAGAGCTAGAAAGCTCAGTGGGCCTTACCTGGTAAAATCTGAAATTGTTTAGTAGTATAGCATGGTTGGCTACGTATGGTGCGAAAGAAGTTCAACATACACACATACAAGGGCTGTCCAGCAGACCCCCGTGAAGACCTGAAGGGATGGAGTGGCCAGCACCAAGCCCCTGCCACCAGTTATTCGTTTAAGCCCGAGTCGACCCAGGAAAATCCCTCGACCGGTTCAGGCGTTTGCCGCTGATGTTGAGTGGGGCTCAAACTCGAGTCGCCGGGTTCGCAACACAGTGGGCTAACCACTACGCCACCGCTTCCCATTGCACACGCGCACACACACACACCCACGGCAGACAAAGACCCCCCGTATAGCATTTAACAGACCGTTGGGGCAAGTTCTGTTAGCGAGCAGGGCACGAGGGGGTGGGTAGCCAGCACCACACCCGGCCGCCTTTGTCTCTCCAGTGGCGATATTTACACACCGCACCAGGTACTCATCTGAGGCTGAGTCAACCTAGGGGAGGCCCAGGACTGTTTGGGATAATTGTAACCGGTGTTGGCCGTGAGCTGGAATCTCACTTGGGTCACCCTCTTCGTGGTGCAGCGCACTAACCAGTAAACCACCGCTCCACATAGCACGCGTACACACACACACCACACACACCACGCACACACACGCACGAGAGTGAGCGTAGACATTGCAGTCCTTGCCCTGTGGGCGAGCGAGCGAGCTTCTGTCCCCACAGGGAGCTCCTGCGCTGCCTGCAGTGGTACATGGACCGCTCCGTCGGAGCCGAGAAACAAGATCACATCCAGGAGATGCTCCGAGTGAGTTGCACACTTTGGCGATTGTGTCTTCTTATCTCCATATATATAAAAGGCAAAGTTGTGATTATGTGTTTCTGTTCAAAATGTTTAGCGTACTTCCCGACATGCAACAAACTTGAAATTTGCCATGTGGGTACTTTCCAAACTGTACACCATGCAACAATTATAAAATAGACTTTATTTTTTTTTTTTGGGGGGGAGGGGGAGCTCAATAATGCATATATTTTTGCATGGCAAGTGAGCTGTGACGTCACATCTGTCACGTGACCCGCGCATGTGGAAGCCTATCGCATTGTAGTGTAGCGGTTAGCGCGCTGCTCTACGAACCCGGCGACCCGAGTTCGATTCCCGCTCACGGCCACCACCGGTGACGATTATTTGAACCGGTCCTGGGCCTCCCCTAGGTCGACTCAGCCTTAAACGAGTAACTGTGGTGTGTGAACATCGCCACCGGGGAGACAAAGGCGGCCGGGCGCGGCGCTGGCCACCCCACCTCCCGTGCCGTGCCGGCTTGCGCAGGTGCTGCTCACTCGCAGCGCTTGCCCCGGCGGTCTGTTGAAGGCTGCACGAGGGAATCTCTGTGCGTCTCCCCCCCCGCTCCCCGTGCCCGCGTTGCAGTCCCTGGAGTACATCTTCAAGTTCGTGGTGCAGTCGCGCTGGCTCTTCGTGCAGGCGACGGGCGGTCAGGACGAGGGCGACTTCCGGCAGTCGGTGCACTCTTTCTTCCGCTCCGTGCAGTTCAGCCTCTCGCAGGAGAGCAAGGGCTCCGACACCGTCACCTACACGCAGGTCTCTACCTCCCACCGCGGTCGTCGTTGCAGTGACGCACACCATAATATAGGTGTCTTGATCGTGTAAATATGAATGCGTCGTTAAACCCGCCACCACCCAACACAGCCAATTAGTAAGGTTTGTCACGTAAACAGAACTTGGCCAGTTCGTTCCTAGTACAGCACACCGGTTGTGTGTTGGAGAGCAAATCCACAACATTTCCAATTCGAGTTCGACGTTTCACCAGTAATCACGACTAGTGAGTGAGCGCACTCACGCACTCATGCACTCACTCACGCACGCCTGCGGGGCCTTTGGAGATGAACACGTGCAAGCGCGCGTGAGCTCATTCCAGTGCTCACGGAGTTACGGTGCAGGGCACAGGCAATCGATCGTATTATATCGGCACTTTTAGTTTGTTTTTTCTTCTCTGGAGCCCCGAAGGTGTTCATGGTTTGGTGAGTGGCGTAGCCGTCGATTGTGCAGGCAGTGCAATTGCACCGGGCCACCCACGGGACGGAAGGGGCACAGCCGCCGGGCTACGAAGAATAGGGCGGAATTGGATGCGCGACCGCATTGTTTTGACCCCCTTGCACCAGCGCCCATGCCGCTACCGCACTACAGCGCCGATGGCGATTTCGTACGGCCGGTGAAGAGCGATTGGTAGAGAGGTTCAGTTCTGAGCGATTTAGCCACCAGAGTGATAACTGGGGCAGTGCGAAGGTTAAAGTGGTCCACGGTTTTGTGTCTGTAGCCGCGGCCGCACGATACGAGTTTGGTAAAGCGCGGGGGGCATGTCGTAGCGCGGGGGGCATGTCGTAGTGCGGGGGGCATGTCGTAGCGCGGGGGGCATGTCGTAGCGTGTGGCGCAAACGTTGCTCGTCGGGCACCCCCCCCCCCCCCCGCCGCTTTGGGCGCAGGCGGCGTTCCTGAGCTCGTTCCCGGCGCTGTTTGGCGAGCTGCTGCGCATGCTGAGCGTGCGGGAGGTGGCGACGCTGGTGCGCGACACGCTCGGCTGCCTGCCGCCCGTGATGCGCATCGCGCCCACGCTGCGCGCCACCCAGCTGCAGTGCGTCACGCTCACCACGCAGAGCCAGCTGTTCCACACGCCCGGTACTCACCCCCCCCCCACCCTCATCCACCCCCCCGGCCCCCACACGCGCGACCCCACGACCTCACGACCCCATGACCCCCCCCCTCCCCCCCGCACGCGATGCGACTGAGCGATACGGCGCCTGGCACCCGGCGCTCGCTTCTAGAAAGGGAGCTGGGGCCGTGAGCTCGGATGACAAAATATTTTTTTAAAAACGCACGTCGCTTGAGTCTGTGGGGTCGGGGGTTCTGGCGGTCCGTGTGCCACACGGAACCATGGGGAGGCTTTTTGGGCGGCCAGCTAAGCTGTGGCCCGCCGAGAAATAAACCAGAGGTGATCGAGCTCTACGCAAGGGACAAAGGTTTTTTAGATAAAAGCGAGGTCAACAAGAGGAACAGATTCGTGGCCACGATGTCACGTGAACCCTGTTGTGTGCGTATGCATGTTGAATTCCTGTCGCAACGCACGTAGCCAACAGCGCTAACCGGAGGTGCCGGTGAAGGAGAACAAATCTATAAACACCGCTCAGGTGAGAGTGACTCCACCGCGCCGGGTTTTTTTGTTGTTGCCGTCGCAGAACCGCGCTGGATCCTGCTGCCCGTGGTGCTGCGCACGATGCAGATGCACCTGCAGCACCAGCTGGAGCTGCCGCTCTGCGCCACCGTGCTCGGCACCATCTTCTCGCTCGTCAAAAGGGACAAGGACGTGCGTAACCGACCCAACGGGACCCGGACGGGGTCGCGCTGCGTTCGTCCCGGCTCGGCCCTTGCTGGCACGCGCCAGCGGTTCACGATGGGCCCGGTTTAGGCACTCCGCCCTCCTCCCCCCCCGGCAAACCGGACAGCAGGTGGAGTCGTTCGCCCGCAGGCTGCGGAACGAATGAGAGCCGTGGCGGCCGGGTGCCGAGTGCGTTGGTGGGGGCAAGGAAGCCAGATGTGTGAGGGGGGGAGAGTGGGGGGGGGGCATAGCAGCGACGAGAGGGAGTGAAGTTTGTGCAGTTATAATGTTCATAATGGGCAGGCAAGCATTGTTAAAAGTGTTTTGTTTTTCAGTCGGTGGAAACCCGGCCACCTAATCGCGAGCCGCCGCTGAATAAGAGTAACGCTGCACCGCTGTCTAGAGGTCGCGTGCATTAGAATAATTATTAAAACTACTCGAGTTATACTCTAGACATGACCGCTCTAGTTTCCTGCCCTGCACGCACTCTTCTGTCCGTTGAGTTTTTCATCATTTACACAAAAGCGTGAGAGTCGGTTGAAGTGTCGCATTGCCGCAGCTGTCCGCACAAGTCATCGGGGCAGGCTTGTGCATCTAAAGCCCCTGAGACACGAGGCGATGATGGCTATGCCGCACTGACGATTCACGATGAGGATGAAACCGGTAATGCAGTCGTCTCGTCCAGCTGCTGCTGCTGTTGACTAAAATAATTACGGCCACCGTTATGAACCTCCGCTCGTCTGAAACGAGGCCGAGCGCACGGTACGCGCAGCGCGGCGATGTCACGTGACGTGCAGGGCATTCTGGGAGGGACCGATGGCTGCGGTCGCAACCGCTGCCTGGAAATCGCACGGGTGGCACGGGACGCGACGGACGCGACGCAGGAACCTCCTGATGGACAGAGCCAGGCGCATTAACGCTCCGAACCTCGCCTGTGAATCGACGGCAAGGTGGCAAGTGGGAGGTGACAAATTCGTGTTTTGTTTTGCCCAGCAGAAGGGCGCGCCCGTGTCGGAGGAGCTCGACATGCTCGTGGGCAGCCTCCTGCACTCGCTCGTCCTGGTGCTGCTGGAGCTCACGAGCCGAACCCCCCACCTCAACGCCGGCGCCGGCATCGCCGTCGCCACCACCGCCGCCACCGGCGGCGCAATCCCCATCTCCCCGCACGTCCACGCCTTCGGCTTCGCCTACAGCTCCCTGCGCCGCCCCCTCTCTCAGCAGCTCCCGCAGGACATCACGGTGAGCGCTCCGCGCCGCGACGCTCCCAGAGCGCTCTCCTGCGGCGGCGACGTCGTCGTGGAGTCGACGGGTCGCCGGCAAGACGGGCAGCGATGGCGCGCCGCTGCTGCGTTTAAATCCGAGCGGGGGGTGACGTTGTAGCGACGTCGTAGCGATGTTGTAATGATGTAGCGACATTGTAGCGATTACCTGCACCGGTCATGGGCCTCCCCTAGGTCGGCTCAGCCTCAAACGAGTACCTGTTGCGATGTGTAAACATCGCCACTGGGGAGACAAAAGCGGCCAGTCGTGGTGCTTGCCACCCCACCCCGTCATGGTGCCGTGCTGGGCTTCATAGGTGCTGCTACTCGCGAACAGCACTTGCCCCAACAGTCTGCAAAGGCTACACGGGGGATCTTTTTTCTTTTGTGTTGGTGACACGGCGAGTCCTGGTGTCCCTGTGCGGTGGCCTCGTGTGTTATTGCAGGGCGAGTACGTGTCGTGCCTGCTGTCGCTCCTGAGGCAGATGTCGGACACGCACTATCAACAACTCCTCGACAGCTTCTCCAGCCGAGAGCACCTCCGCGTGAGAGCCCCCAGCTCCCAGAGAGAGCGCGCCACAGCAACGACGACGCAAACTCACGATGCACGGCACCATGGGAGATCCCACAGTGGGAGATCTCACAGTGGGAGATCTCAAAGTGGGAGATCTCACAATGGGAGATATCGCAATTGGAGATCTCACAATGGGAGATCTCACAATGGGAGATCCCACAGTGGGAGATCCCACAGTGGGAGATCCCACAGTGGGAGATCTCACAGTGGGAGATATCGCAATTGGAGATCTCACAATGGGAGATCTCACAATGGGAGATCTCACAGTGGGCGATCTCACAATGGGAGATCTCACAATGGGAGATCTCGATGAACATTACTGTCATTGGCAGAGCGGGTGATGTTGTAGAACAGCGGTCACTTAACAGGGATGTGAGAGGTAGCTCTGAGATATCCGCTTCCGCGGGCCGCTGTGTAACACGGAGGGTTCACGCTGCTCTGGGAGAGGTCCAAGTGGATTGTTGTTCTTATTGTGACGTGATGCCGATTGTGCAATCGAGACAAATTGGGGTGGATGGGGGGGGGGGGTTATATATTTAAAATACTATTTATTTCAATGGTAAACTACAGGAAATTACACATTATTATAATGGGACCAGATGTACATGTTCACAAAACGGACAAAACGCGTCGCCTTGGCGGTTTGCTCCGGTTTTGGTGACGGCCTCCTCCGTCGGCAAGTTTTGTCCAAAAAATGAATTGCATCACACGGAACGGAACATTCGCCACGAGGTGAATTGAAGCCGTGCTGCTGTGTGCAGCCGTCCGCAGGATCCCGTGGCAGGTCCCAAGAATATCATTGCGATTTTCTTGATTTTCCAACGTGAGTAGAATGTCAAAAGGGCCCCCCCCCCCCCCCCCGCGTACCCTCCCTGTAATGCAATGTTCTCTCCGCAGGATTTCATGCTGCAGATTTTTGCCGTGTTCAATTATTTACTCCGGGAGGATATCTACCCGCGGGACTGGATGCTGAT
This sequence comes from Entosphenus tridentatus, assembly GCA_014621495.2. Lineage (NCBI taxonomy): Eukaryota > Metazoa > Chordata > Hyperoartia > Petromyzontiformes > Petromyzontidae > Entosphenus > Entosphenus tridentatus. Next base: position 9,027,003 of record CM025664.2, read on the forward strand.
GCGAATGGTCACCAACAAGTGAGTTGGAAATTTTAATCTATGGGATGCTTTTTTTTCCAGTATTAAGATGACAAAAAATTAATTAGATAAAGGCTTTGTCTGCTTAACCCGAGCTATTCATACTTTGGCGTTTTCATCGTCCTTGTGCTGTTCACCTGTTTGTGTTCTTTGTATGTTGAACTTCTTTCGCACAGTACATAGCCCACCGCGCTTTCCAGCACCAGTGAGGCAAAGCCATGAAGTCGGCTGTCTCTGGTGTAGGCCAGTCAGTTTCAAGCACAATGCGTGCATCATCAAAGCATTTATGTTATGCATGCGTGGTTAATGCAGACTTGATGGCTTATATTAGGTGCCTATTTGGTGTTTGAACATCTTAACAAGTGTGTTATTTTCTTTGGAGTTTTAATGAAAAATGTTGCCAGCCTAGCATGGTGCAGCGTCTGCTGCTGCCGCTGCGGCCAGGTCGTATAGCTGTCCGAGTAATTTTTTAAAATCCTTTATATTAAGTTCACTTGCTTGCTTGTTTGCGTGCTTACGACCGTGCAAATCTTTCGGTCGTTTTTTAACCCACTTCCCGTGATCCAATCGAGCTGACATTTTGCACACAGACTCATTGTGCATGACAATTTATTTTCGTGAAAATTTGTTTCCAAAATTTTCCACTTTTTAGGAAAATTTTTTTTCCATATTTAATTTAAAATACCAATGTGATAAAAATGAAACTCTTACTCAAGAAAAACAGAAATGAATAATAAAATAAAACCGATGCCACGCATATAAAGGATTTATAGTTTTTTACAGCACTTTCTTGCATTGTCGAGATGTGATTTTACATTTTTTCCTTTCTAAACGGGCAACGATATGGCCGAGCGGTAGCACATTTGCCATTAAGCGTCAAGAGGTTCGCGGTTTCGACCCATGGTGACTGCCCTGGCTGATACCGCCGGCGTATGAACCGCAAGTACACCGGCAGTACACGCCGTCTGCTTCGCAGCGGACGTGAAGCCCGTGGCGCCGTTCGGGAACAAGGGTGGGCGCCGTGTGTGTTCTGGTGTGCCGACGTGACGGTCCAAAAAATTGCCGTCTGGGTTTTTTTTTTACAGCACTTTCTCGCTTTGTCGAGATGTGATTTTGATTTTCCTATTTCTAAATGGGCAATTACGTGGCCGAGGTTCGCGTTTTCGAGGCGAGCAGCTGCAGCGTCACGGTCCAAATGTAGAAAAATTATTTGCACATTCCTTAGCCCCGTTGCAACATGCCCCCTCCCGCCCCCCCCCCCCCACCTATTTGACCGACCATACTTGTTTGTGAAACACAGCGTCTGCAGGGATAGCCTTGTGCAACTATACGGTTGCAAGATGTTAACTACCTCGCCTGATATACAGGAGGTCTTGGGTTCAATCCCGACCCTGACACCTGCTGTATATTTGGAGTTTGCATGATCTCTCCGTGGTTGCGTGGATTTTTCTCTGGGTCCATCTGGTGTTTCTCTCCACGTTTAGAATCAACGTGCATTTAGAGTATTTGGCTGCAATACATTTCCACGTGATAAGCCACTTCATTGAGCTATCATTTGTGGCCAGGTCGCTTCTGAAAAAAAGAGCTGTATATCTCAGCGGGCCTTAACTGGTAAAGTAAAAAATAAAAAGTTTAGTTTATTATTTTTGTTACTTCCGACCGCTGATGCCTCTTTCCGTTGCCCGATCCCAGCGTGGTCATCACAGCCATGCAGTACCTCTCCTCCGCGCTGCACAGCCATTTCGCCGGCGAGGAGTTCGACATTCAGGTGGGCATCGTTTGCATCTCCGTGGCCTGTCATCGCGTCTGCACACAGCATCGTGGAGGCGGAGACACGGGAAAGCAGCTCCACGGCTTGATGGAAAGGGGGAACCATGCAATGACACGAGAGAAGAAATCTCCAGATCGGAAATCTCCAGATCGGACAGGATGAGGGAGGGAGTTTTGAGCCAAAGAGCTGCCATTGGGCACAGGACTACAGACCGTTCATCTGTCCCAACGCGGCGAATCAGAGCACGCGGCTCGCAATCAGAATGTTTGCGAGTTGGAACGGTGGTAATGTACGTTGTGTGATATTGTTGTTGATGTTTGGCCATACCTCACAACGCTGGTCAGTGCGGGTTGGTGAAGGGGGGGGGGGTGCCCAGGACCGGTTCAGATGTGAGATGTCGCTCGCCGCTCAACCCCAGTTAGCTTCCAGGATTTGACAAGATCTGTGGCATTGTGGGCGATTTTGTTCGTGGGCATTGCATCAGAAATTGTATAGCCGATCGGGTTAGGCCTTATCAATGGGTGGTCTATGCCTGTGTATTGGGATCAGTATGTCGAAAGACAGCTTTGGCAGTGATACCATCTTGAACTTGGTGCTGAATTACACTATCAAGTACGCGCGACGTGATATCACATGGTATCTGTTCTACCACATTAACTCACGTTGTATAGGGTGCTCTGTGTGGTAAGCCATTGTATAGGGCATACCGTGTCAATCACATTGTATAGGGTACTCTATGTGGTATACTCGCTGTATAAGGCATACTGTGTCAAATCACATTGTATCGTGTACTCTGTGTGGTATAACGCTGTATTAGGTATACAGTGTCAAATCACGTGGTTTAGGGTGCTCTGTGTGGTATACTGTTGTAAACGGTTTTCCCGCGTCGATTCACGCCGCGCCGTATCGCCGATGCACTCTGCCCGGCAGGTGTGGAGCTCCTATTTCAATCTGGCCGTGATGTTCATCAACCAGCCGAGCCTGCAGCTGGAGGCCTTCACCATGGCCAAGCGCCAGAAGATCATGGATCGGTAGGACATCACCCGACAGCGACGAATGCAAAGGGGCACACGCGCACTCAAAGGCAAAGATCCCCCGTGTAGCCTTAACAGACTGTTGGGGAAAGTGCTGTTAGCGAGCACCTATGAAGGCCGGCACGGCACACGAGGGGGTGGGTGGCCAGCACCAGGCCTGCTCGCCTTTGTCTCCCCAGCAATGATGTTTTCACACCGCATCAGGTACTCATTGAGGCTGAGTCGACCTAGGGAATAAATAAGTGTGCGCGTGCAAACACGCAGATGCTCCCACGTTGCTTAAACAGGTGGTCGGCTGAAACGTTTACCCATTTCCTATTGATATAAAAATGTCACGAACTTTCTGGCGATAGCTCAAACAGCAACAATTTTACTTCCCTTCTACGTGACTTTACCGAAAGAACCAAGAAGAGCAACAATGTAATATCATAACTCGGGTTGAGGTGGTGGTGGCGGCGTAGTGGTAAGCGCAATAGGCTATGACGCCGGAAACCTGAGTTCGATTCCCAGCATTGGCTAATATCAGTGGCGAGTGATAGTTGAAGTGGTCCCTGGGCCTCGGCCCCTTCACCCTCACTGATCAGAGCGGTGAAGTAGGATCAAACAACCCCCCCATTTACCATCACTGCATTGGGAGTGCCTGTACATGATTGTGATCGTTGTTAACATTCTAACCCATGCGTAATGCAACGGTCGCTTTAGATATTCTTACAAGCATCAGATCGCGAGCATCTTGATATCGTAGAGCATCGGTAACGCTTCATAAAATTAGCGGATGCGATGTCCGGGTCATCTGTGTTCTGATATAAAGAATAGTTATGTTTTTATATTGCGTCGTTAATGCAAAACTGCATCTCACAACATTACGTAAGACAGCAGCAATTCAATAATAAATCAAAATTGCCTCTTGCAAGACACGTAGCACACCCAAACCAAGGTCAATTCAATTAAAGGCCTTAGCAAAACAAAAAGGTGTTTAAATGGAACTTAAACAGTGGAAGGGACTTCCTCTTGCGAATATCGAGCAGGAGTGCGCTCCACTCCGCGCGAGCCGCAGATGTGACGGCACGCCCGCCCACCGTCCCGCGTTTTGACGCGTCCCTGTGCGCGCGTGTGTGTCCGCCACCCTCGCCCGTCCAAGGTACGACGACATGAGGGTCATGATGGGCTACGAACTCTTCAGCATGTGGCAGAACCTCGGTGAGCCCCGAAGTCCGGCGTCAATTTTATTTTTCGTCGCAACACAAAAACCCCGTCCGCTGTCCCCGCCGCGGCCGAGATGAGGGACGGTGCCAGGAGGCCACCCGCCCAACGGCTGTCGTCCATCGCACGGCTGACAGCCGCGGACACAGGGAGGGCCACGCGAAAGCGGGGCAACGTCCAGCCGCCGCTTTGCCCGAAATGATTCACCGAGCGACTGACCCCGTGTCCTTCGGTTTCAACGTTGCGGTGCCGTTGCGGTTACACCCGGGGTCTTGTGCGGCGGCTCCCCCCCCCCCGCACCCCCCCGCCGTACCGTTTTGATTTTATTCGCATTTTTGTCGGGTTGTGGGCCCCTCTTTCGTCCGAGGTGTTTTCTCACGCTTGAGAGTCGTGCGTTTTTTTAACCCGCGCGGCTTGTGAGGGGGGGGGGTGGTGGAACGATGTGAATGGTGGGTTTGCCGATCCGGCATCGATTATTCTCGATCTCCGTGACACGCCTGTGTAAAGGATCCGCGAGCTTTTATTTTTATCACGATTTGTAGATGTCACAATGTAGCTGCTACGTTTGCTGGAAAAGGTAAAACATTAATTGTTGAAACTAATTTCGACAATTCATAGAAGCGCCAGGGGGTGTGTGAATTGTTACTCCGCTGTTGTGCGTGCGGTTTTGCTGCCTTTCCCCTTCACGTAATGTCGAAATACTGATTAACTGTACAGTTATTTTATATCATCATGGGACCTTTTGGCGTCATCTGGTCGAACACCATATGAGACTAGGCTCCAAAGTAAGCTGTCTCTGGTGTGGACCAATCAGTTTCAAAGACAATGCATAAATTATCAGAGTATTGTTTTTTGTTTGCATTTGACTGCAAGTATTGTGGTTAATGTTAAGCATGATTCCTTGCAAAAGGTGTCAGTTTTGTTGCCAGAAAAAAAGGGGAAAAACCCTATTAGTATATTGTACAGTTATTGTTGTAGTTTTTGACGTTGCAACAAGAAAGCTCGCCACAGCTCTGTGCTTCGGTAACACTCCGTCTACTTCTTTGCACGACAAGGCGAGAACAAGCAGCACTTCATACCGGGACTCATCGGACCCTTCCTCGGCATCACGCTGGTCCCTCAGGCCGAGCTGCGTGGAGTCATGATCCCCATTTTCCACGACATGATGGACTGGGAGCAGCGGGTCCGTGGCAACTTCAAGCAGGTTGCTGCCCACGGCCTTCTTTTTCTCCAGCCGCCCTTCCACACACAGCGACGATCGCGCGACGCTGTTACCCCTCCCTCCCCCCCCCTCTGTCTCTCGTTCCTGGCACCGTCACCCGACTCGGCCAAAGCCACGACCGTTTTGGTCGGCGCCCGCCCAATGAAAATTTACTGAATTTTTTTTTCCCCGCGCGCGACCCTAAAAATCCACAATACAGGTTCTTTTTAAAATCCTTTATATTAAGTTCACTTGCTTGCTTGCTTACGACCGTGCAAATCTTTCGGTCGTTTTTTAACCCACTTCCCGTGGTCCAATCGAGCTGACATTTTCCACACAGACTCGTTGTGCGTGACAATTAATGTTCGTGAAATTTTTTTTCCTAAATTTTACACTTCTTAGGACAAAAATATTATATTTAATTACCAATTGCTTAATGCTGCCATGCAATCATCTGACCCATAGGTGGCAGCCATCTCAAGCCAGAGGACGAGAGGACTCTAGCCACCACGCATATAAAGGATTTATAGTGAAAAACTTTGTTTTTACGGGTTAATTTTTTTTGGGTTAGAGCATGTAAATATACACATGTGTCGTTAAACCCGCCACCACCCGACACAGCCAATCAGTAAGGTTTGTCACATAAACAGAACGTGCCATGCATGTTTTTTTTACGTGACAAACGAAAGCCTACGTGTTAAACTGACCCTAAAAATGTAGAAAAATTTGCCCCGGTGGGTTGTGGTATCATGCAAACAAACAGGCGGAATTGCTCGATAAACAGAGCGAGGGATCACGGAGTGGCTTTGATGTTGCGCGTTTCGGTTTTGATGTTTTTGCGCGTCTGCGATGCACGCCACAGCGGGTGATGTGCGCCGATTGAAAGCTTTCTTCGTTAGGCGCACGGAGATGGAGAGAAACGGAATTGTTGCACGGGGGAAATTGTTCCCCAGTGCCTTCCGTGCCTATTGGATAATATGGCCCTGATGCTACATTCCAGCTCCCGGAAATCAAATATCCGTTTCGCTGCCATGCGACGAACGTGACTTTCTGTGGAAGGGCGGTTGGGGAAGCGCGTCCCTCCCCTGTTGGGGACGAGGCGTCGCTTGACGGAATCTCAGCTGCAGTTCTGCGATATCCGCTTCCGTGGGCCAAAATCGATGATATTCCATCTCGTGACGCGGCGCCGACAGCACAGCGGGAATGCAATCGGCGATGGGGGGGGATGGGGGTGATCCAAAATAATTAGTGTGACGAGTTTTACCCTGCGCTGCAAGCCACTAGTGAACGAACCAACAAAAGGGTGAGTAAATGAACGAACGAACGAGCGAGCAAATGAATTAACTGACGAACGAACTGACCCATGCGGCGAGCAGGTGGAGGCCGAGCTCATTGACAAGCTCGACAGCCTGGTGGCCGAGGGGAAGGGCGACGAGAATTACCGGGAGCTCTTCTCCCTCCTGTGAGTGGCAACCGCACCTCCCCCCACCTCCCCCCCCCCATCGCCCCCCGGGCCCCCCCCCCCCGCCCCCCTGCCCCCGCCGCCCGGGGGCGAGGGAGGATCCCCCCCGCCGGCCGCGCGTGGGTCCGCCCCGTTGGGTTCTCCCTCGACAGTGCGCGCGCTGATACCCCCCCCCCCCCGCCCCTCTTCTCTGTCTCTCTCAATGCCGCCCGGATGCAGTAACCTGCTGTTTGGGCCGTTCCCCAGGTAAGGGGCAGGCTTCCTCGTGCGTGGCGTTTTGAGCTGGTTTGGCAGTAGGGCACACGGTGTACGTGTGTGTGTGTGTGTGCGTGCGCGAGTGTGCGCGCGCGTGCCTTTCCCCTGTGTGTGTGTGTGAGAGACGAGTGTGGAGCGGTATTATCGCGGTATTATCGCGCCGCACTACGAACCCGGTGACCCGGTCGTCGCCTCCCCTAGGTCGACTCGGCCCCAAATGAGTACCTGGTGCGATGCGTGAACATCGCCACTGGGGTAGACAAAGGCTGCCTGGCTTTGGTGCTGGCCACCCACCCCCTCGCGTGCCGTGGCAGCACTTGCCCCAACAGCTTGATAAGGCTATGCGCGCGACCTTTGTCTTTGTGCGGTGCGTGTGCACTTGCAGCCTGCTGGAGAAGATGGAACAGGAGGCGTGGCGGGAGAGCGGGGTGTCTTTTGTGACGTCGGTGACTCGGCTCATGGAGCGGCTACTGGATTACCGGTAGGTTCGTGTGACGGATCAGACGATGTACGTACGTGCGTCCCTTTCGCACCGTACGTAGCCGACCGTAGCCGACCGTGCTTATCGGAAGTGCGGGGAAGGACAACGAACGGCGCAGGCGTCGTGGACGCGTAACCGGAATGGGCGCTGACGAATCGCCATCGGCGGTGGCCTTGCGCTGCCACGTGCCACGAGCGGGACGTAGAGGGCGCCCGTGCAGGAGGAGGATTGATGGCGTTAAACGAAGGGGAGTGATGAGCGAGGTGTGCAGGCCGATGGGGAGCGATCGCCGTGACGAGAGAAAGAGAGGGGGGAGGCGGGAGGGGAGAGTCGGAGGTCCGGACGTAAGCGGCGCGGGGATTGATCGAGGTTTTCCGTCCCGTGCTTCCCAGGGACTGCATGACGGACAATGAGGCAGAAGACAAGAAGATCGGCTGCACCGTGAGTCTGCTGGTGAGAGTTCGCATCCTCCGGTTCTGCTCGCTCGCTCGCACGCACTCACCACGCACCCGCTCACCACGCACCCCCTCATCATCATCGTCATCAGCTGCAGCTGCTGCTGATGACGACGATGATGATGCATGCAATAATTACGATGCATACAATGCTTGATGCACATGCGCAGTGCACGACGATGCAACTTGAAAAACGTCCGTCCGTCACGCGAAATGACATTGAAGTGCACGCACATTCGATCGATTTACATTCGCGGTACATCGCAACGCAACGCCCTGCCACGTGATCATCATTTGTAATGCACGTGGATCACGACACGCGATTGACGAACGCCCCTCCTGTTGACCTCGGTCGCCTGTTGTCGGCGCCGGGGTTGCGCAGAACTTCTACAAGAACGAAATCAACAAGGAGGAGATGTACGTCCGCTACATCCACAAGCTCTTCGAGCTCCACCGGAAGGCGAACAACTTCACGGGTGACGAACGCTCGACGCCCGACGACGAACCCTCGCGCGCTGGGCTGTCGTAAACGCGCCGCCCCGAGGGCCGAGCCGGCGGTGGCTACGCCCGCGGCCCTGTACACCCAGAGCCGGCGGAGAAGGCCGAGGGTTGTCGGATCGCTGCGCAAACGATGAACGTTGCGAAACTCCGTTCACTGCGGGCACCGGAGGAGCCATAACCCTGGCTCGCCGGCAGAATGCGGCGGCGGCGGCGGATTGTGGGCCGATGTCATCGGTCCCCTTCTGTATGGGATAGTGTGTTGCTCCCTCTCACCCGTGGGGTTTACTCGGGGTGCTTTGGTTTCCTCCCACACGTATGAACAACACTCACTGATTGGCTGGAAGAAAAAACATCTTAACATATAGAGAACTGCAGAGCAATTGTTTGCACCGGCTCATCGGCTGGCAGCCTTCCAGCTACTGTCTGAGGTTCCTACTCAGTATGACATGCAATTTGCATGGACGTTGCTATACATATAAAAAAACTAATTCTCATTATATATATCTCAAAGTGTGCGTAAAGAGTTCCGTTTTATGTAATTTTCAAAGGCTGGTCTCTTGACACGGCGATTCACGGTTAGCTATTCTAGAGTTCCAAGTGGAAATTTCCTCTAACGTAATAATGTTGACAATGATGATAACGGTAATAGTCCAGGGGTTGATTGTGATGTCGTGATGATGGTATTGTGGTGATGATGATCAGATGATGGTGATAGTAATGTAGTTATGATGACGGTGACGTGGTGAGTGATTTCAGTAGCGGCGGAAGTGACGTGGTCATGATGACGGTGATGATGACAATGACGTGGTGCTGCCGGTGACGTGATAACAGTGACATGTTGGTGGTGGTGGTGGCGTAGTGGTGGTGGTGACGTCGTGATAACAGTGAC
>CM025664.2:9056455-9073594 GCA_014621495.2 Entosphenus tridentatus
CCCCCCCCCCCCCAGGTGCGTGACGTCATTTATGGACGGCCCCATACTAGGAGTCGTGCGCCAACTTCAATTAAAAGGATCGTCACACGACTCCTGTGTGAGATCTGTGCCAGCCCGTACGCCACTGTGCAGGGTGGTGCGGATATCTTGTGACACCCCCCCTCCCCCCGCCATTTAATTATCTAAAACGTAATATATATTGTAGGTAATGTGCATTTAAAACAGAAACTATTATTCAAAGGAACAAAAAAAGTTAGGGCTGAATTGATTTGGGGGTCACAAGACATCTGGACCACCCTGTCGAGGCGGATCTTTGTTGCAGTTGTCATGCCGGAGCCAGTGTCGGATGAAGCTCGTGCGGGGCTTGTAGCATCTGTTATAAAGGGGCCCTAAATTTTAAAAAACACAAATATTATAACACAATTTTTTTTTTACTTGCATAGTAAAGTAATTGTATTTTTTTCATTTGCTATACAGATAATACGACAAATCGCTAACCTGAAACACCCAGTCGTTCATAAAAGTTGAAGGCAGTCTAGTACTATAGTAATAGAGCAAGTGCAGAATCACTGAACCGGAATTGATAGCTTGAAAGCATTTAGCGCGGGGCCCTTGAAAGTGTGGGGCCCGTAGCTACTACATATGTAGCTACTTGTGCTACGAGGATAATCCGCCACTGGTCGGAGCACCAGATGTGTCTGGCGAAATCAATCTGCAATCAACTCTTGACTATTATGTAAACCGAATCACCTGCAGGGGCTGTTCTGATGACATCAGGGCACCGACTTAAGGACCCAGATGGGGAAGCCCATTCAATTGAATTCTGAGCTCTTGGCGGCGTGTTCGTCATCTCCAGCGAAACGTCGCTGGGAGCGATGCACGTTTAAATCTAGATTGAAAGTCATTTCTTTAGGACTACGTTTGTGTGTTTATTGCCCCCCCCCCTCCGCTGCTGCCGCACCTCCGATTGGCGCAGTTGGCTACGTACGGCGCGAAAGAAGTTCAACACACATACGTCGCACAACGTTATGACATTAACGCTCGCTTTGTTTGGCTATGACAGCTGGTGGAAGACGCACAGCCCAAATTAGCAGCGTGCCCACACGATACATCTCAAAACACGAATCGTATTGGTCGTGAAAGGCTACGCATGAAAGTAAAGAGTGCTTTAGGCAAGCTACACTGGAACGGCAACAATAAGAGCGCTGAACTTGGGAGTATAATTTCAAAACGTCTTAAACATTTTGGTGCTGTGAAACCATTGCCGTGTCAAGACCCGTGTTGCAATGTCCTTTCTCGGCCACGATCCTGGAAAACGAAGTGGTGGCGGAGATGTCCCTTTCAAGGTAAGGCCTCGGAGCTAAAACATGTTTTTGATCTCCAAGATCTCACTGAACCTCCTCGGAATGTCACTTCGATTCTTCTCAGTTGGTTTTTCTCAGTTGTGTCACTTTCCAATGGGATTCCCACGACCCCTCGCAAAACGTGGCGTCGATTCCATGTACACTACCCTTAAGCCTCGTTTAAGATAAACCATCTCCTTATTCTGGGTTTTCTCGATGGATAAAACTATAGCTTTTAGTATTCATGCAATTGAACAGTAGATAGCAAGCGACGTTTTAGCTGATGATCCTTCTCGTGTGAAGGGAAATTGCCCGAAACGTCAACTATTATATACAGTACTCTTCCTTTTAAGGCATTGACGAATGTTGTCATTTGCGTTTGTGCACCTCTAGCAACGCAACATGTTTCGTGTTTTAAGTCATACTTATAACGAAGTATACCATTTTCACACTCAACCGCATCGTACAACACGAATGGCCAGAGTTGCTGTCATGGGTTTACAGCTCGGAAATCCGATTCCTGGCCACAACCAACAAATCGTTGGCGAGTGAAATGTGAAACAGGATCCTTCCGAGTAATGGGGGAGCCGAGATTTTCAGGTAGGGGGGGGGGGGGGGCAACCCCTCCAGCAATGAAATATGATAGAGGAGTTGTTAGTAAGTAAGGACTTGTCCCTTGCTTTTTATTCAACGCGTGTGCGGAGATGGCGCAGCCATCGATCGAGGATCGAATTCGAGCCGCGTCGTGTGATCGGCATCGCGCTCGCTGAAGGTGAATGCCTTCAGGGAAGTCGTGTCCTGTATACGCAACTGCGCACAATTCTGTGAGTCACTTATAACCTTTTTGCCGTTACTTATCGCCAATTATGGACTCAGACTATTGTCCTATCATCTCATAGAGTCCCTGGCACGTAATATTATGCTACACAGTGGCAGTGGGGGTCGCAAAATGCCGATTTATTACTAAAAAAAAAACAATGATCCGATTGAAATTAGGGATTTCGATCGGATCATTGGGGGGGGGGGGGGGGGGGGCGCGCCACCCCACCCCCCACTGGTTCCGCCAGTGGTTCCGAGCCTCATCCATCCCCTGTCCCCACGCCCGTCACGCTGACCACGCCGGGAAATTTCTGGTCTCTAACAATTTGTTTCACCGTCACGGCGTTGGCAAGGCCTTCGTCTCGCAGTCGGTTGACAAAGGGCTGTGCATTATTATTCTATGCCACAGATTATTACTACTACTACTACCTAGTCAACGTACAACAATGGATCGGTTGAAATGACGTTTAGTTATATATGTTAATTATTTATGCAAATGGACTATTGCAATCGCCGAGGAACCACATACGAAGCTGAAATGCAGCAAGCAGCCACGCGGTGGTGAGCCGGCGCTAACGACAATTACTCAAGCTCTGCGGTCCTCTATAAATAAAGATGTTTTCAACAAATAAATTAGTTTATACACTCTTACACTCAAGACGCGCCATGCGCAGCGTCGAGTGTGAGACCCAATTACGGTTAAAGCAAATGGCGCATCGCTTTACGATAACAAATGAACGGGACAACGTGCAGAGCAGGCAATGCAAACAAACAATACAAACAAGATGATACAAATGAAAGAGCTGTATCGCTCATCGGATCCCTCCAGTATAAATACATATTCTGATTCTGAAAGAGTGTGATCCATTCTTCAACATCAACCTCAAATCCTGGCAATTCATCGACTGACAATCTCGAGGCGCCACACGCAGTGCGATACAGCACCGGTGTGTTGAAATGTAAAACTGCCACCCATCAAACTTCAAATCGAGATTGCCACCCATCAGAGCAGCCACGCCGCCGTGTAGATGCACAGCTCAGCGCGGCCAGTAGAGGGAGTATTTGCTGTCTATGGGACCTATTTTTGCCGGTATCAAAATGATGGAAAAAAATTAACCCGTAAAAACAAAGTTTTTCACTATAAATCCTTTATATGCGTGGCGGCTAGAATCCTCTCGTCCTCTGGCTTGAGATGGCTGCCACCTATGGGTCAGATGATTGCAGCGCAAGCATTAAGCAATTAGTAATTAAATATAATATTTTTGTCCTAAAAAGTGTAAAATTTTGGAAAAAAAAATCACGAACATTAATTGTCACGCACAACGAGTCTGTGTGGAAAATGTCAGCTCGATTGGATCACGGGAAGTGGGTTAAAAAACGACCGAAAGATTTGCACGGTCGTAAGCGCGCAAGCAAGCAAGCACGCAAGCAAGCAAGTGAACTTAATATAAAGGATTTAAAAATAACAAAAGTCGGCTTTTTAAAACAGTATGCCTCGGCAGCAGACCATGCTTTCCCACCTGATGACGGACGCTTGTGTGGCGCCCGAAACGTCGTGATTTATTTTATACCAACGTGACTTTACCGAAAGAACCAGAGAGTATGGATTTCCTGCAGTCACGAAAGCTTCAAATCAAGATAGCCTTTAACCCTTTCTCAAGAAGGCTGTCTCTGGTGCAGGCCAATCGGTTTCAAAGACAATCCATGTTTGTTTGCATGTTGTGCCACATGTGTGGTTAATGCAGACTTGATCCTTTGCAAAAGGCGTGTGAACATCTGAACGCCCCCTGTTTTAATGGCAGAAAAAGGGTAAAGATTTTCTTTTATCTCATCGGCTTAATGATGACCAAATCATCCATCCTGAAAGTGCCCCAATCCTGTTGGATCGTCAAGAAGCTGAGCAGGTTTGCCCCTTGGGCAGCTTCTTGCATTTGTGCCCACGGTCTCGTACGAAACAGATGCGGGGCTGCCGTGAGCACAAAGACGGTGGGTGACAGGAAGACTTCCTTCACAACTCTGGCTGTCGCCCGACGAAGCTAGTGGTGGTTATTGTTGTTGTAATCGCCAGCGAAACGTACTCGAATTGTAAATTGTTGTGGGTTTTACTGCTCCAACACACACCGTGTGTGTGTGCTGGCGAAGTGATTGTCACGTTTTGTTTAGCTGATAAACCTTACTGGCTGTGTCAGGTGGTGGCGGGGTTTAACGACACATTTACGTGATGTAACACCCCAAAAAAAACCTTTATGTCTAACATTGGTCCCGAAAGCCTGCGTATTATACTAGCAGAACCAAAAAAAAGTTCAACGCAATCCATTGTTGTACGATACTCCGACGTCTATTGCCCCCCCCCCCACTTTTACCAAATCGCATTGGGTAGCATTGTGATCGTGGTCAAATAACCGCGTAACGACCCGCACGGCGTATGTGGGGAGGGTGTCATCCAGCAGTGGATTAGCATTCAGGTCCGCGGCACGTGTGCAACGTGTCAAAAGCTCGCCCCGTGGGTTTCATGGCGTTCGTTTTTCTCAAGGCGACGGGGAAGTCCCTGGAAAGAGGTTGTGAAAGAATGCTCGAGTTCCCGAAAGCTGCAACGTTGTTGTTTTTTTGTTCACAAAACACATTAACAAAACGCGGGGAGGTCAGTTTAAGGAAGTTGAAACCAGCTTTGTAGAGATATACATTGTTGTGTAAATGGGGTGGGGGGGGTACACAGAAACTCGAGGTGGTGGGGAGAGAGGGGGGTGGAATCGGCACAACACAGTCAATGTTAAACAAGCTTAACAAATGTGAATGCCGTTTAAGTCGGGAGTGATTTAACGATACGATCCACTTTGGTTCATCGTGCATTCTACACCCTCTCACCTGCTGCTAATTATAACGATGAACGGCGGTGGCGCCCAATTGCAAAAAAAACATCACCATCGTTCAAATATGAAACCAATACTTTGGACTGGGATATAAGATATAATAATTAGTTTTTTAAATCCTTTATATTAAGTTCGCTTGCTTGCGTGCTTACGACCGTGCAAATCTTTCGGTCGTTTTTTTACCCACTTCCCGTGATCCAACCGAGCTGACATTTTGCACACAGACTCGTTGTGCGTGACAATTTATTTTCGTTAAATAAAATCAAAAATTTTACACTTTTTAGGCAATTTTTTTTTATATTTAATTACCAATTGCTTAATGGTGGCAGGCAATCATCTGACCCAAAGGTGGCAGCCATCTCAAGCCAGAGGACGAGAGGACTCTGGCCGCCATGCATATAAAGGATTTCTAGTGAAAAACTTTGTTTTTACGGGTTAATTTTTTTCTTTTGGAGGGGGCGGCTGAACCAGAAGGGGGAGACTGCCTCCCGTCAGCCCACCAACGCTACACGATGCTGACCGCCGCCAACCACTGCACTCAGTGGGGCAGCAATTGGTCCGTCCACGTGTTCCGACGAATACTTTAACAGGTAACCGGGAGGACCGAATGCTGACAATCTGGCTTCACCTGGGATGTGACGGCCACTGGGCGCCCATCATCGAGTGGGCTTCATGCAAGGAACATCCCCACTCCCACGGGCGTCAACAAGTGCAACCCGCGACCCCCCATCAACGCACATGAATACGAGAAAATTAACCCGTAAAAACAAAGTTTTTCACTATAAATCCTTTATATGCGTGGCGGCTAGAGTCCTCTCGTCCTCTGGCTTGAGATGGCTGCCACCTATGGGTCAGATGATTGCATGCCAGCATTAAGCAATTGGTAATTAAATATATTTTTGTCCTAAAAAGTGTAAAATTTTGGAAAAAAATTTTCACGAACATTGTCACGCACGAGTCTGTGTGGAAAATGTCAGCTCGATTGGATCACGGGAAGTGGGTTAAAAAACGACCGAAAGATTTGCACGGTCGTAAGCAAGCAAGCGCGCAAGTGAACTTAATATAAAGGATTTTAAAACAAAGTTAACCGTTGACGATATATCACTTGAGCATTCGACTTAATGGCTTGTGTAAATACAATAATTAATTCAGGGTTCATAGTATTAAAGTGTAGCTTGGAAGGAAACCTACATTACCAATCGCTTTGCGAATTTCACTTAAAAAAATACATCATGGTACCAAATCTACATTTGTTGTGTGATGTCGTTATAGTGTTCAATCTTGTTTGGTAGCTTCTCGCGACGGTTTGGAGATTTCATCCAGCAGTGGATGGATCATGTCGAACGATGCTGTTTAGGCTGTAGGATTTCGGCGAGCCTTAAAATTTGTTCATTCAAAATTACCACATGGCCAGGGTGTGAAAGGGCAGAACATGGGCAGCTCCATTAATTAATCTAAAATTTAATTTACTAGTCAATTTAGCTTCAGGCGAAATACACGATAATGTGACAAATGTCACTGGGGTTCACTTGAGGGAAGTCTACCAGGTCGTCATTGGGAGTGCAAGGTTTATATCCTGTAATGTCAGTGGAATATCTTATTTTTTTAGAAAGCCCAATATTTAAATGTTGCCTTGCCCGCATGTGAAAAGGTGTACGGACAATGTACAACTTAAGATTTGTTTATTTATTCAATGTTAGTGGTGCAGAAATTAACCACGCGGGAAATTTGATACAATTCAAAACTGTGGGTGGCGATTCCATGCAATATTTGCATTCACTGCAGTGCTCGCGCCACGAATGGCTGCATGGGTGACATGAACCCAGTATTTAAAACATAAAACCACACCGATTTTTACACAATACAATGAATGCATGTATCGTAAGCATAATCAATATTAATCAATTCCATCAATGTATTGCTCCATCCCCAGTTTGAAATTGAACTGTGCAAAAGTTGACAGGAACAAGTCAGTGACCACACATGGAAGGTGGATATTTCCTCCATAAATGGAAGATCGGGGCTTTTCCAAATTGCGAATGCATTAAGGTGCAACTCACCAGGCGTACATCATTGATGACTACCCAAAACGACGCGGAAATTCTAGTGGAACAAGCAGACTACTCCGCTATCACGGATGTTGCAGAATGGCTTACATTAAAATACCATTGCACTTTTCTCAAATGCCACACAAAAGGAGAAGTGACAATGTGAGTGCTAAGTGATTTGTGACACTGAAGCCATAAGGTGCATTTTACATGTGTACAATAATTCAACCATTCATCACTCCAGAATTCCTGCCTGCATGATCTTTATTTCGGTTTGTATACTAAGATGAAATCTTTTCAATCTGTGAGTTAATATTCATCTGATAGTTGCATTTAACTGTACAGCAACAAAGAAAACCACACATTATTACAGAGGATTCTAAACACTGGGGCTAAAATCAAGCAGTACAAATGCATCAAAACCACTAGACAACATCAGGCTTTAATAACTACAGCCTCAAGCCATAAACGGTTCCATATCTGTTTCAACGTCCGGTATCAACTATCGTCAGAAGCATCAACACTTTGCAACTTTGAAGAGGAAATAGTTTGAGAAATCATAAACGCTCAGTTTACGGCTGCAAAATCAATGTCTTCGAAATGTTGCACAAATTCCATCGGTTTTTGTAGATGGGGCGCGAGGTCATTCCATAGAACCTTTGAGTTTCGTTCTTCGAACTTGAGAAAAGATTAAGGTGTCGCTTACTTTGTACAAGTGGAAAACTTGCCAAAAATGGGCTAAAGAAAACCCACAACCGTTCATGTTCTTAGACGTGATCACTAAAATGTTTATAAGTCTTTAATCTATATCAAGTACAATAAAAAAAAGAAATTTATGTAAATATGAAGACATAGGTACCAAAAAACATCACTACAAATCAAAAAAACTACTTTTTTATCAAGACACCTGCCCTTCTGCTTTGCTGTTGACATCACAGCAAATTTGTGAATAAAATCATCCTTTGTCAAAACCTGACCCTTGGCTTCACGAGAATTAGTTCAATGAACGCGTTGAAAATCTTGGTGGGCACGGCAGTATTTTCTGGTTGTTCTCAGTCTAAAAAGTAGGCCCCAGCGGGCCCAATTTCGCATCTTTAAGTTTTTTTTTGTTATTGTTTTCAACAGCGGCCAGCGCTCGCGAGCGACATCCCAGGCGAGGAGTGTGACCGCACATCAGCTTTTGTTGTTTGGGGCAAAAGGACACGGGGAGGGCAAACTGGCCAAACATGAAACCTGCAAAGCGGCCGTGCCCCTCTTTAAATCGCCTCTCCATCAACGATGAAACACTTCTCTCTACATCCACGTGCTGGATTTTTCACTTTTTTTGCCACACGTGAACCTTGGCTCCAGGAATGTTTCACCTGAGATGGAAGCTGGAACAAAAGGATGGGTTTTTTTGCCCCCCCCCCCCACACAAACAAACCTTGTTGCTGGCCAACAGAACCCCCACCACACAAGTGCCATCAATGGTCGAGCAGTTGTTTCGATTTACATCAACGTGAAGTCTTTGGAGTTGAGCAAACAGAATGCAAATTTCGCAAAATTTCCCTTCGTCCCTCCGTGCAGTTTATGGTGAATGCGGTTTTCAACATGCTAATGCAACTGCAGTGTTTTTTTAATTGTTAACAAAATAACGTTTTTTAAAATGTGTAACGTTTCATTCCACCTTGAAGCTAGTATTTCCCAGCAGGTGCAATAAACTGATTGAAAAAGAAATAAAAAAAATAATGCAACTGAATAAAGCAGAATTTAAGCTGTAGTGACCAATATTTATATTGCGCATGCAAATTATTATGAATTAGACGCCTTAAGCGTAAGAAAAAATAAGATGTACCTCTTGATGAACTTGATTCTACTACCAACTTCTGTGCACAGCTGACTGGACAAGGCTTACAAACTTTCCGCACAGCCATCTAGAGCGGAGAGCCTGGTTAGAAGGCTGTATTCAAAAATCGCTGCAGATCACTCCAACGTGGAACAAGCGAAACTCGAAATCTGTCGCTGCACGCGTGCTTGGTCTCTTCACACTGGACTAACAAAGTGGTATCACATGCAGCGGAGGTGCAGGAAATTCTTGCACAAAGCAGCAGGAGGGGGCCTCGGAGAAGCCGTGCGTTGGGATCAGCTGGTCGGCCGTCGAGTCGATGGCTCGCCGGCGGAACTGTTGGTGCTGGCAAGCTGCGGTGGACGCAGACAACCCTTGCCGCTTGCAGGGAGATGCCTCGGGGTGAGCGTCGGCGACAGCCCTGCAATGAAAGGCAACACGTGAGGAAATATCGAATCAGACAGGGTGCACCCTCAAGATTTAATTTCAGTAAACCTTCATTTGCAATGTTCTTGATGTTATAACACTGGTCAACAAAAACAAATTCTGGCCTGGACTTTTGCAGATGTTTTAGACTAATTTCAGGGTGCCGATTCCAAACCTGATCTCAGATTTGCCCTATTACATCTCATTTTTATGCTATCGGCATACCCCATTTTCATTGATTTTACCCGAAATTAACTGTCACTTATGATTGCAAGTTGTTGCGAGTCAGTGACTGCTTTAGTGTTAAAATATGGTGCTGTATTTTTAGGATAGTGTGTTTATAATATCATTTTATGTAGATATCCACATTTATTTGATATTTTTCTTCTGAAGTTTTTATTGAAAATGCAATATTTGATATCTCAAAAACCTGATGTGATAAGACAAAAACTGATGCCAGATTTGGAATCAGCACCCCAAAATTACCTTAAAACCGTTGGAATACCTTATGCCAGAAAAAGTGTGTTGACCAGTCTAAGTGTTTATCACTGTAACCGACATAACTCTTTAACTCATACAACACTTTTAATGTAACCTGATGCTTTTAAGCACCATTGCTGGAACATGTGCGGGCCTGTCCCCAAAAAACAAACGTTTATGCACCCATTATTCAACGCATTGTAATCCTCCGCGACAACTCTTATGCGAGCAACATCCATCTGGCAACTCACCGGGACACCTCGTTTCAAATTGCAGGCAACTACCACAACAGCTCTCAGAAAAAGAGGGGCACTGGATCTTTGCTCATTCTGGCATTGATGCCCAAATCAACTACCAGACTGTGGCATTGCAGCCCCCGAGTTAAGCTGGCCCACACTTACAAGTTTCCAGCATCTAGATTTCTCTGCAATGAAAGATTCTGAAAAGTCATGCATTAAATTTAAATTAGTCCGGAGAGAGTCAATCAAGCCAATGTGGTGGGTGTTAGGTTAAATCGTTTCGGTGAAAAGTATGCAAGGTTTGCGATGGTAAATGCATTGGTAGCAACCTGACATTTAGCAGTCACAAATGCACTAAGTGCCAACTTAAAAATGAGAAAAACCCCTTTTTTAAGTAAAATGTTTAAGTGTGGGTGCATCGTAGCAGTGGCCCGGTTTTACTGTACACTCTGCGCAAGTACAACAGCTGCAAGCACAATAAATACCGACAAATCCCACCTGTGTGGCTGGATGTGTCGACTGCCGGTCACCCACTCCGGACGTCTCCGACACTCCCGGCATCCAACGGCGGCATCTCAAGGCGACGCTGGCACGGTCTGCTGCTGGGTGCGAGTCGCATTGATGCACCACCTTGCTCTCTGGGGCACCGCTGATTGGGTTTGGGTGAGGTCATCCTCGTTGCATCAAGATGCAGCTTTGCTCCTTGTGGCAAGCACAGGTTGTTGGCAGTAGAACAGTTCATCAATAATCACAGCAATACGGAGTGGCGCAGGCTTTCTGGGAGAACGCATTTCACATTTGAAGAACTACAGGTGGCATGTCGGAACACTTGGGGAAGGAATGAAATATAACATTATTTCACTTGAATTTCACATGCGCTTTTCTTTCTTCATGAAGGCAAGTTTCACTTCTTTGAGCCATAGGTTTCTATGCTTTTTGGTGTTGTGGCAAGCAGAAGAGCAGGAGGGCAGGACTACAAACAGGCATTACTTTCGCTGGCGTAGAGTGTTGCAGAAACAAACTGAAGCATGTTGATGGGACAGAGCAGAACTTTGTGGCGTCGATGGTTGCTTGTGAAGATTCAAAATTTCAGTAAACAAAATTCTTGCAAATGGCATCGAACTTGGCTTCAAATTCTTAAAGGTAAGCAAATCCACTGTTGAGCTTTCACGGAGGCACTATAGAACAGTATCTACCCACAATATTATTTGTATACATAAAACTAAATGAGTTATCATTTAGAAATAATTAGCAAAATGTTAAGGAATTTCATGACCCTATCTGGATTAATATAGCGTAGGTGTGCCAATATTACATTAACACAATTTCCTCTTTAAAGTTATTCAGTGCCCAAAATGGATAACATTAACAACTGCACAATGTTTGTACACCATACTTTTTTAACTACCATTTTACAATTGTGGACAATATTTAACAGAATACATGCAACCAAGAATGCTTCAAAGTTGCCCGTCATATTTTCAGGATTCTGTATATCAGCGAATAAACAAATACGACTAAATAGAAGCACACCTTTTGACACTTACAACATACAAGCTTTAACAACTTTTGTTTTATCGGAACTGAATGTTTGCAGTTAAAAAAAATGCCTTGTAGCCAAAAATTAGACATTCAGAAACAATAATCAATTTCCACTGATATGCAGACAGGCATTTTTTCTGTTTAATATTTTTTGTGGGAGTATTTTCTTTAGACAACTGATTTGAATGCATAACAAATTGTCATGATGTGGAAAAATAACATTTCGACGTTGGCCTTTTTCTGCTGTTTTTCTATTTCTGTTGCTTTAAGCGGTTCCCCGAACGATGACGACTATGAGATGGTCCTCGTCCGTTTTGGCCAACGTCCTGGCGGGCTCTTGAAGGTACTGCTGGGAGAATTCGCACGGCGGGAAAGTATGTAGCACGCCAACAGACTCTTTCTCCTTGCTTCCGCCTCCACCAATGGGTAAGCTGATGACTCCCGCCGCCTGCTTATGCTTCAAGTACGACACCAGGTTGCGCAGCGGCCTCGGGTCGCCCGATTTGTTCGCCTCCTCGTTCGAGTTTGGACGGGAGGGCAAAGCGAGGAGGACGCAGTGGCCGTCGGGCCCCGCCTGTTTAACGCGTCGAGTCACCTCGTCAAGTTTCGGCTGATCCAGACGCAAGCGTTGTGTGATCTTTAACTGTGTCGCTGGTGCTCCAGACGAGCTGTCTTGCAGCAGGCCTCGCGCGAGGATCAAGTCGCCATCGACAAGGTACATGCTCGTTGGGAACGAGCTGTTTTTAAGGACGAGTACACCCTGCCAAGCAAGGTTCAGAATCTGAGCATATTCAGACAGCACCTGAGGGGTCTTCCCACTCTCTGTTCTTAAGGAATTATCCACTCTATTCCTGCCCTCGTGCTCGCCATCACTAGTTCTGCGGGAGCGCTCAACATTTTGGGAAGCATTTCTGCCGCTTTCACATCCGTTTGGTTCTCGCTGCTTGTCTTCAACAGGCCCGCGAACACCATCAGGACCTGCCACACGTTCAGAATCACTACTGGGCCCACCGCCATCCCTGCCGCGATCCAACGAGCCGTAACGGCGCCTGCCGCGGTTCCTTTCTTCAAATGGAGAGCGGTCACGATGGCCGTAGCCATCGGGCGGTATGGGTGGTGGTGTCCTGCGGCGGCGCCTGTCCTCCCAGCCAGGAACGCCACCGAACTCGCGCATCCGTTCATTCGGCGGCCAGCTATCTCTGTGTCGGCCGCGATCGGCTTGAGGATACACATCGAAGGTTGCTCCTCCTCCTCCTCTGCCCCCTCCGGCCTTGTTGGGGCTCCCCCAATTTCCATCCTGGTGGTTCCAGCCACGGTCTCCTCCTCTGTAGTGTGGGCCTGCCATCAAAGGACTAGTTCGGTCTCGGCCCCTGTTATCAAAGTGGCTCGTGTAGCCGTCCGGCATGGCGTCAATGGGCGGCTGGTAAGGGTGTATCTGCGGGTCGGGGTAGCGAATCTGCCCTTCCATGTCGGCGAAATCTAGGCGCAGCCGGCGATCAGAGCCCGGCATGTGAAACCCACGCATCTGTGCCCAGGCGGCCATGGCAGCGTCGAGACTTTCGTACTGAATGTAAGCAAAGTTGTCGCCCTTCCTGTAGTCTATCGAACGAATGGTGCCGAAACGGTCAAACTCCCTGGCCAGGGCCCCCACGTGGATCCAAGGGCCCAATCCACCCACCCACAAGCGAGTGGTGCACGTAGCCTTACCATAACCGATTTTTACCTGACTCCTGCCAATCACTTTGTGCGACATAGCCACCTTGGCCCTGTGCGCCATATCCAGATTTTGGAACTTGACGAACCCGTACGAGTGGCCCCTTATGTTGCGCTTTATGTCCACCTCCTCCACCACGCCAAAGCGCTCAAAAATTCGTTTCAAATCCGCGCCGGTGACCTCCGTGTCCAGGTTGCCTATGAACAGCGTGCGAGTCGCCCTCTGGTCATCCTCAGGCAGTATGTGCAGGTCGTCATCGTCCCGCAGCGCGCCACGTCCGCTATTTGGCGGGTACACACCACTGCCCCCCCTCATCCTGCTCTCGTACGTCCCGTACTCCCCTCCCCAATCACCTCCTCCCCTGTCACGTGCCAGTGGCTCCTCCCTCCCTAGGCTGGCACGCCGGGGTCTCGGCTCACGCATGCCACGTGCCCCCGGGCTGGGGGACAGACCCCTGGGCGGGGGTGGTGGCGGCGGCGGCGGGGGCGGCATGCTGTAAGGATACGCACCCGGGGCCCCATAGGGCCCGTAGTCAGTGGGCGGAGGCGACGGGCTGCGCCGCCGGTGGTGGTGGTGATGGTGGTGCTGCTGTGGCTGCTGCTGTGGCTGGTGGTGGAGGTACACGGCCTCAATCTTGAGCAGGCGATCGTAGAGCACCAGGCGGCCCTTGGCATGCCGGGCGTCCCGGGCGTCGTCCGCACGCCGGAAGTTCACGTAGGCGACCCTGCCCTCGGCCGGTGTTAACGTGATCTTGACGCTCACATCACCAAACTTCTTGAACTCGCGGAAGAGGCCATCCTCGATCTCTTCGTCTGACAGCTGAGAACCCAAGTTGCTGATAAGCAGCGTTTTGTACTCCGCAGTGGGAGCTGAGGGCCGGCCACTGCTACCCCCACCACCACCACCACCTGCGTTACCACCACCACCACCACCACCGCCGCCGCCGCCGCCGCCACCGCCACCATCACCTCTTTTTGTGCGAACCCCGGCGAGGGCGGAGGAAGCATAATCTCTGTCGTCGCGGCGGGGGCCCTTGTCTCCTCCGCGCTCGGCACTCGACCTGCGGCCGCGTTCCAGCAGCCCAGGGCCCCCGCCACCACCGCCGGATGACCCCCTGTGGCCGGGGCCCCCACCCGTCCCTGCCCCTCCTCTGCCCTCACGGTCGTCGCTGAAGCCTCGGGGCCTCTTGCTGCCCTTCAACGGGGACCCTCCCCGATCAGGGTTTCCCCGCTTCATGGCAGCGGCGCCGACGACAGCGACACTGTCGCTCCCAGGTCGGTTCCGAGCTGCGAGCAAAAAAACAAATAGCACAGTGGGAACACACACGCACACACACAAGAGGCTCACGCAAGTGAACATGACACACTGGCCAATAAACATAACAATTGCCTAATTACTTTCCAGGGCACTTTCCTGGTCTCAAAGAAATGTGCATATCCGTCCGCATACTTATAGTACAAGTTTAATGAAGCAGGAACTTTAGACTTAAAAATACAATTGTCTACATTTGGAGTATTGTAGAAATACAAACCATACTATCACAATCATTAGCAGTGTTTAATATTATAAAAATATATACACAGTTGATTAATGCTTCAAGCAATGACCTTTCTTTGCTTGAAAGGGTCATTCACACATACGTCCCTTCCACATACCCGCTCTTTCCTGTAAAGCCACAAAAAAACGAGCAGTGCAATGTTAATCTGAATACAACTTGGATTCATATAGCAACTACATAACTTATCTTCAAGGCGCTGTTTAAATAGGATAGCCTTTTTCAGTGACATTCATTTCAAAGCGGATAGAAAAATAATTACAAGACAATAGGGAAAAATTCAATGACAGTAGTAAAAGTGAGACTGAAGACATTCAATTGTAAAAGAGGCAGTCATCGGCAGACGACAATTACTACTTGAATAAAGAAAGTTTGATGCTTTCATCACAACGCATTATATGACCTACACTCGTACACAACAGCAAACACGAGTAAACTTCAGCCTTTTGGCGGCAATAGTTTATGGATCACGCAATATTAAAAACTCCCTAGAGTTGCAAGCTGGTCAGGGCATTGCAATACGGCAAATGGGTTAATGCACCCGTCTGTACGGACATCTGAGTGCCCTCCCCGGGGTCCTGTGTGTCGGCGGGCTTTCTACGGATACTAAGATGTCCAATAATTAAACACGAATTGACCAAACATAGCAACGCAGGACCGACTTCCTCGCAGCAGACTTCAACCGAGGCCCTCCCGGACATGCACACACCACCTAAACGACGCATTCAGACAAACTCACCCACGTTACCGATAACATCGTCACGCAAAACGCCTCCTTTTCTCCCTTGCCTGCTGCCCCGCACCCCACCACCACCAACCACGAACTACCTTAAACTCGCGGCGAGAGCACGACGCGGGTGGGGAGCAATCAGGCGGTCTATTGTGATGGAAGGAAGGGGAGCGAATGACCGCCGGTGGATGTGTAGTAGTCGGCAGTAGTGGTGGTGTGGGGGGTGGGGGGTACAACCGTGATAGGTGTCACACAACCCGCGCAAACAACATCGAGGGCATTCGTCGGCAACACAAAAATCCCGGCGCGAACGAGCCGTGCCCGACGACACGGCGGCTTGAGAGGCCCGAAGCCGAGACGGTGTGGAGGGAAAAAAAAGACACAAACACACACACGGGTCCGCCATGTTAGAGCATCAAGGAAACGAGGTCGGAGCCTTCGCGACCAGGCCGCGTTCCCCCACACCGTCAAAACTCGGGCAGAGCGGTGGCGTTGGCTGGGTGTGTTAAGGGGGTGGGTGGGTGGTGGTGGAGACGTCGCCGCAACGTTGGCTGGCGACGCTAGCTGCCCGTGGTGGTGGGTGGGCTACTCACGGGAGCGCTTCCTCGCCGCGGTCGACATGTGAACGGTGTTGGTGACGACGGCGAAGAGCGGCGCTCGCTGCTGCTGCTGCCTGTGGGCGGGAGGCTCAGGACCCCAACCCCCCCCCCAACCCCGCCCCCCTTCACCCCCCACGACTTCGCCTCCTCTTAGGTGGCCGTGGCGCTGCCAGCACAGCCCAAGGTGCCTGCGTGGAATGCCGGCAGCTGTATAAATATTAAAAAAACGTTGTGTTTGGGTTGATACTAACATGGTGGTGGGTGAGGTGGTTTTATTTTATTATTATTTCGGGGTTGGGTACGTTGTTGGTTTTTGTTCCGGGGATACAAAAGCGGTATCGTTGCTGTGCTGTAACCTCCAATCACCCGGCACGGTTGTCACGTTTACATGGATATGTATTTAAGATGGACACGTGCCGCCTATAATGCAAATAATCCGTTTTTCAGTTGCATTTAGAGCCCTGTGAGCCATTCGGCTCTTGCATCGGGTGCAACCGCAACGAACAAAAAATTAAAACATGAACAAGAAAACATCTTAAAGTGACTATGTGCAAACAGAAAAATCCAGGAAAAAACTGCTAAATTTCGATTTAAAGCTTTCGTGACTGCAGGGATTCATCGTCTTGGTTTTTTCGGCAAAGTAACGTAGAATGGAAATAATCAAATAATAAAAATAAAACAATAAAATAATTCTGTGAGAATAAGATGAAACTGCAAAATCTTACAGAAAAAGCACCATACACCAACGCTGTGCAAAAATCCCACTGAGATGCAAGTCAAACAACAACCACAAGACAACTTACATTAAAGCCATGAGTCTAATTCCGTACTACAACACAAATTCTGACAGACGACGACGATGCTAACAAATGATGTCCACTTGTAACGCAGCCGCCTCCCCACTATTCTCTCGAACAGAGATTGAGAGAGGAGGAGGAGACTGCGAGCT
>CM025664.2:9083594-9096899 GCA_014621495.2 Entosphenus tridentatus
AGGGGGGGGGTACGGGGGATGATGGGGGTGGGTACGGGGGATGAGGGGGGTAGGAGGGGGGAGGGGTGCGGGGGATGAGGGGGGTAGGAGGGGGGAGGGGTGCGGGGGATTACGTCACGCTATGACGTGCCACGCGCCGAAGCAATTTCCTGCCCAGTGTTTGTGGTTTGTTAAGGTGGCGACAATCTTCTTTCTCTTTCTCGAGAGCGCGAAGCACCGAACTTAGTGGCCCATCGGAGTGCGCCAGCGAGCGAGCGAGTGGGACACAATACGAGCCGCTAAAGTTAACACCCCCCCTCTCTTCCCCAGGGAGTCTCAACAACCGGAGTTTGTACGCCCAAGTTGTGGTGGTGGTTGTAGTGGTGGTTGTTGTTGTGGTGGTGGCGATGCGGGGCCCCTGTAGGGAGGGCAGCCGAAGGCGCAGTGGTGGAGCCGTGCTCCGCTAACACTTCGTAAGAACTTTATTTTATATATTTATTCGTCCGTGTGTGTGTGTGTGTCTAAACACACACGCTCGTACGAGTTTTAAACAGGGTTTGTTTTTTCACTTCTCGCCTTATCACACACAACAACAACAACAACGACTTTTAAGATAAACAAGGTTAGATATTAAAGATGTGGCCGAATCCCAACACGTCGCAGCAACAACAGCAGCAGCAGGCAGCAAGGGCCTCCGTCGTGTTCAAGAGGAATGCCATCACAGACGATTACAAAGTGTCGGCCCAGGTCCTGGGGCTCGGAATCAACGGCAAGGTTCTGATGGTGACCAACAAGAAGAACGGGGACAAGTACGCGCTCAAGGTACTTGCTAGCTAACACACACAACTACACACTTATACACCTTATATACACCTACACACAACTATAGACAACTACACACACCTACACAACTACCCACACACCTACACACACCTACACACACCTATACGCCTGCATACACACACACCTATACACATACCCACACAACTACCTACACACACACACACACACTTACACATACCTACACAACTGCCCACACACCTACACGCACAACTATACACACCCCTATACACCTACCCACACACCTACCCACACACCTACCCACATACGTATACACCTACTTACCCACACACCTATACACCTACCTACACACCTATACACACACCTACCCACACACCTATACACCTGCCTACCCACACACACTCCTAGACAACTACCTACACACACCTATAGACACCTATACACATACCCACACAACTACCTACACACACACACTTACACATACCTACACAACTACCCACACACCTACCCACACGCCTACACACACACCTATACACCTACCCACAAACTACCCAGACACCTATACAACTACCTACCCACACAACTACCCACACAACTACCCACATACCTACTCACATACCTACCTAACCACACGCCTATACAACTAGTGGACTTACCCACCTACCTACACATCTAACTACTTATTCACAAACATAACTATACACCTACCTACAAAAAAACAAAGATTCCCCGTATAGCCTTAACAGACTGTGCTGTTAACGAGCACCTATGAAGGCCGGGGGGGTGGGTGGCCAACACCACGCCCGACCGCCTTTGTCTCCCCAGTCACGCTGTTTACACACCGCACCAGGTACTCATTTGAGGCTGAGTCGACCTAGGGGAGGCCCAGGACCGTTTCAGATAATCGTCACTGGTGTTGACCCTGAGCAACACCTACACACACACATCCACATACCTTCCTACTTATATACACACGAACCCACTAACCTCTTTAACTACCTACCTACACATCTAACTACCTATCCACACACTTACCAACACGCCTATCTGTACACCTAACCAACTACGTACGCACCCCTATCCATCTACATACCCACCACATACCAAGCTACACAAAACCAATTCAAATTCCCAACTACCTATTCAACTACCCATCAACACACCCACATACCTATCCACACCTACCCACACACCCACATACCCACCCACACACCTATACACACACCTACCCACATACCTACCCACACACCCACACACCTACTCAACTACCCACCAACACACCCACACACCTATCCACACCTTGTGTCTCTCTACGTGACTGTCTTTCTCAAGTACGCGTGGGATGGTGTGTCTTGATGGATACCTGTACGGGTAGGGATGCGTTGTCTTTGCCAATTCCTACACTGTACGTGTGGGGCAGTGTGGATCTCACCTGTACACGTGGGGACAATGTGTCTGTCTCAGTTACACGTGGGGACAGTGTGTCCGTCTCGGTGACACGTGGGTCAACGTATCTGTCTCACAGGGACCCAGTGGCACCCGATGGTTTCCAGGCAAATGTGTTAATCACAGATACACGTCGGACACATTTTCACCTGTACACCTGGGACACAGTCACGGAGACGCATGGGTCACTCCATGTTTGTTTCTCACGGGTTACGTGTGACACACCGAAACTTTCAGTGGCCTTAGCGGGTACACGTGGCAGGACACCGTTAAAGGTACACGTTGGGCAATGTCTCACTGATAGGTTGAGTACGTAAATAAGTGTCTTGTCTGTCTCAGGTATGCCTGGGACAGTTTCAGGCCTACAGATATGTCCGTGGGACACGGGTCAGTCTTTCTCAGGAACATGTGGGACACTGACATTGTCTCTTGTCTCACAAGATTAACTTTTATGGGTACCCACTACACATTATTCTTTACAAATACACCGTACATAGGTGGGTGTATCTTTTAAATTATACACAAGGTAATCGTGTGTATATATCACAGATTGAGCAACCCGTTAGATGTACGATTGCATACCTTGTGATTCTGTCTAAATAACAAGATGGCCATACATTCAGTTATTTTGAGCTGGTGGTCCGAAATAAGGCCGAGGGCTTTTGTGCATGCCTAGTTCACACCTGTGCGCGTGTTGTTACATTACAATCACAGGCAGAGGTGTGCTACTCGCTCTCAGTATCGCAGAAAAGAGGTCTAGGTTAGAGATCTACTCTCCATATTGTACTTTACAGCACAACTTTATTATTGGGATGAAGGGTTTTATAAGAGGCTTCTCACCTAGTTTCAGCGAGCCTGGAGTTTGGTTATTGCCGAACATTCATAGATTACGGAGCACTGATCCACATTGTTTGGGGCAACACACCTCGCCATCAAAATCTCACGTTCCCACAGAGGCCACATCTTGTTGGATCTGATACACGGTACTGTACCTATTTTTCCACTGCACAACTGAGCCGTGCTGATGCCGATCCAAGCCCGGTTGTGACTAAGCAGGTTTTTTTTATTCCCACGTCAAAACCCAAGCCGTTGCAGCTTAAACATCTACGTGCCTTTACCGAAAAAACCAAAGAGTATGAATCCTTGCAGTCACGAAAGCTTCAAATCTAGAATTAAGCTTAAGCATAGTTCGCATTCATTGAGTCCAGAAGCGAGGACCGTAGAAGATGAGGCGATGCCTCCCTCACAGCGTGCTTACACCGACAGACCTCACACGCCATCAACGATCCAATTAGCCCCGAACCATGGCCCTACTTGGTCCTGAGCCAGATATCTTGTGAGGCCCAGGGGTTACCACGCTTGGTTTCCAGCTCGGCATCGGAAAATATATTTATTTGTAAAACCTTTTTCTGAAGATGACCGCTTGTGTTGCGATCGAAACGTCGTAGTTTTTTGTAATTTTTTTGTAATTTTCTTTGAACCTATCTACGTGACTTTACCGAAAGACTCAATAATATATTTGGGAAACCGCAAGTGGAAAAGCGGGCCCATCCTGATGGGAGCCCTGCACGAGTTTGGCTCGGGTGTGGCCAGTGGAAAAAGGGGGTGTGATGGTAAAACCCGGGCCTCTTTCGGGTGGGGGCTTCATAACAGTTTGAGGGAGATTTATTGAAGAGGAAGACACGTGGATCGTTAGAGGTCAGAACGGCTCAGATTACGGATTCGAATCCAGGTTTTAGTTGTGGTTAAGACACTTAGATCGACATGGCATCTCCGATTAGCACGGTTGGCTACGAACGGTGCGAAATAAATTATACACATTGTGATTAATCTGGGGTCCCAAGTGCAGTGAATTGATGGTTTAGAGCTGGCCACCAATGACTTGCATAGAAACCCATAGACTCGGACAGAGATGCAGAACCATAGACTTGAATAGAGACCCAAAGGTTCCCACAGAAACCTGTAGACTCTCAAAAACCCACGGGGCTCCCTTAAAGAACAACAATACAGTCACAAGAGAATGAGCTGTGATTAAACCGGATTCATGGTCTCAGCCTGGTCACCAATGACCTCACCAAAAAAAAAAACCCCGACACATACAATTTAGTCCTGAATGTTATAGTGTTTGGCCATGTGCGATGAAACCGGAGTAACCGGAGGAAAGCCACGCCATATGAGGTGGGGTGCGGGGGCAACACCTCCCTCTGTTGTCATATCTTGGCCACATTGCAGCCCGAGTCTACAACACAACAACTGGTTATTCACAGATAAGTCTCCCCTTATGCAAGTGCTCTACTAAGCAGGCTGAAACCTGCTCGAATTTCCAAAGTCCGACTCGATCAGCCGCATTCCAGGTGATTAGGTAATTTCTAAGCCACGGCTTGGCACTGGCCTTGTCACGTAAATTGCAGGGGAGTGTGGAGGAATGACAACACTATTGCCGGACCCTCCCTCATCAACCCAACTTGATGGTTAATCCTCGAGTTCAATTAAATTTTTGTTACAGTGTGTGTGGGAGCGATAGTGTCGCGGTTAGTGCGCTGTGCGACGAACCCGGCGATCCGGGTTCGATTTTCACGGCCAACACCGGTGGCGATTATCTGAACTGGTCCCGGGCCTCCCCTAGGTCGACTCGGCCTCAAACTTGTACCTGGTGCGGTCTGTAAACATCGCCACTGCTGAGACAAAGGCGGCCGGGCGTGGTGCTGGCCACCCACCCCCTCGTGTGCCTTGCCGGCCTTCATAGGTGCTCGCTAACAGCACTTGCCCCAACAGTCTGTTCAAGGCTATACGGGGGGACCTTCATTTTTGCTACCACAGTGTACAAAGCTGTGCCTTGTACAGAGAAGTTTTTAGTTTTTTTGTTGAAGCCGTCTCTTTCTGGGCTGCACTGTTGACTTTTACAGAGACGTTTTCTTTTTTTACCCCCCCTCTCTCTCTTTGTAAGAGTCACAACCTTAAAACTGGCCAACTGTGCTGGGGGGTGTGGGTAGAGACGTGTGTTTAGCTCCAGGCACAGGTATTTGTAGGGGCTGGTTTTCTTTTACACACACACAGCACTGTATTTCCTTGATTCATAAAAAAACAACTAGTACAAAGAAACCCCACGGATTTGTTTTCGCCCTTTAGAAAGTGCACACTGCCCCCTTTTTTGCAGCATCTCGAGATATTATGGTTACACTTAAGACTCCCTCTAAATTAAAAATAAACGTGTATTACTAGTAACTGGTGGTGGGATTTTACCCACTTTCGTTCAGCTTTAGCGTCTCACGCCACTGCTTGCTTCACTGATGATGTACGTCGTACGTATTTCAAATGTCCAGCACAAGATGTTGACACACTTAAGAACTTTAGGCCGATCGTGCCTTATGAGTAAAACCAATTGACTCCGGGCTGTGAAATTCAGATTTTCGGATGCTTGTAGTGACAGCTATAATTGTGTAAATATATCGGCTTTCTAGCCCATTTCAAGCATCATTCGAGGTTATGTCAATCACTCAGTCACAGTTGTCTAAATGTGTTCGATGAAGGGGTCTGTACTGCTTTAGTCTTATGGCATGAGAACAACATAACGAATGCAGTGTACGTGAAAGTATTTTTTATTATTCCCACTTTCCAGTCGTGACTTGAACGTTAGTGCTTTATCTATCAGTCACATCTTTGGTAATCCGTTTTGTCCTGTTTATAATGGTGTGTATGACCCCTTCCGTATGTGTCAATCACTGTTCCCTTTTTTGTTAACTCACAAAGCTGTAACTTGAAGCGGCTAAATTTACCACCAAACGCCACCTCCCAGTAAACATGCAACGATGGGGCCCCAACGGTTCCAACCACTTGCCAACGTTGGCATGTTTACTGGGGTTGAGAATGCAGCATTTCTGAACAGTGGCGACGCTTGGGTTTGATTGCACTGTGGACGGTAACGACGATTTAATAAAACAAAAACCCGATTGCGAAATCTTATATTAGAATGAGTGTTGTTACAGTATGCGGCACTTTTATTTTGTCGACATCCTGGTATTTTATCTGGAAAGCAAAGTCCAGGATGTCTAACGCCAGGTTGTTGGAACGGATGCGGGTCTGAAGGTGGCTTTTTATCCGCCCCGCATTCTCATTTGTCGAGGGGCATAAACGACTGTGTTATGCAAACACATTGATGAAGTTGTAAAAAAACTACGTGGCATGGCGTTGGCGAGCCGTACGTGTCTCTGTACGACCCTTTCGGGGCGAGGGCCGCCGAGGTTATTTGACCATACTTCACCACGTTGGTCAGTGTGGGTTGGTGAAGACGTGACGCCATCGTCCTGTACAGCACTTTTTTTCTGCACCGCCCTCTCTGCTGCCATCCCATAAAAGAAAAACAGCCTCGCAGTAGCTTGTTCTTGAATGGGTGGTGGTCGTCCATACCCAAGGAGCACAAAGCAATGTATATATTTGACAAATAATCATTGTTTATAGGTTCTGTTACAAGGCAGTAAACATGGGTAAATGTAATGGCTTTGTGCTACAACTGGGCCGCACCACTAGGCGTGTGCCAAGCCAACCCAGCACAGGTCAGGAGGCACCAGAGTTGTTTTTCCACTGCAGAAGCCAAACTGTGCCACTGACGTCACACACAACGAACGAATCACGGTTTGTTTCTGGCTCGGATTTGCAAATACCAGTCATTGGAAAACCCGCCAGTACCCCAAGGGTCCCGCGCTACCTTTGCTTGGATGTGCCAGTGGAAAAAGGTTATGTGGCTCTGGTTACAACGAGGCCTGTGTCGTAGGCCCAAACTCTTTCAGCACAAATCCACCAGCGGCTACCTATCATGAAGAAGAGAACCTGAGATGAACGCAGTAATTTTTGGCGTCGAGTTAAAACTAAAATACAAATATATTATACCAGGTAAGGCCCACTGAGCTATATAGCTTTTTCAGAAGCAATCTGGCCACAAATGATAGCTCAACAAAGCGGTTTAGCATTTGGAAATGTATAGCAGGCAAATACACTGAATGCATGTTTCTAAATGTGGAAGGGAAAACCGGCAGACACGAAGAAAAATCCACACAACCACGTGGAGAGAGACATGCAAACTGAAAATCAATAGGCGTCGCGGCCTGGATCGAACCTCCTGTATACCAGGCGAGGTACAATTGTGAACCTTCCCACACCTTACGATCAGGGTGAGATGTTTGTTTTGTTACTTTAGTGTCATGCACATGCTTTGAATTTATATTTTTCCGCCATACAGATAGACCCCCCCAAAAGAGAAGCTATGCGGAGGAAGTGGACCAGTGTGGCACAATCTCAGCTTGGACATGGAAGCACAAATTTAACAATGTTACTTTCAAAAAAGAAATACTTAAATATATTGTAAACACTGTGGGAATAGTGACTAAATGAATGGACTTCTTTTCAAATATAGAAAGTAGTGCTTGCATTGGTTGGATTAAATTAATTTCCCCAATAAATTGTAATCCTGTGATATTTGACCACCTTGGTGATTTGATTAATTTTCACGTTCGGTGTCACAGTTCGATTCAGGATTCAAACATTTATTTTTCCCACTGCGATTCATTTAACAGTGCAAGGGTAATTTGAATTAATGACATATACATGAATGCAAATCAGAAATAATGAATTGTCACGTGCATGACTTGATGATGCTTGTTGTGATTGTAATAATTGATGCATCTTTTTCTATAAAAATAATATAATTTGTTTAACTAGGAAAGCCTCGTTAAGTCTTAATACTTTTTCAGTATGCATTGGGATGTTTCGACAGTTCCATTTAAAGGAGTGCTTTTCATGCGAGTGGAAACCAGAGTACCCAGGGAAAACCCACCATGCGTACAAGGGGATCAAGGGAATACCACTGGAAACTCCGCACAGATGGGTTATTGAACCTACTTGCTGTACTGCCGTCTCCCCGCCACCTCGCATTCCAGCTGATTTGGGAGCTTCACAAATATACGCGTGATCCACCAACCCTTGCCTTTAAGCGGCTGGTTCGTATGTCGGCCACAAGAAGAAACTCGCTCTTACTGGTGGCTGGCCCACTTTGGCTCCACCATAAAACAACCCACCAGTGCTCTGGTTGTGTGCCTGTTTCAATGCATTGCTTAATGGTTGTGTTTGCTCTTGCGAAACTGTAACATAGCAACTGTCTGCACTGTGTCCTCCATGAAAGTGTGTTTAACAGAGGCAAATTGTCTTCCAAGAAAAAAAGGACTTTTAAAAATGAACATTCTATTATACAGAATTCTATTTCAGCCTTTTCGAGTGGTGGCACAGTGGTGTTGGGGTCCAGTGCGCACAGTGGTTAGTGCATTGCATTATAAATCCGGCATCCCGAGTTCGTTTCTCAACCACGACTACGAACAGTGGTGAGTTATTCCTTGATCCCTTGCTGGGTGTCCGTCTTGAACAACCTGCACTAATCCATGTGGTGATGTATGTTCAAACAACTCGTGACAAATACGGTATGGGGAAGGCCTTCATCCAGCAGGGGATTGACAAAGAGCTGTAAATTGTTATGATACTTTTTTTTATTTCACTCGAATCCGTTATAGCATTGGCCTTTCTTGCCAGTAGGACCTATTGCCCAGTTGAGTTATTTTGGCTACGTGGGGACCACAATTGAGGACCACAAGTGACACAGGATTTGCAAACAGTTCACAAGCGATTCCTCTTGCCCTGATTTACAATGTGTTGTGTGTGACAGCTGAATAAATAGCTGATTGCCGTACAGCTCTTAAGGTGGGAACACTGCACAGATGGTCGGCAATTCTACCAATCCAAATACAACTGCTGGTCCAATTCATTCAGCCAGATTGTTGGCTATTATTGTTGTGGCTGGGTGATTATCTAGCCTAGGTCGCTGGGTTCATAGCACAGTCCATGAACCGATGTGCCACTGCTCCACACCTAGAATAGTAATAGTGACATCGAAATCATACCCACTGTTTACTCAGGAACGCCTCACTGAGTCTCAAGATTATCATTTTTCTCCCGGAGGACCCTGCTTCAGAATGTTTTTTTTTTGCCAGATCCATTCA
The DNA here is from genome assembly GCA_014621495.2 of Entosphenus tridentatus. Lineage (NCBI taxonomy): Eukaryota > Metazoa > Chordata > Hyperoartia > Petromyzontiformes > Petromyzontidae > Entosphenus > Entosphenus tridentatus. The sequence goes on from CM025664.2 coordinate 9,092,864, forward strand.
TGAGTGCCTGGTGTATGGGAGAACACGCGAGTACCAACAGAAAATGTAAACACATGAAAGGGATAACGATCAAAGTTCCACACAGCTATATTCAATCCCTTGCTGCACTGTAAATTCCGTAGCCACCTTACAGCCTAAGCATACCTCGCATGGTATTCCCCGGCAGTCTCCCTTACAAGTACCAACCAGGCTCATACCTGCTGCTATAACACGTTGATGAAGCTGGTTGTTAATCACCAGCGAATCGTCGTACTCGAATTCTAAGTGTTGTGGGTTTACTCTCCAACACACCGGTGTGCTGAAGTAGTAGCCAATTGGCACGTTTTGTTTACGTGAAAAACCTTACTCTAATGGGCTGTGTCGGGTGGTGGCGGCTTTAACGACACATATTCTTCGTGGGCTTTCGGTAAAGTCACGTAAATAGGTTCAAAGAAAATATTCTAAAGACAGCCCTTTGATTGGTGGAAAGCCCACCACCGCCCTTGTCGCTGCCCACCACTTGCATTGGCTGCTGACATTTGGGTTATGCCCATTTCAAACCTTTATAAGCAGTTGTCTTTAGAAGCTAACCCCCCTTTTCCTGATGACGACAGCTTGTGTTGCGATCGAAACGTGATCGCAACGTAGTTTTTTGTTATTTTATTTGAACCTATCTACCTGACTTTACCGAAAGACCCAAAGAATATTAATCCCTGCAGTCACGAAAGCTTTAAGTCAAGACACATTTATATTTAGCGATCTAACCCTAAAAAAACCGCTTATTCTGGATAAAACCTGCTTTGCTTGCCTTCTGATGCCTGTTGACATTGGGCATGCCCAGGTTGATTTGGCCATTTTTAATTCTTCTCATTCCTGAATGTGGCATAAACATGACAACTGTAATTAAATTTCGATTTAAAGCTTTCGTGACTGCAGGGATTCATCTTCTTGGTTCTTTCGGTAAAGTCACGTAGAAGGGAATTGTATTTAATTATGTTTTATTTTTATTATTTTATTATTTCCCTTCTACGTGACTTTACCAAAAGAACCAAGAAGATGTAATTAAATTACCGGACCAATTGTGTGTGGTATCCCAATGCACACTACTTGTAGGCAAGTACAGGAACGGGGGACCAGGTGACGTGCGGAAATTAGTCACGCGTTCATGCCGAGAGTCGAGTGTTTTGTTTCGTTTGCCGTTGCTGGAGCTTGCTCAACATCGCTTGTGGAGAGACTGGAGTTTCTTGAGTGGTTACCACCCCCTCCCAAACGTCGCTTGAGTGTGGTCGTCGATGACTGTTCGTTCCTTTTTTTGTCTGATTATTGGTGAAAACGTGCCTCCATCATTAGCCATGTTCAATCAACTGATGGACGAAGGCCTCCCCCAGCCATTGTCGTCTCTCACGGTTGTGGGATGTAACAACCCAGTCTAGCTAGTTTGCTGGAGAATGTTAGGGTTCACTTGCGTAAAACAACTTGGTTCCCTTAGCTCTCATTATGAATCAATTAAGTGAGATGTTAACTTAAGCATTCGCCCCCAATTCCTGAAGGGGCTCTCTGCACGTGGAGCGAGGCACCAGACATCATGCAGAACAACACGATAAATTGGATGGCCGCCCGGCACAATCGTGAAAACCTAGGTAGTAGTATCCATCTAGCTGAAAACAACACGAAAAGCTATTTGTTTTGAATTCGTAAAAAATATATATTTCAAGAGCTGCATTGTATGTGAATACGAGACTGTTCTTCATAAATAACATCAGGAAGCGGTCCTTAATGAGTTACATGTGGGTTGCCCATGGTAAACTGGACCTCCATGGTGAACTGGACTTGCATGGTCAGATGTCGGCAACTAAAATAACAAGAATAGCCAATTTTTTTTTTGGAATTCCAAGAGCCACACCTGCGTTCTGTAAAGAGCCGAACGTGGCTTCGGAGCCGCAGGTTGCTGACCCCTGGTCTTGCTCCTGCACACGGGCCGATCTCACATTCCTTCTCTGCAGTGGACGTGCTCCCTGGAATACTTGACCGATTCCATAACCGACATTGGGGAAAGTGGCCGAGAGGATTCGTTTCAGCCGTTTTGGCAACGTGTCCATCTTGCCTGGACTGTGCTCTCCTCCACAATCAACGGTCTGTTACATTTAATGCAAGGAGGCGGAGGAGGGGTTTTAGCTCCTGGGATTTAATACAGGGTGCTTAAAAAAATGTGAACACTTCTGAGAATTTGCAACAATACCACGAGAAATGTGCCTCCGGGCTCTGGAGACCACCTGGAGAAGATTCCAGACGTGTGTTGACAGTGATGGCGAATAAGTGGAGACTTTGACTTTCTGAAGCTATTAACATTCATTTGTTATGTGACAGTGTATTATCCGTTATTTTACCATTAAACACGATAGTCCCATATAAGTGTCAAAATTTTTTTTAAGCACCCTGTACATTTTGTGCATTTCCAAAGAGGCATAATGTGCTTTGACGCTGAATGAGATTTCATTTTAGGACCATTGGAGGTGTCAACCAGAAGTGGGTAGATCATGACCAGGGGTTCGGCAAACAAAATAACAAGAAGAGCCAATTGTTTTAATTCGGTAAAAAAAAAACTATTTCAAGAGCCGCAATGCATGTGAATACGAGTCGGTGATGGTCCTTAATAAATACCATAACGAAGCCAGTCCTTAAAGTGCCGTTTTCGGCTCCGGTACATCAGGTTGCCAACCCCTGATCATGTCCAACGATGATAATTATTAAGAGGTATGACACTTCACCTTACTTCAGAATTAGATTAATTGTCTCGATTCAGGGTCTCCATTCGTTTCAAGAATGAATCTTTTTTTTCTGAACTTGTTGTGATGAAATGTAGCGGGCCCCCTCGTAGCTGCAGGTGTCATACAAGCAGAGCACATTACGCATATGAGTTGAAAAACATCGATTCTTGCACACGCACTTCGATGTCGTGTATAGTGAGCTTTAGAAACGAAACGAACCGATGCAACGTTGCACCTTTAGTGAACCGCGCTCACGAATCGTGACAGCTCGTGCCCTCGGGTTTCACTAGCGCGGCTGCAGTGCCCTATTTAATCTCGTGCGTCACTGCGCATGTGTATGTGTGTGCGCGTTTGGGGAGCAGTGACGCAGTGGTTAGCACACTGCGCTACAAACCCGGCCACCCGAGTTCAATTCCAGCTCACGACCAATATGGCAGTGTGTGTGGTTGTGTCTGTACGCACGTGTTGTTGTTGTGGGAGTTTATATCCATGTGTACGTCTGTTTTGAACGGTGTGCGTGTGCGATCCTATGCGGGCATGCCGTGTGAAAACAGCGTGCCTGTGTGTGTACCTTTGTGTGTGTGTACCTTTGTGTGTGTGTGTACCTGTGTGTGGGGAGCGGTCAGCGCGCTGCACTATGAACCCAGCGACCCGAGTTCGATTCCCGCTCACAGCCAACATCAGTGACGATTATCTGAACCAGTCCTGGGCCTTCCCTAGGTCGACTCAGCCTCAAATTACAACATGGTGTGTGTAAACATCGCCCTTGGGGAGACAAAGGCGGCCGGGCGTGTTGCTGGCCACCCACCCCCCCCCCCCCTCGTGTGCCGTGTCGGCACTCTGATAACAGCACTTGCCCCAACAGTCTATTACGGCTATATGGGGGATTTGTGTCTTTGTTTTCGTGTTTGCGTGGGGTAGCATTGGATACATTTCGTCTAAGCGGACCCCACGGCGACACACTTATAGTTTGCGTGCGGCCTCAGTAATTTTTTTCGCGTGGGTTTCTGATCAAGGTCCCTGATCGGTGTAGGAAGCAGTGTGGTTTTATAAAACTATTTTTTTCACTTCTTACTAAAATTCCGAGAGGGGATTTCCCACTTGAACACATGTGCCTGTCTGTAGGCTGTTATATTTTTAAACCGTCATCAGCCACAGTGGGTGGTTGGGGGGTGGAGTAGATGTGTGTTCTGCATGCTGGCCATATGGATTCACTGACCAGTAGATGTGTGTTCTGCTTGCTGGCCATATGGATTCACTGACCAGTAGATGTGTTTTCTGTACGTTGG